>CM076572.1:15097891-15490062 GCA_034641835.2 Pinus albicaulis | reverse complement strand
TAAATAATATTGAAGAAAGTTGTTGCATTACATTAATAAAATTGTGTGTACAAATATTTCAAATGATGTCGTGAGTATATGGACCAAGGCACTGAGCTCACTGCCTGATTACAAAGGGTCTCCCATTACGTAATCCTTCACTTCATAACCTCGGTTTTATTTAAAGAAAAATTGAATTGTAGGGCCATCTAAAATTTGGTGACAAACATTTGGTGTAAATACATTAATTGATGGCCCATATAAACGTCTGTCAGACTCTTTGGTGTACTGCCTTCTGAATCCAATCAGAGCCAACAAACAAAAAGAGGTGGGCAGAAGGCAGAACCGAACCATATTAATTTGAAGGTTTCGAGTCGCGGAACAATATAGTATATTATCATATTATTGTATTTCTTCCACCCACCATTAGGATTCGGAGGAACATGCATTTATAGGCGACTGTCACCATATACCAGACCAGACCGATGAGTTTGTGTATATATAAAAATATCTAGACCAATGAGCTTATATATATAAGCTTTGGTGGAATTTTCACTCCAGAATTATTTGCTAAAAAGCATGCGTGTCCATTATATATAAAAAAAAATTCATGATGGTTGAAATAGAAGAAAGTGATATGCAGAATGGCGTACTTCTTCAGTGCATTCAAACACATGAAAATTTTACAATTACAATAATTTCCAGTACTCTTAAGAAGGAGGATGGTGACAAACACCAACTTCGGTTTTATTATTTTCAAAATAAAAATAGTACTTATTTGGTGAGAAAAGAACATTTAGTTTGTATATTAAAGAAAATTTTATATGGATTAAAATATGCTTCAAGTTCATGGTACGATAAAATTGATTCATTCTGCTTATATCACAACTATAATAGAAGAAAAAATGACTCCAATCTCTATATTGTGTTTGATGAAAAGGATTCAATAGTTTTGATTTCTTTATATGGAGATGATCTCATCATTACAGGAAATGAAAATTAACTCATTGAACAAATCAAGGTGCAAATGTCACAAATGTTTGAAATGAAAGACCTCGGTGAGCTTCACTACTATTTGAGTTTTGAGACCTGGAGAGATTCAGGATAGACCTTTCTAGCACAGAGTAAGTATGTTAGGAATCTTCTAAAAAGTTTAAGATGGATCAGTGTAACGCTGCAACAGTACCAGTACAAGAGAATACCAAACTTCAGTGTGATGATGGTTCAAAGGAGGCAGATGCAACATTGTACAGGCATGATGGTTCAAAGGAGGCAGATGCAACATTGTACAGGAAATTGGTTGGGAGTTTAATATACTTGACCACTACTACACCAGATTTGGATTATGCAGCCAGTGCATTGAGCCAATTTATGTCCAAGTCACTTGAGAGCCATTGGATTGCAGTTAAAGGCATCTTAAGGTATCTACAAGGAACCTTAGACTATGGCATTTTGTATATTGATTCTTGTGATGTGAAATTCACAGGTTTTTCAGATTCCGACTCAGCTGGAAACGTAGATGAAAAGAGATTCATTATAGGCTATGCATTTAGCATTGGGTTTGGGGTAATAGCGTGGAGTAGTAAAAAACAAAACACAGTTTCCTTGTCTTCAACGGATGCATAGTACCAAGCGATGTGTGCAACGACTTGTGAGGCAGTTTGGTTGAGGCAACTTATCCAAGATGCATGAGAAGAACAGAAAGTTGCAACAGTGACAAGATGTGATAACTTGAGCTCCATCAAACTTGAAAACAATCCGGTGTTCCATAAAAGCACTAAGCACATTGTCAAAGAGAAAGTTCAATCTAAAGAAATTCATGTTGAATATTGTAATACTTGTGAATCTGTGATAATGTTGCCGATATTTTTACTAAGCTCCTTGGTAGAATTAAATTGGGGATGTTTAGGGACTTGTTAGGTATATTTGTGAACCATTTTTCCATTAAGAGGGAGTGTTGAAGATAATAGAGAATCTACATTAAAGATAGTCAGTTCACTTGAACCTTAAATTAGGAGTTTGTTCATATACCTTAGATTTTGGTTCTAACTTCCCTATCTGCATGTAACATATATATTGTTTGATTTCTAATGAGAACGTAGAGCGAGTTGGGCATGCAGTCCCTCCTACTGTACAATACAACTTTCAATGTTATTTTATTCTGCCTTATTTTATCAAATGTGTATTATCAAAATTTTAATTTTAATTTTTCAAAGTGGTTTCCAACTTCAATGATTAGTCATAAAATGATATGGATGACAAAAAAAATTATAATATTTAATTATGCCATATTTTATCAAATGTTTATTATCAAATTAAAAAAAATAATTTTTCAAAGTGATTTCTATCTTCAATGTCATAAAATAATACAAATGACTAAAAATAATAATTTCTTCAATATGGTTCCCATAGTGATTGTCATCCTCACTGGTTAGTGATAAAAGAATATGAATGAAAAAAAAAAATTTAATATTTGACATAAAATAAGAGTTATACGACAAAGCGATATGCAGAACGGTTGTATGTTTTTCTCCACGGCTTCAGTGAATTCTTCAAACTTATGAAGATTTTACGATTACAATGATTTCCACAACCCCTACGAATGGGGATGCTGACAAATACCAACTTCGGTTCTCTTATTTTCAAAATATAAATAATACTTATCTCGCGAAACAAATGACAGGTTTCTGTCGCAAACTTCCTTAAACCTTGTTGCAGAAGGTCCCAATTTTCTGCTCCCCACTCCATAAAACGAGACTTTGTCTATATGATTATAAATTTACAATGCACTCACAACCATGCATCGAAGCATAAATGTCAAATCAAATTAGTCTGCATGACAGTTTGAGTCACTTTACATCTTAATTTATTATTTTTTTCTAAAATAATATTAAGCAATTTTATTTTCTTTTTAAACACTATTGATTTAATATAAAAATTAATTTATTCACTTCACATCTTATTTTCTTAATTCTGGCTAAAATAAAACTATGGAATTCTATTTTCCTTTTGACCACTATTAATTTAACATTAACCAATACAAATTATATTTTTTAATGTAATTTTTAGATAACATATTTCCAATGTTAATGAGAAAAACTAAAATACCCATAACAAAAAAAAAATACATTATATAAAACAATATAAAACAACTCAGTCATCCAACACCATTTTCAAATATTATATATATATATATATATATATATATATATATATATATATAATCATTTTATACTTGTAAATTCACGTCTAAAGCTTTGACGCATAAGCCGACTCGGACATGACGATATGTCTTGTGGAATCTTTGGTACATTGTTTTGCAAAAGTAAATCAAACTACGTAATATGTATGAACCTATTAATTGATTCGTTTCATTTATGGACAGAGATATGAAATCTAACACTAAATTTCCATAGATCGATAGGATCTCCTTAGTGGTAAGGGGTTAATACATGGATATGTTAAACACATACATGGTGTATGAAGAAAGATAAACACAAACATAGAAAGATAAGCATTCATTGCATCTTTATTACACATATATGTAAATTTATAATACAATGGTGTGACTCTTGGATTCATCTTCCAAGGTCACTTGGACTCTTTTGTGACTCTTCGCCTTCCACACCTACCCATGGAGGATTAGGTGTTCAACATTCCCCCCTTAATCTGAAGGGGTATGTGTGAGTCCAAGAAGAGAGTTGTAATACAAATCTGCAACATATGCATTGCAGCACTTAGGCTGAATCAGGTCTCTTAAATGTTGACATAAAGAGGTGGTTTAAGGATGACCACCAACACTAGAACGCAACGCTTATTGCAGTTCTCGGAACTCTTCCAAAACTGGCAAGAAGCTAAGCGCTTCTGCTAGAAGAATTATTCCTCATATTTGAAGAGGGAGACATTCAACCTAAAATAAGGGAAGTCTACAACCTGTGATGGTTTAAGGATGACCACCAACACTAGAATGCTTGATGCAATTCTTGGAACTCAACCAAAACTGGCAAGAAGCAGAAGTCTTTCGCTAGAAGAAGTGTTCTGAAAGAGGAAGAATATCAACCTCACATAGATGGTTTAAGGTTGTCCATAAACCAAAGGCATGCTCATGGGCATTCGTGTCTCTGGCTACAACTCTGAATCTAGAATGACGAATTGTGGCTCAGGCTCGCTTGAACTGTTGTGTCTCTGGCTACAACTCTGAATCTAGAATGAGAGATTGTGGCTCAGGCTCGCTTGATCTGACGTCGAAGCTTGTAGAAGACCAACATTTTCCCCCTTGTCAGGTACAAGTTGAGATGATGGTGAAAACTCAACTGCAAGTTTGTTCAATGTTCTGGAACAAGTTCTAACATGCGACTTAAACACCTTCTTGGCTGTTGATGCCCATTGCCAAGAAGCAATCCATCCAAGATGAATCTTAGTTCTTGTAGGGGGCTTGTTTTTGAAGCATTTGTGTGAAGAATGGGTGTGTCAACCACAGTGCCTGCATGGGTGAAGATCGAAACAGTTATCTTTCATATGGACAACTCGATCACAGTGTTGGCATTTTACAATCTATTGTCATTGTTGCTGTGGAAGAGGAGCAGGATCTGGAACAACTGCAGATGAACTGTCATAAAGAAATCTAGCACTCTGAAATTTGTTTGGCTTGGAGTAGTCTGGAATATGAAAGGACACATCCTTGTCATATCCAAGACAATTTTTGTGCTTGTTATGGACAAACTCTTCCCAAGGTCAGATGATGGGCTTGGGAAGTGAAGACTGAGTTGCTACATCTGCATGTAAATCTGCTCTTGTACAAGGAATTGAATGTGAATCGACTGCAACTTTATATTCTTGCTGCTTCGGAGAGTCTTTCTCAATGTTCTAAATATAAATAGGTTCAAAATGATGACTCTTTTACTGAATTTCATCTTGCTAAAACTGAGACTCCAACTGCAAAAGCTCAATCTTGTCTTGTGCATCTTGCAAACAAGTTTGAATATTAAAAAGAGCATTCTTGCTCATTTTTACCATATCATGAACATTGGAATGAATGAGGTTATTCAAAAACTCTAATGCATCATTTATTTTAGCCATTTTTCTCAACAACTCAAGCTTCATGAAATAAAGGTTGTCGGCTTCAACCGATAATGCACCCGTTTACAATGTAATTCAACTTATTTTTAAAAGAATACTAGTGACTTCAAAGGCCCTTTTCTTTCATGAACTTCCAATTATGGAATTCCCAAAGAAAAAACTATGCTACTCAAATTATGGAGGACCTCAAGGTGTAAACTTGGCCGTAATGTCAGTATAATACAATGTCATTGAAAATATTTTGTAAATGTGCAGCAAAAACCACTGTGCAATAACCCTTTAAGGCAGATGATTTCTTTCTTCTTCAAAGAACTGTTTTACACCAACGACAACTCTACTCAGCAAAAGAAGGAGATTCAAAAACTTGGATGTTTGACCTTGCTATATTGCTTGACAATAAAGACTAAGGGAAACTCCAAAAAATCTTTGTGGCAAAACTATAAGTGAATTTATGATGCCACTGCTATTTTGAAAATAATGACCAATTTTCAACATTTGCCTTCACATTCTCAATCTCTTTGAGAGAGTCACCCTTCTGTACATGCCACAAGTATTGGTCATAAAATAGAAACTTTACTTTTCACTATATAAAATCCATATATTCATTTATTCATATACCATCTATACCATCTCCTCTCTCTCCCTTCTTTCTCTGTTTTTTTTTTTAAGGAATTTTTTTTTTGGGGAAAAACAGAGGTATTATCTCGGGGGGGGTGTTTAATGGGGGAGGATTTAACTAAGGGAGGTTTTAACTGGGAAAGGATTTATCTGGGGGAGGTGTTTACTGGGGGAGGATTTAACTAAGGGAGGTTTTAACTGTGAAGGGATTTATGTGGGGGAGGTGAAACTGGGGAAGGTATTTCTAGGGGAGGTTAATCTGTAAAAAAAAATTAAAATTAAATCATTTGTAGATTAAAAAAAAGGGAAGGGAAAAAAATAAGGGCACAGAATGTGTGGGTGGGAGGGAGGGAAGGCCGAGCGGCTGAGCCAGGGGGAGGGGAGGGTCGAGTGAGGCGGATGGAGGGGGCAGGCTGCAGGTGGGAGGGAGGGTCACCGTGAGAGGGGTTGGGGAGGGAGATGGAGCGGGTTGGGAGGGTAGAGTGTAGCAGTGAGGGGAGGGTGGGGTGATTGCAGGCGAGGGAGCGAGAAGTGCGAGTGGGTGGGGATTGAGAATGGGAGCAGAGAGGGAGAGGGGTGCAGAGCTGCAAGGGGGGGGGGGGGGGGGTTCGGGAGAGGGGGGCGGGGCACGGAATAGGTGAGGGGGCAGGAAGGGGTGAGAGGAGAGCTGAGATGTGGGGAGAGGTCGAGGGGCCAAGGGGGATGGGTAGGGGTGAGTATGGGGGGGGGGGGGGGGGGAAAGTGGGTGAGGGGTGAGAGTTAGGTGAGCGAGGTAAGGGAGCCGCCATGTAGGCCGAGCGTTGAGGGGAGTGGGAAAGGGGAATGGGCAGGGGTGAGGGTCGTGAGGCTGAGGGAGGAGATGTGAGGGGGCAGGGGTAAGTGCAGGGACGTGGGGCCAAGTGTGGAGAGGGGGTGAGCGGTTGTGAGGAGGGGTGAGCGGGGTAGGCGGGTGTGGTGAGGTGAGGGTATTGTGGGTGTGAGGGCCATGAGGCTGTGAGGGTCGTGAGAGAGCAGAGGCCATGAGGAAGGCCAAGAAAAAAATACTGCAAAATATTTTGTTGTACAGTGAGGGCCAAAGAGCAGAGGGTTACAGTAATTTTATTTATTTATTTATTTTTTATTTTTTTTATTTTCTATTATGAAGGAAGGAGTGAGGGGAGGGAGGAGGTTTGAGCGGAGGGATGAGCAAGGATTGAGCATAAATTAAATTGTGCTCAGAATTTGAGCAGAAATTGTACACAACAGAAATTTGGAGAATTGTTTTGCCAGAAATTTGCAGAACAATTTGCAAAAATTTGCAGAAATTGCAAAATTTTCACATTAACAGAAATTTGCAGAAATTTGTAGAATTGTCAGTGAAACTCAGAATTTTTTAGAGACCCACTTTAGACAGTGGCAGACAATATTTTTTCCAGCAGCTCTCCAACTCAATCCTTTTCCAAAATTCAGAGATTGCACAGTAAAATGTAGGCAGAAAGTGCAGAAAAATTGTAGAATTTGTAGTAAAAAATGAATGTAGTAGGGAGAAGTGAGAGAAAACCTGCAGACTTCTTAATGAACCCAACAGAATAATTTTTGAATGCTGCAAAAATTGATTCCTGAATGTTGTAGAAAATTGTTGAATGTTGCAACAATTGATTTCTGAATGTTGCAAAAATGCGCAGGATTTTTGTTGTTTTACACACGCCACAAAAACAAAAATCTCACACAAGGTTGAGCTAGTTATGAACGTATCAAAACTGATACCATGTTAAACACACACATGGTGTATGAGGAAATATAAACACACACGTAGAAAGATATGCATTCATTGCATCTTTATTACACATAGATGTACATTTATAATACAATGGTGTGACTCTTGGATTCATCTTCCAAGGTCACTTAGACTCCTTTGTGACTCTTTGCCTTCCACACCTACCCATGGAGGATTAGGTGTTCAACAGGATCTATAATAGAGTAATTTCAGGATAAATATAAATTTTTAAGTGGTTTTTTTCTCGTGTGTTAATGTCTCCTTGGGTTGATCCTTTACTACTGAGTCGGCCCTATGAATACAATTTTCGAATTATCAACAATTTCAGTTAGAAAGCTATTCATCAAACTTTTCTTTTTCTTATGATTTTGGTGGCTAAACTATTCATATGAAACATTGGACAATATTAAAATATCTTCTACACAATTTCATCTTAAAAAATATTTTTAGATTTATTGGACAAGATTAAAACATCTTCTACAGAGTTTCATCTAAAAAAATTCTTAAAATATAAATATAATTGCTAAATCATATTTTTATTTATATCTTAAAATGAATCTTAATTTATAATTACTATCTATATACTATATATTTTAATGTGACATGTATATTATAATTTTCTTTTATTTAAAAATTTGTTGTAATTATATTGTAAAATAGGTCTTAATTTATAGCTATTATCTATATAATATATATTTTAATGTGACATGTATATTATGATTTTCTTTTATCTAAAAAATTATTATAATTTTATTAATAAAAACAAAATTACAATAAAACAAATTAATTTTTTATTTATATTTTTTTCTTGAATCCAATTTTTTCATCTATGTTAAAATAATTTAATAAAATCTAAGCCTCACTCTTTCCACTCTTGCTAGTTTTTATTGGTCAGTAGGTAATTACTAAAACAAAAATGTTACAAATAACAAAAATAGATTTTGAGACAATGTGTAAATACCAAAAAAAAATATTACAAATAGCCAAAATGGTCTGTCTGGCCAAAACCGAAGGGAAACAGAGAACCAGAAAACCTTTAGGACCATTACAAAACCAATTAGAGCCATTATGTATCAAAGAAAATTCTAGAGCAAGATTCTTCTCCTGGCATGAATCTGGTGGCGATAGAAACTGAAATGCATTGTGATTCTTTTCCAGGCATGAATCTGGCGGCGATAGAGACTGAAACTGTAGAAATTTTAATAAAATTATGTATTGTCGAATTCTTCTAATCTAACAATTATATGCCATTGTTAAATACAAAATCCTTCTACATAAATCTTTGTAGAAATTTAATCGCCAATTGCAAGCACGTGAAGAAAGATCAATCACACATAACACAGATGTTTTTACCGGGAAAGAATAAAGCTAAAACCCCCACTACCATATTTATGTCTATATCATGGATCATGAAAAAATCTCATACAAATCTCTACTCCAAGAGCATCAGTACAATATACAATCATCTCACATTGTTATACAAAAATTGGCATAAACATGCACCAATTTACTGCCTCCTGACAGCCTGCCTCTACTGCACAATCGTTGTTGCTCACAATCCCTGAATGAATTCAATATTTCCTTGCCGTGACTGTGAAATCCTCATTGGAATCTCCAATGTATGTTTGGTTGCAATTGTGCACCCACTATAGTCACAACTAATAGTCAAACTATCCCTTTCACCTATATCTCAACTTGGTCTCCACTGGATCTGACATGCATTTAGTTAAGAGTAGTAAATATTTAGTTGCATGTGAGATTACTCCATTGAATTAATTTAATAGTTAATTCATTGATCTCTCATTAGTGTATCTTTAGTTAGAACTAGTTACAACTAGCACAACTGAGTTTAAATCACTTAACTGAGTTAAACTACTTTACATCTCACATAACTACATAGCCAACTCTGTTACAACTTTGTACCACCCAGTTACAACGAAGTACACTAGCATGTCCCACCAACCAACCTTTGAACTCGAAATTCCTTCAGTTAATTGGTTTGCCACATCTGTTAACTGAAATCAAGTGCTTCAAGAGAATAGATTATTACTTATTGTCTAATTATTGTTAAGGGATAACAATAATAGACATGCATTCCACGAAACAACTTCACACATGCATTCCCAAAATAGATGCCCATCCATGCATATAGTTTTCCCAACCATCTATAAATAGATTACTGCAAAAAATAGACTTTGAACCAAATTCTAAAAATAGACATATAACCTAAAAATAGCTTGCGGGCCCCACCTAGTGTAGGTGCTTAATTTTCACTAGGATCATCATCTTGTTGAATCTAAACACTCCCTCTCAACTAGAAAGGGATTATCCTTCACCCCGATCCTGTCTCTATGGTATTCAAATTTACTCCTGGTGAGCGCCTTCATCACAATATCTGCATCCTGATCTCCCATAGGAATGTACTGAAGCAACATGATCTTCCGTTACACACAATATCTGATTTGATCATACCGGATATCTATATTCTTAGATCTATCATGAAAAACAGGATTAATCGAGAGTTTTATGCAAATCTGATTATCACAATGAATCACTATAGGATCTAAATGAGAACCAAACAAATAGACTAGGATCTTCCTCATCCATAAAGCCTCACATGTAGCTTGACTTGCTTCCATGTATTCCACTTCCGCTAAACTGAGTGCCACAGTTCTCTGTTTCCTGCTATACCAAGAAACAACTATAGATCTGATACTGAAAACACCTCCTGATGTGCTATTTCTGTTCTTTGGGTTGCCTTCCCAATCTACATCCGTGAAGCCATGCAACTTCACCTCATTCGTCTGTCTGTGCCATAAGCCATACTCAGATGTGCCCTTGAGATATCCGAGGACATGCTTTCCCACCTTCCAAAAGATCTTGGTAGGCTTAACCATCGCTTGACTAAGCTGGTTCACCACATAACATATGTTTGGTCTTGTATTAACTAAATACATGAGCGAACCCACCAACTGTCGATAGACAGTAACATCCACTACCTCTCAAGATGTAGCGTCCTCTTTCCTCCAGTTTCGATGAAGAGGATAATTATCCATGGGTTTGCAGCCCTCCATGTGAAACTTATTGAGTATCTCCCTTGCATACTTGCCTTGAGACACAAACAATTGACCTTCTTGCTGCCATATGTATAATCCATGGAAATAATGAGGGAGACCCATATCGTTCATCTCAAACTCCTTTGCAAGGTCCTCCTTGCATGAGTGTATCAAATGCTCATCATCAGTGAGTATTAAATCATCAACATAAATAACAATGATTAAAAGCTTACCCTCCACCACAATCTGGTATAGGTTTGCATCCGCCTCACTCTTGGTGAAGCCAAATCCAGTGAAATAGCTGTCGATCTGAGTGTACCAAGCATGGGGTACTTCCTTTAGTCCATACAACACTATTTTGAGTCTGCACACATGCGAATCACTGCTGAAGATCTCAAATCCTTCATGCTGCTCAATGTACACTTCTTCCTCAATGATCCCATTAAGGAATGCGGTATTCACATCCATCTGATGAATGTTCCAACCCATCTGCGCTAAGAGAGAAAGGATGGTCCTTATGGAAGAATACCGTTCGGGAAGTGCAAACATTTCTTCATAATCAATCCCCTCGATCTGTGAGAAGTCCCGAGCCACAAATATGGCCTTGTATTTCTCAACACTCCCATTAGCAGCTTGCTTTACCTTGTAGATCCATCTTGAACCTTCCACTGATTTATCAACCGACCTTGGAAAAATTTCCCAAGCACTGTTTCTGACAATGGAATCATACTCCTCCACTATTGCATCTACCCATGTGGGCTCCTGCACTGCTTCCTGAAAGGAAGATGGCTCTGTCACAATACACTTGCTCATGAGAGCCATGGATCCAATGAATCGGTCAGGAGACTATCTTTGTCTCCACTGTGAAGTAGGAACTCCTACATTTTATGTTGCATCAAGCTTCAACCTCTCAGCTTCTGTGTTACACCTTCTGCTAGTTCTGATGTTTGGATCTACGTGAGTGGACTCCTCCACTCCATGAACCTCCTCCTGTGGCTGATCCACATCTAGAGACTCATCTTTGGGAACAAGTAGTTCCTCATCTGCATGCAAGTCTACCTCCCTCTCAAGCGAAAACTTCATGGCTTTCTCCTCGTTGAATTTTATATCCTGTCGCACCACATTTATTCGACTGTTTGGAAAATACACACAATAATTACGTGGTGTTTCTGTGTATCCCACAAATATCCCAACTTTAGCAGTTGACTCCAGCTTCTTCTTGGCGTTCTTGGTCACATTCACATAAATAGATGAGCTAAAAATCTTTAAGTGTGAAACATTTGGTTTCTTACCAGTAAAAGCTTATTTAGGTGTACTCATGCCAAGTAGTCTATGAGCACAATGGTTTTGCACATAAACCACAGTGTTTCATTCTTCTGCCCATAAGTGCATTGGTAGGCCCTAATCATGCAACATAGCTCATGCAACACCCACGATTGTTCTATTCTTCCTCTCCGTGACCCCATTTTGTTGTGGGTTATGGTGCGCTATGAGTTCTCTTCGAATTCCTTCCTTGATAAAAATGTCTTTGAATTCATTCGAGATATATTCACAACCATTATTGCTCTGCAGAGCCTTCACTTGCTTCCCCGACTCTTTCTGCACCAATGCTTTAAACTCACAGAACTTTGAGAATGTTTGATCCTTCTTCTGCAAGAAGAAGATCCAGCATCTATGAGAATAGTCATAAAAAAAATAACATAATACCTGTGTTTTTCTGTTGAAGAAACCGAGAATGGCCCACACACATCTGTGTGAACTCTCTCCAGGATCACCGAAGCACGGTTCTCCTTTTCATGAAAGGTGGTTTTCAAAAACTTACCCATAGTACATCCCTTGCACTCATCTAACTGCACAAGTGTACCCTTGGGAATTCCATTATAAATCTGCTAAAAAATCTTCAGGGCACCATGGTGAAGATGGCCCAATCATCTGTGCCATAATTCGCCCTCATCCCGACTCACAACTTCTTCTGCTTTTCCCACCATTGCAGTGCAGCCATATACCTCCAGATTGTAGAGATTATTGACTCAAATCCCTATCCTCTTGGTTTGGCCCATTTTTTTATGTCACAAAAAATATTTTCCATTGCTGAAAACAATGTCATAACCTCTGTCCTCCAACATCGCAATTGAGACCAAGTTTTTCTTCAGACCTGGAACATGCATAACATCTTTCAACAGAAATGGTTTACCTGTCTCCCTCTCAAAGGTAATGGTACCATTGTTTGTCACATTGTATTATCCATTGTTTCCCATCTCTATATGCATTTGGAGCAATGAAAAGCTCCTTATCTCCCGTCATGTGGAACGAAGCACCACTATCAAGATACCACACCGATCCCATTGCGCTTGAAACCAAGCATGCAATCAAAGAGAAATAAATTTCAAATTGCGAGGCAAGGGCCTCACCAGATATAGCTCCAACAACCTTCTTGTTCTTCTTTTTCTCTGGGTAGTTAGTGGCGAGATGCCCATGTTCGTGATACTGAAAACACTTCACCTTGGACAAATCCAACTTCTTTCCTTTAGCCTTGCATTTTGAATGGGATTTATTCCCCTTGCTTTTCCTTGCTTTAGCAGCCAAAGCACAATCCTCTTCATCATCATGCTTTGATGAAGAGCCATCCCTGGTGTTCTTCCTGAACTTCTCCTGCACTAGATCCGACCATAAATATTCCCAATCCGATAGTTTTTTCCATCCGTTAACCGAGTCTTGATAATTGTGCCAACTCTTAGGAAGTACCAAGAGATCCAAACTCACCAAATCATCATCAGCAATTGTGATTCCCACACTCCCTAGTTCATCCCAACATTGGAAAAACTTTCTAAGATACTTAGGAATATTGTCGCCCTTCTCCATCTTGATCTTTCTGAGTTTATCCTTCAACACCAATTTCCTATGGTCGTTTCTGCTTTGGAAAAGATTCGTCAAAGCCTTCCACATTTCAAATGGAGTGTATTTCCCATGAAGGCTTGAGAAAATATGGTCTCTCACACCTTCCAACATAATCCTTCTCATCTTCTCTACTTTCTTTTGCCAGGCGTCAAGTAATGCAACATCCATCAAAGTGGGCTTAGGAACATCATTGTCGATGAATTCCTTCAAGCCATTTTCTTTAAGCACCGCATGTATCCTATCCTTCCATGCAACGTAGTTCGAGCTGCCCTCGAGTGCATACTCTAACCACAAACCATTCAAATCCATTTCGATGTTTACTCAACTGTCGCACCAAGAAATTCTTGCAGCAAATTTGAATTGTTTCCACCAACAAGCTCAGCTACTACTTAAATATTGCAATCTTCTTAGCTCTGATACCATGTAGAAATTTTAATACAATTATGTAGTTTCGTATTTTCTTGATCTATTGATTATATGCCACTGTTAAATAAATAATCCTTCTACTTATATCTTTACGGAAATTTAATCACCAATTGCAAACACATGAAGAAAGATCAATCACACATAACACATATGTTTTTACCAGGAAAGCATAAAGATAAAAACCCCACTATCATATATTATATATATATCATGGATCATGCAATAATATAATACAAAAATCTACTCCAAGAGCTGTTAGTACAATATACAATCATCTCACACTGTCATACAAAAATTGGCATAAACATGCACCGATTTACTGCCTCCTGACAAGTTGACTCCATTGCCTAATCCCTATTGATCACAATCCCTGAATGAATTTGATCTTGCCTTGCCTTGAATGCACAATCCTCATTGGCATCTCCAACGTGTGTTTGGTTGCACTTGTGCACCCACTATAGTCACAATTGATAGTCAACATGCCTCTTTCACCTATCTCTCAACTGGGTCTCCACTGGATCTGACATGCATGTAGTTAACAGTAGTAAATCTTCAGTTTCGTGTGAGATCACTCCATGTGAATTAATTTAATATTTAATTCACCGATCTCTCACTAGTGTATCTTTAGATACAACTAGTTACAACTAGCACAACTGAGTTTAACTCACTTAACTGAGTTAAACTACTTTACAACTCACATAACTACACATCCAACTCTGTTACAACTTTGTATCACTTGGTTACAACGAAGTCCACTAGCATGTCCCACCAACCAACCTTTGAACTTGAAATTCCTTTAGCTAACTAGTTTGCCAATTCAATTAACTGAAATCATGTGCTTCAAGAGAATAGATTATTACTTATTGTCTAATTATTGTTAAGGGCTAACAATAATCGACATGCATTCTATATTTAGACATGAATTCCACGTAACAAATTCGCACATGCATTCCAAAATAAGATTCCCATCCATCCATATAATTCTCTCAACCATCTATAAATAAATTACTCCTAAAAATAGACTTTGATCCAAATTCTAAAAATAGGCATATCACCTAAAAATAGCCTGCGGGCCCCACCTAGTGTAGGTGCTTAATTTTCACTAGGATCAGTATCTTGTTGAATCTCAACAGAAACTCATAGTGAACATGTTTTTCCATGTGATTCAATTTTATTTCAAACACCACCAAACTCTTTGTAGATTTTTCAATCTATCCTACATGTGCCACTGGTTTCTTTGGAGATCATTTATGAATGAGATGATAATGTTTTAGACATCATGCCTATATTTGTTAAGCTATTACAAAATCATCTTTGAGATATATGATTTGGCGATCAAAGTTATCTTAGTGAATATGTCTTTCCATGTGAGCCAATCTTATTTCAAACGCCACCAGACTCTTTGTAAATTTGTCAATATATCCTACATGTGCCACTGGTTTCTTTGGAGATCATTTCTGAATGAGATGATCTAACGTTTTAGACATCATTCCTATCTTTGTTAAGCTATTACAAAATCATTTTTGAGATATCTAAGTTGGTGATAAAAGTTATCTTAGTGAATATATCTTTCCATGTGAGCCAATCTTATTTCAAACACCACCAAACTCTTTGGAAATTTGTCAATTTGTCCTACATGTGCCACTAGTTTCTTTGGAGATCATTTATGAATGAGATGATAACGGTGTAAACATCATGCCTATCTTTATTAAGCTATTAAAAAATCATATTTTATATATCTGAGTTGACGACCAAATTTATCCTAACTAGAGTAGAGTTAAAATGAGGAACATTGATAGGGTTTGTGTCTACAAGCTCACCTTGGTCGATGTCCACAAGACAATGTCGGGTTAATTTCTCTCATTCACCAACCCCACGCCTCAATCTACCTCAGTGACATGACATATTGAATCTGACCAAGCAACATAAAGACTTAGATACAAGGAAGCTACAGACTCGTTGAAGTAATATAACATTCTACGCCAACCAAAGTATCAATCCATTCAAGAAGAACAATACCCTACCACAACTTGTAGTCAAATAAACCAAGACAAAATTCCAAAATAAATGATCTAAATAGGTACCCACATACCTTAACAGAAAGGATACAAAACCCTCTAGAAGGTATTCGGGACAAAGAGGTTGAACCATAAAACTAGTGTCCTTAAACTTCCCTCTCAGACCACACCTCGAAAGCCCAAACAAGAATAGAATGACTAAAGCATTACAGAGAATACCCAAATCACTATATCCCCCAATAATTAAAAAGAATGTTCGAAAGACCCAATTAAAAAAATGGAATAAAACAACAGCAATAAATTGAATCCAAACCATAAAAGCACTCTACATTACTTTCTTCTCGAACTATGGATCCAAAAGGAGGCTCAGCGGATGATCTGTTGCGCAGACTAAATCCCCTAACTTCAGCCTTCTGTCACCTGATTGTAAGAGAGGAAACAAAGTAGCCACAATGCGGAGTCCTAGATGATATACAACCTACCAGTTTTACCTTTACTACTTAAAAACCATACAAGAGCATTTGCCTCAATAATGATTTCCACATCCAAATCGCTCATCGTCCCCCAAATTCATCTCACACTCAGATGAAGCTAGCCAGAATCTATAACGGTATAATCCATAATCACTTACAAGGATGCACGACAAAATTCCTTGCACCCAAAGTATCTACAAACCTATTCCTTGCACCCAATGTAGTTACAGACCTACCCTTCTTCCCCTGCCTAGCACTTCTTTGTCTTCCCTCTTACTACGTCCAAAATAAAATTCTATAGGATTTATCCATTGAATAATGTTTAATGTATATGCATATGCACCCTTCTTGCCCTTATTTTTCTTCCCTCTTATTATCTCCAATATAACATTCTATGGGATTTATCCATTGAATAATGTTTAATGTATATGCATATGCGCCCTTCTTCCTCTTCCCTGCCCTTCTTTGCCTTCCCTCTTAGTATCTCCAGAATAACATTCTATGGGATTTAAATAATGAATAATGTTTAATGTATATGCATATATGCATGGTGGAGGTTTTCCACACCACCCATTATCTTGAGGGTTGTCGGGTGATGAGCTCGTTTAAATTTTTTTGTCTTTTTTATTATTTTTATTAATTTTTATTATTAATTGAACCAACATTTAAATGAAAATATCCATTTACTAATACTAACATTTTTTTATTTTATATTACATCTCTCTCATACTGGACTTTATATTATTTTTAATATTTAATTAATTTTTAATAAAACAATGAATGCATATCAATACATGTCAATATTTAATAACAAACATTTACACTACAACAACATTTAAGCACACCACTACCATATTTCCTTATAGTGAAGTATAAAACACCTCTCAATACCATAAACATAATCCTTCAATTATATATACGTATAATACAAAAAAAAAAAGATATTGAAGAAATTTGTTGCATTACATTAATAAAGTGGTGAGTACAAGTATTTAAAATGATGTCGTGAGTATATGGACCAAGAGCGGTGAGCTCACTCTCATATTACAAAGAGTATCCCATTACGTAATCCTTCACTTCATAACCTCGGTTTTATTAAAAGAAAAATTGAATTGTTGGGCCATCTAAAATTTGGTGACAAACATTTTGTGTAAAGACATCTAATTGATGGCCCATCTAAATGTCTATCAGAATATTTGGTGTATTACCTTCTGAATCCAATCAGAGCCCACCAACAAAGAGGGGTCGGCAGAAGGCAGAACCGAACCACGTTAATTTGAAGGTTTCGAGCCATGGAAAAGTATAGTATATTTTCATATTATTGTTTTTCTTCCACTCACTATTAGGATCCGGAGTAGTGTTCAAAATTGAACACGTCAAATCGCTTCAAAGGGCCTCTATCACGTCAGAGAAGTAGGGAAAGGAATTTATGGAAAAAATAAATAAATAAATAATATGGATTTTTACAAGTTCAAAAAAAAAATGAATTATATTATAAAATGTCACCAAAAGTGCTATAGCTATCAATGTCTGTCACATTTTTTAAAATTCTTAAGTATAGTAAGTTACTAAGTTGAGTTTCTATTGACTGCAAGTCTGCATTTTGCAACTGTCTACCTAGTTAGTAACTTAGTAGTGCCAACTGCCAAGTTCCAACTCCAAGCCAACAAACATCATAATAGCACTCGCAGTCTGGCACGCTCATGCTCAACACTTAAAATTGAATAGTGATATTTTTCCTGGACTCAGGCTTCAGCACGAGTTGCGAAGGATTTTCTTTTTCATCCTGGAGAAGAACTGTAGTGAAAGATCCATTCCTTAATGCTCAGAATAGGATTCAGGACTCAACAAAAGAATATTATACACTCGAATGAACAAACAACCAGGTACTCAATCAGAACCGTTGAATCCTGCTACTAGCTAGACTATTATTTATAGGTGGATAAGGATGTCTATTTAGTTTTTGGAGCCTTATTTTACATGATTTCAACATCCTTGGTTGCCTCTTGTGCAGAAAAAATAAAACATTTTCCTTCTACCCTGAACCTAGCCCTTATTATGGAAATTTTAGGCCTCGAACATACCTTGACTCATGAATTTTTGAGCCAATATACTCATCATTCCCTTTGAAGGGCTCTGACTATTCAATTTTGAACACTGATCTCAACCCATTTTTATTGTCACTACTGGTGTTGTCGAGCACGTATCAATCGTGGGCGGACAAGTAAGTTTCCACTGTATAATAATTGATCATGTTATTGTTGAGACTCGCCTTCAAAACGTGTTTAGGAGAGGACCCATTTGTGGAAGTGTCTAGCCCTTTGGTCCTAGAAAGAGGAACAGGGTAAAAATAAGGACACCCCCACATTCTTGTCAAATTCAATGAATGTAAAGGATGCTCGGCCTTCGGGCTTCACCAAATTGACAAAGTCTTCACTTTTGTATAATAGGTCCACCGAGCTGTGATTATTATCATTTCCAACTAAAATTCTCCATTTGTCGTCCGTGCGCAACCATCTAGTGGTGGGATGATCCAACATTTTTTATTTCAGTTTTTGAGAATTTTTAAAGCTTAACGAAAAAAATAATAGTTGCATTCGATGGTAATACATAATATGCCATCGGGTTCAATGGAATTGCAGAAATTTTAGCAATTTCATGAAAATGTCTGAGCCTTGATTCGAATTTTGAATCGGGGTGATTGTATATGCCGTAGATTGATTGTCTTGATGAAATTTTATAGTTGGCCTTGATGAAATTTTAAAACCCTACTGAGAAATGTCCTAGGATGAAATTTTAATTTTTGAGAACCCTAAACTAAATAGGGTCTGAGCCTGGACTCTGACTACATTCCTTAGTGTGTTTTCTAGGTCGAAGAATTGTTGTGGTTCTCTTTACTTTCAAGAATGAAATGGTTCTGCCTATTAATTTCTTGCCTAACATGTTTATCTTAGGGTTATGAAATATTGGGAATATGGAATGTATCTCAATTGTTCTCTTCAATTTGTCCTATCCATGCCAATCTATAATGTGTACACACAAACTTGACAGCATATGGGTTTATATTATTATTTATATTTTTTTCTTATAACCAAGGCACAATGTCTACTATATTCTTCTTTAAGTTAGTATTTAAATAAATTTACCTATTTACAACATTGGTTCCCATTTATGGATTCACTCTAGTCACTCCTGTTAGCAGTTTATAAATTCTTGTTTGAAAAAATATGGGTTATTGTGAGTGCTGATATCAATACCATGTTTATTTAATTTTGTATCATTAATTTTATTTTTGTCATGTTGGTTTTCTGCTAAGAAGAAAATATTTATCATGCTTATCCATTATAGCTTATAATGCGGCCATGTTTATTTAATTTTGTATCATTAATTTTATTTTTTGTCATGTTGGTTTTCTTCTAAGAAGAAAATATTTATCGTGCTTATCCATTATATCTTATAATGCAAAAAATTAGGATCTGCTATTTTTCTATAATTGTAAAGTATATGAGTTTAGAGTAGTATACAAAGTATGGTCATTTTCGAAAATATAGTAGTCAGATACAACTATCATTGTTGACTTCTGTATTTTGTAATTTTTGATTATGTAAGTTAGAGTGAAAATTTTATATATGTGCTTCATTAATCTAGATTTCCATTATAGTTAATTTTTTTAATCTAAATTTCCATTATAGTTAATTTTTAATTATGTAAGTTAGAGTCAAAAAATTATATATATGCTTTTTGAATCTAGAAAAAACTAAATTGCCCAGAATTCGCAGAAATTTGCTGACATATCCATGAGATGGAGAACATATTTTATTGGGTAGTAAGTCTCACTTTCGATATTCATGGTTTTAATATTTTTTAACTCAGATTTTAGAGAAATTTTAACTTAATAAGAAAGAAAATGGTTTCATTTGATGGTAGTAAAGAATATACTATAGGATTCAATGGCATTGCAGATATTTTAGGAAATGTCTGAGAATAGGGGTGATTGCCACTTCCACATTTTTTATCAGAACTTAAATTTTAAGAGTGAAATTTGAGAAATTTAAAAGAAAGCTCAATGACATTCCGAGAATTTTAGAATAGTTAACAAGGAAAAAAACTAAATTTCCTAGAATTCACAGAAATTTGTTGAGATATCCATGAGATGGGGAACATATTTTATTGGGCAGTAAATGTCATTTCAGTCTGGAAGAACTTATTTTCCAGCCATTTCTCATGTCCTACAATGAGATTTTTGGTACGATGTACTTATTTTCTAATTATAGCTTTGCCATGGAGTGTCCTTCATCAAAGGGGTATTCAAAACATTTTATTATTGATGATTTATGTATTTAAACTAAAAAAGAGTTGATGACAACAATATAGAAATTTGAACTCAGATCAGGATTAAGTACAATTAAAGAAAAACTCATTGTGTAAAAATTCCAATTAAAAACAAGTAATATCTGACAAAGTATATGTGCATCTTCAACAAAGTATATGGATAATGGCATCTTCTCTATAATATATACAGTAACGAATTTAAGGTAGCAAATATTATGGTCTAATTTGATTAATTCTCCAAATGAAGCTAAGTCTTAAATGTGTGTTATTAATTTAATTAATAAGTATTGAAAACTCTTTTTTCTTTATGATCAAGCTCTTATGCAGGACAGACATATTATTTTAGATTTGGTTAATTGTATTTAATTCCTAACAGACTGTAGTTGGTCCTAACAATATATGAAATGAAATAACAGATTGGATAACTTTTAGGTGTGAAAAACAAGCTTGGTTTTCCCTTTTTCCTCTTTTCAGGACATGAAGATCAATGTTAGATTTAATTTCAATGATCAACAAACCTCTTTGTGTGAGATCTATTTGTTGCTTTTCATTTTATTATTTTTCATATGAATTTTGTTGCCTACTGTCTTGTTTTCAAAGAATCTGTGTGTTTTTATATTAATTTGTTTTTTTTATATTTTTTGTTTTATTGATTGATTATGATTTATAGGTATAAAATGCCACCTCTTGGTCACCCAAAAAAGGATCTGAAACAACGTTCACTTGCCGATGAATTTGGTATCTCTCAATGCTCTAATCAACTGCACATTTCTGAAAATGAAGTATATGATCATGTAGATGAGGACCATGAATCAGACAGTGCAGAACTTCTTGAAGAGGAACCGAGATCCAAGAGGTACAAAAGAACATTCAAGTCCAAATGGAAGATGATATTTCCATGGGATTATGCTGTAAAATATTGTAATGGTGTTGAAAGGATAAAATGTTTATGGTGTCTAAATTTAAAATGGAAACTCCATTTTCTAAAGATGGAAGCACAACTCTTCAAGCAAGTGTTTTAAACATCCATGCAACATCAAAGGCTTATAAATTTTCTTTGCAAATTTTAGAGGGAGAAAGAAAACTGAGTACTCTTCCAATTAAAAAACATGCAGAGCTAATAGTTGATGCTCAAAAAGAGATAATTATATCAGTTATTGAGAACATGTATTTTGTTGCAATACATGATTTACCTTTGGAAGTATATAAGTCAATTTGTGACTTGAACAGGTATAAAAACACTCCTCACATGCCTTTAACAGATGAATACTCAACATATACAAATACAACATCTGGAAAAGAATTTTTACAAGATTCTAAGGAGGTATATTGGAGAAAATTAAAATATGAGATTTTACAAAGCCCATATTACTCACTTTTAGTTTATGAAAACACTGATCGGATTATGGTGCAACACTTGGTTGTTTATATTACATATTTTCCAAATGAAGGAAGAGGTCCATGTGCTACAAAATTCATACACTTGCTACATATTAGGATGGAACATCACAATCTATGTATGATGATGTGAGATCTCTTTTAGCAGACATGAATCTACCCATGACAAAGTTAGTTGGATTTGGATCTGACGGAGCATCATCCATGAGGGGTATTCGTGAAGGTTTATCTACTAAGCTTCGTCAACATGCCCCTCATTTATTAGATATCCATTATATCTCTCATCAAGAAGCATTAGCAGCAAATGATGCTTCATAATATTTTGAAGAGTTGTAAGCTATTGATAAGTTTTCAAACAAAATCTATTCATGGTTAGGGAAATCTACTAAAAGACATGGAGAATTGAAAGAGCTAATGGAGTCATTTCAAATCACAAGGCTAGAAGTGTTAAAAATACATCATATTAAATGGCTTTCTAGAGGAAAAGTCATGGAAAGACTTGTTAAGCTCTTGCCTGCTTTGTTAAGAGACAAGGAGTTACTAGAGAAAAAGATGTATGAGATGGCTACAATATTTGAAGTTCAATTTTTCATCCACTTAGTTGCAGATGTGCTTATTGAGTTAAGTAAGCCGAATCAAAAGTTTCAAGAGGATCATATTGACATTACATCTATTGGAACGACTTTGGATAACGCTATCAACTTGGTTCCGATGCATTTTCTAAGAGGCACATTTGGGGCAAGTGCAATGCACACATCACCTTTTTTAAGTAAAACACAACAAGGAACTCTTGAGTTTGCAGATTGCACAGGAATAGTAAATGTACATGAATTAAGTTTTGAGAGTTTTCGAAAGTCACAAAGATCAGGGACACTAGATGACTGCATTATGCTAGGAAAAGGTTTTCTAATGAAGGTGATTGACTCTCTAAATGCAAGGTTTATAGATTTTCCCATTTTTAATGCAGCTAAATTTTTTAGTCCTCGTAATTATTTTGAGGATATGGATGATAGAGACTCTCAAACAAGAATATGGTTGACATGTTTATGTGAAAAATTTAGTGTTGGAGGCTTTCTTGTTGTGGACAACATTATAATGTATGGGTGAAATGGATGAATTTATATGTACTATTTATAAATCTTACCCAAAAAAATATATGTTTGGAGTATGGGATCTATGTGCAGATGAAATTGAATGGTTTGGAATATTTCCATGCTTAATGCAGCTATGGCAAGCAATTCTTGTTATTCCGGCTAGTACAGCAATATGTGAAAGAGTTTTTTCAAAATTAAATCGAATTAAAAATGATGATAAATCAAAACTTTCTTTAAAAACATTGGATATGTTAATGTTTCTCTTTCTCAGTGCACCTCATTCTCTAAATGAGGTAGATTGGAATGCTATTTATGATGAATGGAAGGAGATGAAAACTTGAAAACCTCTTCCACTATGAGAATAGATTGAAATAACTAGTAAGTTTCAGTGTTTATTACCATCATTGTAAGTGAATTTTTTTAGTTTTATACAATTTGACTTTTAATTTCTATTTTATAATATATTTTAAGTTTTATAATGTTTTTTTATTAACATATTGAATTTAATAATTGCAGCATATCACACAAGATATGTTAATCTAAAGGACCACAACTGTCAAAGGTTTATAACTGGAAGAAAAAGCTACCTTGGATCAATTTTGCGGCCAAGTCAATGGACTATTGTTCCAATTATTTGAGATGTGCAATTATTAGAAGTCTCAGCATTCCAAAAGAGTTTTCATAGAAAATAGAATAATGATTTGGTCAAATTTGAAATTTATAAGCTAGAACTCCATCGATACTTCTTATATAAGCTAGAATATATTTTTAATTTTATAAATAAGACCTTTCGTATACTTTTAATATAAGAATTTACGTTTTGTCATATTTTTTTCTTATTTCCATTTCATTAAGATGTAGTGATTTCTATATGTTTATTTTTTGTTCCTATTTTAAATTCATAAGAGTGAAAAAATACTATGGGATGTGATTATATTTTAGAAATATTTTAGAGCTAAAATGGCCCATTAGGGCTTTGGATAAGCTCAAGTTATCTTGATATTGATTCTCCAAATTTGCCTCCACTTTTGGAAGTCTCCTTGTATCCCCACCAATGTTGGGGTGCAAAATATCTTTTAAAAGTGAATCAACAACATCTGCCATGGATCAACAACAACATGTGACCTCCTTCTCCACTGCAGATTACACCAACAATAACCAAGGTTTTGGGATGCCCCCTAATCAGGTTCAACAAACCCAGGTTCCATTTCTTCTGACATGCCATATTTCACATTTGTACAAAAAATTCTAATGGGTATGAAAGCCAAGTGTGAGGCCTACTCTATGGGTATTCAATTGTACAATCTCTCTACCACGTTGAATAAGAGATATAGTCAATATGACATTTTTTTGCTTGCTCCGGACCTCAATTATGGAGACTCTTCTCCAATTTTTTTGTTTGGGAAATAAAATATGAGGAGAAGCTTTCTTCCCAAAGTAAAACCATATGGTACATTCCATTCAACCAGAAGAGAAATCTAGAATTTGATATCCATTATTAATGGTGAAGGTCGACATCTAAAACTTTCCCAAATCAATATCAACAAAGTTCTTGTGTTACCTTTCAAAATGACACTTGATCCTATACAACATCATGCACTTGACTTCAAAATTCATATTCAAAGTCTCCCAGACAATTCTTGTAAAATTTCAAATATTTATGTTGTTTTAAACCATTATCTTTCAAAAGTTCATGTCTTGGATGCTGAAAATGAGAAAAAGACTTTGGTATGAAACCAACTGGTGAATAATTTCCAACAAAATGACCACTCCCAAGACATGATCTAGAAGTAGAACATATGTACTTATGAAGCATAGAAAGATATCCTTGATGCATTGTCAATGTTTGGCTAGGGTTATTTTTGGAGAAAATGATTCCTTATTCTTAGAATGGTGATCTTCAATACAACTAAATTCTAGAGAAAAGAGATCATCATGTGACATAACCCTATTAACAAAAGTGAAGAGGGAATGATGATTTATAATGGCATAAAAAGTTATCAGTGATTTTGACTATTTGTCTTTAATATTTAAAAATGTTAAATGCCTAACTTGTAGCATCATGGTTTGGCATCATGAGCTTGACTAATTCTCCACCATGCTCATAATTTCATTGTTGTATTCTTATCTGTAAACAACGTTTCAAATATAAAAAAAAAGTTCTATAAGAAAAATACAGACCTCCACACTGCTGCTCCTTGTCAAAAAAAGTCAAAATTGAATTACACAATCTAACACATCAGAATCTCCTATATCCCAGTGGTATCCATCCAAATTCTTATAATAGTTTCCTCAAGACTTATGTTGGCATTGCCAATGAGAGATTTAAGCAATGCAAGATGGAGCTTCCTTCATTGTTGTATATCTAAGAGTCTTTTATTAAGATAAATATTGATGGTTTTTTCTTTCTGAAAATGAAATGTAAAAATAATATATTATGATTAATTGAAATGATTTTTTTTAAGATTTTCATCATGGAAGGATGACATAAATATATACCCTTCTAATTGAAATTCAGACCTGCCTTTCAAATTTGATCACTGATCCGGAGGCACATTCACTTCTGACTCATTCAGATATGCGCGGAGCAAAAAATGCTTCAAAGATTGCCGCAGTCTTCCACCCGTTATAGGCGACCACGCTATACCAAAGCGAACAGTGAGTTTGGCAGTAGTCTAACTAGCCAGAGGAAACGCCCTGAAAATCATGAAAATTCCGATAAGATTTTCAGAAAATCCGGCAGGAATTTTTCTAAATCCATGTTATAACTATCAAAGTTTAATATTTTGGGTGTCTTACAAGTTTTTGATGGTGCTAATCCATTTCCAATGTCAAAATCAAGATTCAAACACTGTTTCTGCAAGATTTTTTGCCTCTTTTTGGGTCTGATTCCGCTCAATTTCGACTCGTCCGGCATCTTCCGGCTCGTTAAACGACCGATGAGTTTGTCTATACATAAAGATAGCCAGACCAATGAGCTTGTATATAAGCTTTGGTGCAATTTTGTCTGGAGAGTTATTTGCTCAAAAGCATACCAGGCCAGACCGATGAGTTTGTCTAGATATAAAGATAGCCAGACCAATGAGCTTATATATAAGCTTTGGTGCAATTTTCTCTGGAGAGTTATTTTCTCAAAAGCATGCGTGTCCGTTATATACGTAAAAAAATCACGGTGGTTCAAATAGAATAAGAGTTATAATAGAAAGTGATATGCAAAATGACTGTATATTTTACTCCAGGGCCACGGTGGATTCAAACTCGTGAAAATTTTACAATTACAATAATTTCCACAACTCCTAAGGATGGTGACAAGAACCAACTTCCATCCTATTATTTTAAAAATATAAATAGTACTTATCTGGTGAAACAAACGAGAAAAATAGTACTTATCACGTGAAACAAATGACATGTTGCTGTCACAAACAACTTTAAAACTGGTTGCAGAAGCTCTCAGTTTCCTGTTCGGCACTCCATAGAACGAGAGTTTACGATTATAATTTTTTATTGCTCTCAGATCCATGCATAGAAGCATAAATGCCAATTCAAATCAGTCTACATCTGACAGATCGATTGGCCTGTCATGTCTGGTCTCTATCAGATTAAGAATTTTTGGTCCCACAGATTGGCAAAAAAAACTTAACCTTCTTGCAGATTTAAAATATAATCAAAACACATGAGTAACAAACTCTTCTTCCTTCCCCTCTTCTGCAACCAAATCACATGAGTAAAAAACTCTTCTTCCTTCCCCTCTTCTGTAACCAAATCACATATGAGTAATAATGGACGTTGTATATCAGCGGAAACGAAATAGCAATGGTGAAAATCAAAATAGTTGGTTGGTAACTGATTTTGTTTTTAAAACAAGGGACTTTGACTAAATAGATGTATATGTTATTAAGTATTTCTTTATTAATTAACACAATATGTATATGTTATTAATTATTTCTTTATTAATTAGCACAATCACTTTAATTAAGGTCGCTGAGATAACTATATATTCTGACTTACTACAAATAATTGTATCGAATCCATAAATATACATTTTTCGAATTTCTCAAGAGAATAATACACTGTAATAAAAAATAAGTGAGGTTTATGAATAGACTCTTCACTTTATAATAATAACAACCAGCAATAAAATACAACATACAGACTAAATAAAATTAATTAAATTAAGACCACCACAAATTTTAACAAACAAACATGTATATATCCTCTTCACTTAGCCTAATTCACACTAGTTTATGGAGTTTATAAGACCACCACAAATTTTAACAAACAAACATGTATATATCCTCTTCCCTTAGTCTAATTCACACTAGTTTATGTAGTTTATATTTCAGTAGTTTAGAATTTCCATTACTTAAAAGATAAAAATATATAAATGATATTGATTTAACAATATAATATTATATGGTTTTTCTTGCATCTAAAAAAATTTTTGATACCGGTAAACTTTAATTAAACATTAAATTATATGAATTTTTAATTTACGAATAAAAAATTAGTATTTTAACAAGTATGGAGGTTTATTTATTATCCCTATATAGACTTGCCCAACCAATTAACATAATCTCTTTGTGCGTGAAAGGGTATAATTTTTTATGGGCAAATGGCTAGAGGCTCTACAGAGATAAAACTTCAATATGAAAACTCTATATTAATTAATCAAAGAGAATACACACATTTATACATAATATAGTCTCAAGATAGGAAATCTATCTTGGACGCACAATAATGTAGTTGAGAGATTCTCTCAACCACACACTAAAGTAGGAATAAATATAGTTGTAGCTACCTTCTATATTGTAGGAAAAAACTCCTTATATGGAGAGTTACAGCCACAAATAAGTAGGAATTACATATTCCAACTCCCTCCCTTAATGACTACTTTTCGTGATATCAATTCACAAAGTCTATTTGTGGTCAATAATAAGAAAAAAGGATATGTCGACATCCATATAAAGGAGAAACCATCCACTATAATGCACGGGTACCAACCGCTGCAACTTATGGTCTTGTAGGATGTCCTTCACATACATGGTTCTATCAACCATTATCACTGCATACATGTACCTGTATCAAAAAAAAAGAATGTGTCTGCGATTCAGATCTACCACCACTGGGCAAATCCCATGTGCAGAACTACCAACAAATGTGTTTATGACTCAGATATACCACCACTGGGCAAATCCCATGTGCAGAACTACCAACAAATGTGTTTGCGACTCAAATCTACCACCACCAGGAAAATCCTATGTGCAGAACCGAAAATAACGTTTGTGACTCAGATCCACCAAAAACGAGCGAATCCCATGTGCAGAACTACCAAAAAGAGAGATATCAACGCCTTTCTAAGCCAAATATTCACGTCCAAATAAAAATCCCTAACAGTTACACTGATTTCACCTTTTGATGTGACTGTCAAATAGAAACATGCGCCGACCCTCCTGTGCTAAGAAACAACAATATATGAGACTTGTGAGTGAGGTATTTACTGCAGTCCACCTACTCCTGTAGACATTCAAGCTCCTGTGTGCACCTGTAGCCACTAAGGCTCGCCACTAAGGCTTTATAGCCACTAAGGCTCTATAGCCACTAAGGCTCTATATGCGGTTTCTGGTTCACCACAAACCATCACTTTAAAATGACAAAAGATGGTTTCTGGCTGACCATAAACCATTACACGGTGGTTTTGAGATTACCACAAACTTTACACATGCCTTTACAAGACTTACATTCCATAATCCATCTCTTGGAGTCTCCAGGTACATACAGTGACCACTTACAAAATCATTCTAGACTTGCTTATTACATGATAGGGAGTCTATCCCACAAACCCACACTAACTCAAACAAATATTTACTTTGTTGTCCATTAGAATAGTTTTTGTTGCTCCTTTAGCTCATATTTTCATCGTTAACATCTTGGGCATCCTTGTCTTTGTCAAATAAATTCTTGGATCTCCATTCTTAACCTATCATTTGTTAGAGTTGCGAATTATAACAAAATAACTTTACCTACATTGAGTTAGGTAGGCTCAATATGGCTCAATAATTTTAAACATGATTCCAAGAAACTAAATAAAAACATAAAATCTTGAGATTAATTTCTCTATCTCTGCCCAAAGATGATTATTTCCCAAACATAACAACAACCATTTTTCTCCAATGATACCTCTGAGGGGTCCACTGATAAAGAACCGGATTGACGACATTTCAACTGGACTCAATTCAATGCATTCTAGCACTGATGATCCATACATAAGCACTCACAGCCTCACGAAGAGACACAATTTCCCCTTAAAAAAAAATCAATAATCTAGGACTCCATGGTCCAATCCTCTGTCATCCACAAATTCACCTCTTCACAGTATCAAGGTTTGGTAATTGCTTCCAAGCATGCCTCCTCATGCTCGCTGACATATTGCAACAACTAAGACCCATTGTCAAGCTAATCTCCTCGCAATTGAACATGCAGATTTGTTTTCATCACACTGGGCACACACAAACTCGATCATCCTCCAATCTATAATGTACCTCCAAGCACTATCCTTTGATGCCATTTTCATTGTCATGTCTTCATCATATCTCGTAGTAAATCATTCCTGCAAATAAATTTGTCTATTGTTGGAATGGAAAATTCCAACATAGATTCATACTCTTGATATTAGCTTTCCAAGCTAAATTTCACAACAATATAATATCTAATTCTTTTAACCAGATTTACACAAATGCATTTACATGTTAAGTTGACCTGTCTCAACATGAAAGTAGAATAATTCACGAAGACAATTTGTTTCATCAAATAAAATATGTTTGAACTTTTAGTTGTCTCTCCAATGCTGTTGGCTGCACCAATGATGGCATATCTGCCCACGTTAGCACACTTCGATCCACGACCTCTTCTCCATTCCAGGCCACGATCCTACCAAGCTTCATCAAACACTACTAAACATAGCAATGCAGCAAACGATGCAAATCTAATCTTGTGTAGAAAATTACGTTAGGCTTGAAGCAAAAAGGCACGAACGGCAGGTGGCACTTTGAGCTCAACCTCATGACTTAATCCTAATTTTAGAAACAAAACACGTCCTTCTTCCTCTGTGCGTGCTTTAAAACCAACTCCCATAATTTTTAGAAAGCAGAAATTTTTTGACTCCATGAACTTAATGTTATAAAATGGCCTTTACCAACATTAATTTACATATAAACATAATTTCTGAGGTTTAAGCTGGAAGTTACTCCATTAGCCCTCCCATATTAGCTGTAGAAAACAACAATGCTTGGACCAGAACGAGAGATGGGGAGAACCACAAAGCAAGGTCGAACCCTGTCGAAGTCCCAGTCTCGTACAAACACGTGGGAAGAAGGGCAACGTCAGCCAACCAAAGCAGAGACGCTTGCATCAAATTTTCTCTAGCGTACCAGTCTTGGCTCCAAACACTGAGTAGAAACACCAACGTTAACAAAGGCACACCACACCGACTCAGATTCAACTCAAACAATGGATCTTTAACACAAATTTGATGGCTGAAATTGGAAATCTGATTCACGTCCAAATCACTCCATTGTGGTGTTAAATCCGAATAGATATACGAAGTAGTGTCATCCTCCAGCTTATGTAGCTTTCTGGTGTCTTCTACCATAAAGATATTTCTTTCGGTGAAATAAGGTTGTATCTCTCCTTTGATAGCATCAGGAATTTTGGACAGTTTTCTATTCATCATTACCCAGGTAATAGTAGCTCGTGTAAGGATGGAATTTGTCTTTGAATATAGAACAAGCCAATCACACTGCATGCCATTTTTACCTGATGGGCTAACTCATGTATCTATCTCCACAACATCGCCCCATGAGGGATATCGTTCAACTTGAATTTGCATGTGAGCCACAACCCATATGAGATTTCTCTGGCTCATCTCAAGAGTAGCCGAATCCATCTCCAGCTACCCCAGAAAGCCAAACATGGTTAAGAGTGGTTTCCTGAAGATGATTCATCAAGGTTTCAATAGAAGCCATTCTGTCTGCATCATTTGAGTGAAACTCGAGGGAAGCAGAGGACCAACGGACCAAAATGGCTTTCTCAACTACAATTCTTCAATTATTCGACTCTCAAATTATTCCACTATATTAGAGACAACCCAATTGACTCCATGAGAAGATTGGAATGCTACCTGTATTATTTTGTGCACAACAGTTGACACAACCAACTCCACGCATCAAAAGAGAATGCCAGCATTCAACTTCACGCCGGATCTGTCCAACAAGTAGCAGTGCTCCTTTTCTCTGGCAGCGTTGCAAGAATGGCAGCACTCCGGCATTCAGGCAGCAACAGTCCGGTAGCATTCCTCAAATTCAGTTAGGAAGTGCTCTTCGGAAAATTAAAAAACAGATGTTGCAATATGAAAAAAACTCGATCTACAATTTCATAATCCACAGCTCGCATCTTTGTTCTACATCTATTAAAATCATCTCACATTGGGATTCTCATTCTTTGCATTAACAACAGCTCCTCAAACACTTCAGTTTAAGAGCTACAGGGTTTTATGCGGCAGAGGTTCTGGAAAAGACTTCGATCTTTCGCTCCGTTGCGACGCTGTTGCCACACTAGAAAAGACCACAAAAGGCGACAACAATATTTCTGTCTGCGCTCCGTCTAGCGCTATCTATAGCAACATCGAGCTCGGAAATCATCACTGAGCTGAGGGACATGCGTTCGAAATCCTTCGTACACATGCACAAATACCTGGCCCTTCCTATTGAAACAAGAACGGAGCCCTCCAAAATTGATAACAACCCCCCAGCAGCAGCCTCGTCTTCATTCAAAAACAAATTCTCTGGAACCCGAAAGGTAGCATGCCTTCACACAGATCCACGGCCTCACCGTTGACCACACCAATAGAGACAAACAGAGGCCAACACACATTTAATTAACAACACACCGGCTCAGATCTGGCTCCGATCGAGAAGATCGCTTACAACAGTAGCGACTCTTGATGGACAAATAAATATTAAAATAAAATATATTTTCCTATGCCTAGGAAGGGCCAAAGGCCCTTACGGGCTCTGATACCAAGATAAAACTTCAATCTCCAAACTCTATATTAATTAATCAAAGAGAATACACACATTTATACAGAAGATAGTCTCAAGACAGGAAATCGATCTTGGACGCACAATAATGTGGTTGAGAGATTCTCTCAACCACACACTAAAATAGGAACAAATATAGTTGTAGCTACCTCCTATATTGTAGGAACAAACTCCTTATATGGAGAGTTACAACCACATACAATTAGGAATTACATATTCCAACTTACAGTTGTCTTGAACCTATGCAACATAGGTGGAACTTAGACAGTTAGGAAGCACTTTAATGACCAAATACGATTTGCTATATGTATCAGGTAAAAATGGAGGTAAAAATGATTGACATACATACAGTTTAGCGAACAATATGAGTTTAAAACAACCGTTTGCAATAAAACCATTTTATCAGTGCAACATTTGGTTTTTTTATGATTCAATTGACATTTGAATTGAAGACTATAAATAAATTACTAACGCCAACCTTTTCGATTGATGCATGTTTTTCATGTTCCACTATTCACTTTTAAAAATTGGACATTCCCATATAGACACGGTAGTTCCCTATTATAAATTCGTGTAAATCCGTAGTATGAATTCGTGGTCGTTTTAACCCAAAATTTTAGTAGGAAAAGAGATGAATTTTACCCACTAATCGAAGTAATCAGTTTGGTCTTTGATACACTATGATATGCCATAAACTATGAAAGATCCTAAATTGTTTTCGATGTCTTTCATGTTATGTTTCTTCATGTCTTCCATGTTGTCTTTCATTTTTTTCATCTATGTTAGCTTCCATGTCATCCATCTTAGATTTCATGAATTCTTCAAACCATCTATTTTATCTTCCATGCCATTCTTCAAACCATCCATCTTAGCTTCCACGTATTTCTTCAAAAATTCCATTTCATTTTTTTTGGCTCTTTGCGAGAGTAAAATTTCGTGTACTTCCTCTTGTAATTTTGAAATGTCATGTTGCGCTTCTTCCTCTTCATGAGTCATAGTAGAGCCTTCTGAAGGCTTAATTCTTGTTGAATTCTTTTTAAGTGGCATTTTAGAAGCCAATACTGATATCCATGCTTCAATATTCCCTTGGAATCACTTCAAACTGATTTTTCAAACAAGACTTATGTAATTTGAAAAACAAATACACACATTTTTCTTGTTTTTGAGGAGCTCGATATTGAAACTGAATTATCTCTGTGCTTTTGTATCTTCACTATCTAAAATTTGGTCCTGTAGTAGCCCTATGAATCTTCTTTCTAATGCCATGGGTCTGACCTGGTTTGGATGCTTCAAGACAAATTTATTCCCAATCCCTCACAATGACCTAATTATGGAATGATTTAGTAGAGTGAACTTGTACGACATGCTGCATGTGACTATTTCCTCCTTCGGCTCTGAACTTGATACAAAGGAAACTACAATCTGTGTGCTTTCAACCACCTTTTACAGAATCCCAACCTGATGCTCAAAGAGACAGTTATGATGATCTTCCCATGACCACTGCTTTGAGATGAAATTTGGGAGCCCGAAAATTCCATAACTTCCACAGATCATATCTCAGAAATATTGCAAACCAAGATCTAAAATTTTTACGCGAAGTTCCTAAGGATTTCAGCTTCGCGTGAATAAACTTTCAGCTTCTGAGCCTTCGTAGAAAATTTTTTATATTGGAAATTCCACGATGACCTATTTGGAGAAGTTAAACCCTAGAATCCAAAGTTATGATACCAAATGTTATGAAACCAGCTCCAAAAATAGAAGAAAATAGATATCAACGCCTGAGAAATAAGCCACTTAGAGGGGGAAAACTCCTTTACATTACATAAATGAAAAATTATTGGATAATACAAATGACAAAATCTTCTTCTATATATAGGAGTCCATGGGGTCACAATATAATCCTCGCCGACCTAACAACAATAATGTAAGGGCACAATAATAACAATATTGGAGTTATAGGGGTACAAAAATAACAATAATGGGGCTACACTAACAACAATAAGGCACTATACTAGTAATATAGGGACCTAAAATGACCTCATTAATGATACGTCCCCCTATGTTCCATGCACCCACTACCTCCGATGCTATAGAGACTGTGACTCTTACAACTACAAGGTCACTGTGTTAACCACTAGGAGAAATTGAATCCCTCAAGCTATATTAGATAAAAGGGTTTCCCTATATCTTTTGTCAACCTAGCATATGCTAGGAGGCAAGTTATTAGTGTAATATAGATCTAATATGAAAATGCACGCAAATGTAGAAATTCTACAATTCAAGATAACAATATATGGAAATGAGAATTTTACAATTCTAAACAATTTTTACCATATAGAACTTGATTGTAGGGCCTAATTATTTGTGTTTTTCTTGTTGTAATAAAATTTCAGAAAATGACGATTTAGAGATAAGACTCTAGGTCCAAGGCCTTGAAGATTACACCATTGAAAATAATTTAAATTTTGGTTATAATGTTGCCTCTTGAAAATTATGAATTTTGAGACCTTAACACTTCAAAACCGCCAAGTGTTTAGCCTTAAAAGTACAGATTAGGGTTTTAGATCAATTTTGGGGCAAAAGAGGCCAAGAAGTGAAGATCAAGGTAACCAGAGTAGAATTTGTGGGGATAAACTGGTTGGAATGATAGATCAAGCCACAATGAGGAATAATATGGCCTCAAAAGGCCAACTTTGAGGAGGGAGAAGCCTATAAGGCTTGACGCTGGGAAAAACGGGCTCAAAGAGGAGGATGGAAGGGATTTTAAAGGCTGAAAAGAGAATGAAAACCATCAAGGAAAATGGTCTAGCCCTTCGGAGGGAAATTGAGGCCAAAAGAGGCCACAAATATGCCTAAGAAGGAATAAAACCTTCCATGTTGGGAGCTAGGGAGGAGCTAGAGGCCTATAGGCCTCATGGCCAGCCTTAGAGAGTCTAGAAAGGTTGACCCAGGAGGAGAGAGGGATGACGTTGGGACTGAGGGAGTCAGAACAAGTCTTGGGAAGGCCAAAAATTGAAAAACATTTTCTCAAAAAAAAAAAAAAAAAATCTTCTTCTGGATCTGAATTTTTCCACCAATTCTTCAGTGAATATCACTGCAAAATTATCAAGAGGATATATCTTATCTGCTTGGGCTTAGATCTAGATCTTGATTCAGTTGATCCTTTGATCCATCATGAAAAAATATAAATAGAAACAACGAAACCTCAATATAAACATAAATAAATCTAAAACCCTAACCCAAGTTAGAAAAATAATTTACAACTTTAAATTACAAAATATAGATGAGTTTTTTTAATAGATTTTGAGAAATTAATTTTTATGATATTTTTCCTTAAGGGAATTGTTAAAACGGTTCAGATTTTTTTTTTTATCACTATAGCTCTAGCGAAGATTCAATCCACCACATAAAAACTAGAGATCCAAGAAAAGTAATATTTTCCCATAGTCTGTGAACTTGGAGACCAAGGACCGATTACCTGCAAACAAAATGTATTATCTAAAAATAATAATCATAAAGCACCACATAGGAACCTTGTAGTATATACATACCACAGATCAATGAAACAAGAACACTTCGAGTTGCTCCCCAAAGTCTTTTTTTATTGTAGAAAAAATAGCTCCCAACAGTACAATAATTTACAAAATGCCTCAGCGGTAATTCTAGTCAGAGTTCAAGTTTTCCCAGATTTCTGATTGTGTTTAGAGACTCAAATGAACCTCTAATTTATAGAAAAATCCTCCAAATGGAAAAATAATGGCTAGTTTATTTGATCCTTCTCAAAATAATCTTTGTCGTTGATAAACACTTCAAGATCCTTCAATATTAGCCTTTGATTTTTATTTTTGAGTAAATTATGAAATTATCCTTTAAACGAAATTAATTAGTTAAAATTTAATTATTTTGAACTAATTTTCTCAAAATTTTTGACTTTGACTTAAACACCAAGCCCCAAGGTTCCAATTTTCATTGAAATATACAATATTTCCTTGGTGGAGGACCTTTAAAAATTTATTCCTTTAAGACCCAGAGTTTGGAGAATTAATTTTTCTAAGACAAATTAAGTTGACTCTAATTAAATAATTTTCTAGATTAGGATTTTATTTTATTTTGCCATAAAAATTAATTAATTTACACATGAGGGGATTTAATTGTTTTTTCAACCCCCATTTACATCAGATTTTACATTTTTTGACTCAAAGAGGGAATACAAATTAGACTTAGACCCTCAAGTAACATAATCCTTCTGCGACACATTATGATCTAGTAGATCAAGTGATTTGTAATAAAATAATTAAGCCAAATAGCTTAAATTATTCTCAAACCATTTTTACTTTAGACTCAACTAAAACAATAGGAATCATCTAGGATGTTGGCAATATTTTTCACTCTAGCTTTGGTGATTTAATGTCGAGGAGAAAAACTCCTCTAATTAGTTATGTTTAGAAATACACGAAATTAGCGAGGTCAAAAACCTCTTAGAATGAAATTTGTCACCAAAATCAAATATTTACCTAGGTTGTTACATAGACTCAAGTTCTTACTAGAATCACTTACATCATATAACTTGCAGAATGAGTGATGATGACACATAGACTACTAAAATGTAATCCAATTTATCGAAAAAAGACTGACACTTCCTGAAGTTTGACAATTTAAATGCAACAAGTGACATGCACTGAACTGTCCAACAACACTAATTAAAAAAAAAAAAAATGTAAAACAAATCACTTAATCCAATATCATCTTCAAAATCAACAAAAACGAAATCAAACCACGTAACATATTAGAACCTACGCAAAAATTCATTTCATATATAGACATAGGAAATATTAACATTACATTGCCACAGATCGACAAAATCTCCCAAGTGGTAAGGGATTAAAATATGGAGGTTAGTAGAGCATCTAAATTCACTATATGGATAATATAGTTGAGTAATTTTAGGATAAATATGAATTTTTTAATGGGTTTTCGTTCTCACATGTTAATCCCTTACCACTTAGTAGATTGTAGTGATCTATGGATCTCACGGGTCTCAAATTATACAGCTTTGGAACTACCACCAATTCTGGTAGGTTAACATTGACCGTTAACTAGCCTTGGAAATCGTGTCTATTACTCTAACCTGCCACCAAGTCTGCGGTGGAAATTTTCCCTTTCTCTCTTTTCAGTTCGATGATAATGCATCTTCCTTGAACAACGGTTTCGCAATGGGCCATCTGGAGTTCGGGATCAGCCGACAAATGTAGGAAGCTGCTTGCTCGGATAAATAGACTTCGTATAATGGAAATGGTAACAAAAACATGTTAATTCACTTAAGCAACACTTAAAATGTAGTAAGTGTGGTCTATATTGGAATTGGGTTAGAGGAATTTATATTTTTCAATAGAATGAATAATTGAGTTTTAAGTTAAGTTAATATTTTTGATGTAATAAATAATATAAAAAGATTATCAAAAATTTATTTATCATTTAGTAAAAAAATATCTATAAAATGTGTATTTTTTTCATTCACCCTCTTTCATTCATAGGTGGATGGGTATATTTTATGTTTTCACATGTGTTTGTCTTTATGTGTTCAGAACTATTTCTAAGATGGTAGATCCATCGACATTGAAAACTTGCAACGTGGGTTTAGAAGACTCTGTCTCACAAGAATTTTGATTATGTAAATAATATTTAATTTTAATTTTAATTTTAATTATGAAATACTATTTTATCTTCAGATTACTTCATTAAATATGGTTACATGGCATGGTGACACACTTTCATTTATTCTTGTTATCAAGCAATTATGTAGTGTAGCATTCATTCGATCACTGGACAATCCTTAGATGTTTAGTAGAATGTGGCAATAAATATGTGCAATGAGATTAATACTATAAAATAATTCCCTTTTATTTAAACACACGCAATGGTATCAAAGAAGGCAAGTGAATCACCTAGTATGATTGAAAACAAACCCAATGGTATCAGAGAATGCAAGTGAATCACCTAGCATGATTGAAAAATGTGAAAGAGCCTAGGCTTATGAGAAGTTGCATTCACAATTCAGCAATCCAAAATTGTTGGAGTTAATGCGTACATTCCATAGTTAAGAAGATGGTTTGTGACGGTTGAGAAATTTTCTCAACCTCTCTCTCTAAATTAGGAATAAGTTGATCTCAGAAACTCTATTTAATAGAGAAATCTGACTGTAATCCATATGTGTGAGTGTGTGTGCACATACACCATTTGTGCATAATATAAGATTGTGTTTCTATAATTGTTTGATTTAATCTATTTCTTTCATGGTATCAGAGCACAGTATCAGAAACCTGTGTGGTGTGTTGTGTTGTGAGAAAATTCTTGACGCTGCACGGTGCTTTTGGTGCATTTTCATTTTTTTCAGTGGTTTTTTATCAACGCATTGTTTCCATTCGCAAACGCTGAAACTATAGATGCTGTCAATGTTGACACTACTGTAGGTCCTCATTAGATGGCGAGGATAACATCAGCTTAGAAAAGAAAATTCGATTTTGCTGAGGCTGGACAAGTTGTGATATTTGTATATTGCCATTGAAATACCTAATGGGCCTGACTGCTTCTTGTCACCCGGTTGAGGCCAATCGATGTAGGCAAATGAGTGTTTTGGTTTATAACCAGGGAAACACAACCACACGATGCACAGTTGTCTCGTGGTTTGGAGAGCCTGAGACGCTCAGTGTTAGAGATGGTGAAGAATTTTCCAGAACCATTGAAGAGCTAGTACAGTCCAGTTCCACTGACACGTTGACTATATCTGACCTAAGTTTCAGATGGGAATGGCCGTGGAAATGGAACAGCAAGGCAAAGGGAATTTTCAGGGGTAGCGGTGCTAGATTATCTGGAAAAGTTGCAGCTATCTCTGGTTACAGCGCGTGAAGTAAAGCGGAGAGATACAGATCTGCATCAAAAATGCGTTGAGACGAGAAAGATGTGGAGCCTTTTCTATGGAGACAAACAGTCAATGATGCCTAAAAATTGTGATTTGTGAGAAGATTTTGTTGCCGGATGTTGATGGTGTCCAGGGGGCATTGTAAGCATTTTAATTCGTGTCGTTGAAGGCCATGGATGGTGTTGAATCTATCAATCTATCTCCCACGGTGTCGACCATAAATACGGATATGGAAGTGAAAACAAATTTAAAACCATTGGAATGTGATGTGCGCGATTAGAAGTATGTGGAATGACTTGAAGCTTTTCACTAGGGATGTGTTTATACCCCTTACAGAAAATGGAGTCATGGAAGTTTTAGCTAGTGGTCGTGTTGTTATTGAAATATATTTGTGGTTTAGTAATATTATAAATTTTTTGTAAATTAAGTTATGATGAATTTCATAGAAAGTTTATGATGCAATAACCGATTCTAGATACGTTATGTATTTAGACGGCTTTTCTAGATAACTGGCGAGTACAACGGTTAGCACCCATGTATCGCGGTCGATGGGAGCTCATCCATAGAATGACTAGGAGTTTAGTGATTGCAATCAATTGTTTTAAGAGATCAAGTGGCAGTAAGGCTCAATATGGATGGTTGTCCAGATAGTATGGCAATTGCGGATCTAGGAAAGGATCCCTCGTTAGTGGTAGACATGGAAGCGGTCTCCTAATGAGGTTATTCGATAGATTGGGATGTTGTCCAGTAATTGACTTCGGGAGGTCCTTGATTCGGGAGTTGAGGAAGTGAACTCGGGAATCCAACTTGCCAACTACACCTTTCCGAGGGTTATGAGGCAACATGATGGAGCATCTACTGATAAGCTTGATTATTTTGTTATTTTCATGTAATGTAATCATTAAGGGGGGATGTTGGAGTTAATGCTTACATTCCATATTTAAGAAGTTGGTTTGTGACAGTTGAGAAATTATCTGAACCTCTCTCTCTAAATTAGGAATAATTTGGATCTCAGAAACTCTATTTAATAGAGTAATCTGACTGTAATCTGTGTGTGAGTGTGTGTGCACATTCACCATTTGTACATAATATATGATTGTGTTTCTGTAATTGTGTGATTTTAGCTATTTCTTTCAAAAATTGGATTGACAATAAAACTTTTACAATCTCCCTATCATACATCGTCATAAAACATCAATCTTCCTTCCATTCCGAAAAGATTTATGACTTTGAATTTGGTGGAATTTTTAAGTTTCTTTGAATTATTGTAATGTTAAAATTTGGGTTAAATATATTATTTTTATTATATTAGGATTATTATTAATGTTAAAAGAGTTTGTTCAAATTTAAATATTAATAAAAGAGTAATTTATTTAAACATTTAAACGAAATTGACTAAGGAAATTGTGTGAGTATCGTTTCAAATTGGCTCAAGATTATGTGATTCAATGGACGGATATGATTATTATTATAATTTTGTGAAGGAGTATGATAATAATTATTAATGCGAATATGATAATAATTCCTAATGTAAAGCTAATGTTAAATTTATATATTGATATTAATATTTAATTTATATTAAGTTGATGTTTAGGATGTATATCAACGATTTAATAAAATGTGGTTGTATAAGTGTTATTAATTAGGATATAATTCTGTGAGAAAATTCATACGTTTTGTTTTTGGATTAAGGCTTCTTTTTGTTGAGCTTTAACCCATTAAAATAGTATATTTGTTAAATATTACCCATAAAGGAGTTGGAAATGGCCTAATTTGTTTATGTACTTATTGTTTTATTTTCTTAATGTTTTCACTTCTACTGAATATATTATTAAAATTTCTATAAATTTAATTATTAATTTTATTTTATTTTTATGTAATTTGACAAAGTCAATTTTTTTTTCCCTGGTAAGAATCGCAGTACTTTTTCATTGATTTTCATAAAAAAGGATATGTTGCAACCATAAATCAGATGATTAGGTGGTCTCAACCTCCCAAGAGGGAAACCAAATATGTTGAACAGCTAACGTCTTAATATGTGATCTAAAAATAAAATAATTTTGCCTCGCAAGCAGTGTTAAATATGTCTGAGTATCCTTAAACTTCATATACTCTAGATAACTTGAAACATAATTTAAAATTTGTGGTTTCTTCATATATCAAAATTCCAAAATAGAAATTAAACCATCATGCTACTAGTTATCAGAAGAATCCACACGGTTATGTTATTAGTGATTAGAAGAATCCACGGAGGTTGGATCTTTCACACTCGAACCTGGAAGATAGTTTGCAGGATGCATGGAATGTGCTTTTCGACGCTACTGAGACGTCCATTTTGTTGTTGATGCTAAAACTAGATAATTTGAAATTCCTTATTGGGATGCATGGAATGTGTTTGAAGCTGAAACTGTATCAGTCGAAATTCCTTATGGAATTATGAGAATCACTGAGTAGTCTTGGAGGAATCTGTGGGAGGGTTTACCACCGCTTTGCCTACTATGTTTTTTAGTAACCACTAAAGATAAAATATTTTCTTATACTAAGAGGCTCTACCTCTGCAATAAATAGGATTTGGCACCAAATCATACCAATCTTCCATATCAATATATGTATCTACAACTTGTTGATTCAATTCGGCCTCTCCCCCCGAAATTAGCTCGAGAAGATCAATTTTTTTTATTAATTATTGTATTTATTATTTATTTTCATTTTTATGTAACTTGATGGAGTCAAACTGTTTAAAAAATTAGGACATTACAACATCTCTTCCATATTAGGTTGAAGAAATGCATCTTAACTCTTGATCTACCAAACATCGATATATCAAATCCCTTTTCATTTTAAAAGTTATTTTCCCATCAAAATATTTTAGGAATATATCTAAATTAGTTTAATTATTAATTATATATAATTGTTTAGTAATATATCTAAATTATTTTAATTATTAATTATAATCATATTTATTAATTATATATTTTTATTTTATTTTATTCTCTTGATCTACCAAACATCTCTTTTCATTTTAAAAGCTATTTGTTGATCAAAACATTTTAAGCACTTGGTAGATAGCGTATTGAAATAGATATAAATTAGATATCATTTTTGGGATTCAGTTGTGTTAAGTAAGTCATGAGAGGTAGTTGTAACTCACTAATTTCTCATGATTTTTTAATAGTTCACTTAGCACTCCTTGAATTGGCTGATGCTCACAGGGGTGAAGAAGTAGGATTGAAACTAGTCAAATGAATCACATAGTGTCAATCATCACTTCCTGAGTAACCAGGACTTCCCAGGAGGTCATGCATCCCAGAACGCCTCTGGCTCAAGCACTCTTAACTGTGGGTTTTTCCCCACAATCAAGACTACTTAGCTTGGTACCCCATTTGCAAAACCTTAGCAAGTATTGTGCCTCATGAACCATTCAAGTAGAGCTCCCTTTACTCTTTGTATTTAAGTATGAGGGTTTTCCACAATGCATTATATTAGATATCTATTTTGGGATTCAACTGTGTTTAGTAAGTCATTCATCTATGACCATTTCCATGAGTGGTAGTCGTAATTGACTAATTTCTCATGACTTTTGAATAGTCCACTTAGCACTCATTGCATTGGGTTATTGTGGGGAAGACTCCATAGTTAACCGCGCTTGAGCTAGAGGCGTTCAGAGATGGGTGAACTCCCAGGAAATCCTGGATACCTGGTGCAAGCCCCAGGAATGATGAATGATGCTATGTGATGCATTTCATTAGTTTCAATCCCACTTCTTCACCCCTATCAACATCGCTCGATGCAATAAGTGCTAAGTGGACTATTAAAAAATCATGAGAAATTAGTCAGTTACAACTACCTCTCATGGAAATGGTCATATATTAATGACTTACTTAACCCAGTTGAATCCCAAAAATAATATCTAATATAATGAAGTGCAAAAAACCCTCATACTTAGATCAAAATTAGTTTATTATTAATTATAATCATAATTATTAATTATATATTTTTATTTTATTTTATTTTTATATAATTTTATAAGTTAAAAAAATTATTAATAATTATAAAATTAATTATTTTTATTTAAAATTTATTATTATTGTTTTGATATAGTTTTATGTTTAATAAAATATTTCAGCACATTGTAACATCACTTCCGTAGTACCTCTCAGCACAAAGCAAAAGAAAATAGAATATAGGGGAAAATGATATTAAATAAAATTGATAAATGATACTGCGCACATTACTGTAAATAATGTAATAAAATGATGAGTACTATGTAACTTCAAATGATGTTGTGAGTATTGTTAGTCATCAGTAATTTTTTTCCTTCGTAGATGACTAAATTTCTATCCTAGATTTCTAGAAACAAAATTCATGAATCTTGTGAGTTCTAGAAATCTCACTGCCTTCATTATCCTTAGGATAAAATTTTCACTGTTCTACTACTATATCATGTCATAGTCATCCTATCACTCACGAAAGATCCCTCATGGACTCATTCCTCTCATCTCTATCCCATTTTCACACCCATAAATCTCATTACTCCGTTTTTCCCTTGCCTATGACTCCATTATCCAACTAGGGTTTTTGAGGGCAATTTTTCTTGGTTTCATGACCTCCATGGTTAAAACATCAACAAGGCTTATATCCTAATGGTCTTACACCTCCTCCTATCATTAATATACCTTCATAAACACTCCCCATCACTCCTATCCCTCAAAATCATTATTTTTCTACAAAACCTAGTCTATTGCCACAAATTTGACACTTTCAACACTAGGACTATGTTTTTCCCTTTTGAACCCTTTCCCCTCACTCAATCCTTGAAATTCCACTTTCCCATACTCCCTAGCATATATCCCTATCCCCCAAAATTTCCCCAAGAATTTAGACAACCCTTAACCCCTTCATTCCATTTCCTCTACAAGGAAGTCCTAAATCCCCTACACCAAACCCTAATTTCCTCTTCCAACTAAGCTAGGGTTTGCTATGGAAAAGAGGAATAAGAGAAGAATATCCATATGATAGGTCATATCAGCAATCATGAAGCCATGTGAACTCATAAACATCATGCCTCCATCATTTTATAAGAATTCATTCCAAGGGCCAAGTCATTTACCACACCTATGGCAAATTTTTCTTAAAAATATGTTTCTGGCCAAACAGAGATGAATTTGGCAAAAGTGAAAGAGGTTTCTATCCATAATAAGGTAGATAAGAAAAAAATACTTCATTGTTTACACAGGTATCATGGTTTGGGAGAAATGTTAAAAATACAGGTGTGACTGGATAATTTCTGCACAACTGGAGTAACCTTGGGAAAATCAGTTTTTCTCATAGCTAGAGTGTCCAAATGACTTTCTTGATGGGTCAAATGACAAATAGACTTGAATATATTTCCAATGAGCTATCATTATCTCAATTTGGAGTTGTGTAAGGGCTCAAAAAATTGTATGCACCAACACTCTGCATGTCTGCACCATCGCTCAACACTTTTTAAAAAGTCATGGGAAAATCAACTTTTGACAAGGAAAATCAACTTAAATCAGGAAAAAATGGTATATTTGGAAAGTATACATGTTAAAATTTCTAACGATATATCGCGGGCCCAATTCTGACGTCAATAAGGCCTCCAAAACACTGTTGCAAAAACGCCTATTTTTTCTCTACGCTCCTAGAAAGTCGTTGCCCTATAAATTACACTTGGTGCTGCGCTCTTGCCACTGTTTCAGATGCTAAATGAAGTGTGCTGCGCTCCTGCCACGGCTTCAGACATTGAACGAAGTGTGTTGCGCTCCTACCGTTGTGATGCGCTCCTGCCACTATGTTGCGCTCTTGCCACTGCTTCAGACGTTGAATGAAGTGTGGTTCACTCTTGCCACTGTTTTCTAGCTTCTGCGTGAATTCATGTTCAGGAGTGACCTGAATATGCCCACAAGGTTTTTTTGAGTTTTTTCTTCTTCTGTGGAGGCGCTTCAAGAGGTATTTTAAAATTTTCTTGCATATGCATGGATTTCTATAGATAAGGCCACTAACAAATTTGAAAGTTGGTCTAGAGAAAGCAGTGATGGCCAAGAAGAAATTAAATGACAGTGACAAGAGTGGAAAAGACAGTCAAGGAACAGAGTTTAAAGTTGTTTTCCATGGGCAAGGAAATGATGACAAAGGGCCAACCAATGAAGGTACCCAAGGCAATGACCATGAAGAACAAACAAACAATAGTAAGGAAGACCAAGAGGCTGGTGATAGCATGGAAGGAGGTGAAGATAATGAAGCAGAAAATAGTGTTACAAATGCAGAGCTTGAAAACGATGATGAAGGTGTTGAAAATGATGAAGATTATGGGACAAAACCAGATTTTAAAGAAGAAGAAAAGAAAAATGATGATGACTAAGGAGAGGCAGCCTCTCAAGGGGAAAACAATCAACTAACCAAAGATAGTCATGGAAATGAAGATGTGCCCAACAAGGATCAAAGTGCCTCTAACATTGCAAAAACAGAGAGGGACAATCCTAAAGACGTTGATAATGATGGTGGCATAAAGGATAGTGAGAGTGCTTGTCAAAGGGGCAGCCAAAAACATGGTAAGGAGGATGCACACACAAAGATCATCCATGAGGAGCAAAACAATCCTAATCTCACTAGTGATCAAGCTTTGCAAGTAAAAAAAATTTCCCCTTTAACCTTTACCTATCAAAGAGGAGATAGGCATGTGTTTTCTGCCTCCAGAGAGCAAGGGGCCATGCACTCCTCCTCAACTCCAATGAAAGACAAAGGTAAACAACAAGGAAAAGGAGTAAATAATGTACCAAACAGTGAAGAAAAACTCAGCCAAAAGGACAGTATGCATAATGGTGAAGGGATAAATTCTAAAGGCAGTGAACATAGCAAAAGTGAAAATGATACAAGTTATGAAAAAGAGGTTGAAATTAAAGATAAAGACCATAGGCAAGACAAGGAAAAAACGGGTCAAATAATGAAGAAGAGGACATTCATGAAGACAAAAATGTACCAATAAATGATCAAGGCACCTCTTACATTGCAAAGGAGAATGATTGGGCACTATGAACAAAGAAACCACTTTGTAAGGAAAAAACTCAAAACTGCCCAAAATGAGGGCCCGAGACCAAAAAATGAAAAATACCAAGCTAGGCTTGGTATTTTGGCCCACATTTTTCTATAGGTCTCCAATGACCCATGAGTCACCTACCTACCAAATTTGAGGCAACTTGGAAAAATTTTTGTTTTCTTCAAATTTTGACCCCTGGGAGCGCAGCACCCCCTGTGTTGCGCTTTTTCTCAGGGCATATTCATGAGGAGAGGTTTACATTTTTGGTTTCCCCATTAATAGAGGATTATGCTCACCAAATTTCAGCTCAATTGGAGTTGTTTTGACCCCCCAAAAGGGTCGAAAAAACTCTTTTTTTCACCTTTCTGCCCACTTTTCTGAGCATGTATTGCGCTCCTGGAAGTCTTTGATTTTTCCACTTTTCGGGAAAATTGTAGAGGTTTTATTGAAGAATCAAAGGTATATCTAGAAATTATACTTCCATATCTTTTCAACGAGCCATCAAGGAGCCTTATCCGACATTGGGAAGGCCTCCAAAACACCGCTGCAAAAATGCCTATTTTGGTGTTGCGTTCCTGGCAGAATTTCAGAGTTCCACACAGTGTGTTGTGCTCCTGTAACTGACTGGACAAAATGTGTGTTTGGAAAGTTTTCTTAGGCATGTCAAGCCTAAAATTCAATGTTGTTTCCATTTATAGTTAGAAAAGATATTTTGTTCTAAGATATTTTTGTGCCTTGGGCTTTGCAAAGCCTCAAGGACAAGTTAGGATATTTCTCTTTGGCCAATAGGCTTCTAGGTGCTCTAGTAGGCTCTCCTCTCCTTTTTTTTATACAAGGCATGAGGATTCATTGTAAACAATGGGGACATGATGTGTTGAAGAGTAATACATGGTTTTATGAGCTTCGAGAAGAAATTGGTTTTATGAAGTAAATGAATGGCTTGTGTGGCTTGATGTTGCAGAAGTTTTCTTGCAGGATTCCATAGCTTGGTGAATGGTGATGTTTTCCTAACTTGTTAATTTTTTCTTGTCCTCATTTTGTTTCAGTCTTCTTGGTTGCTATAGATCATAAAAGTATAGGTTGAGCTATGCTCATGGAAGCACCTCAAACCTCCTGTTTGCTATAGTCTTGATGTTTTCTTCATTTACTCATCTTAAGGAATTATTGATTTCTCCTTCAGCCCACTAAAATTTGTTTATGTCTCATGAATGGTTAGTATGTTAGCTTATAGATATGATTCATGGTATGCCCTACTTATTTAAAATTTTCAAAACCCTATTGTGAAGCTTTTCTATGAAATACTGATTGATTAGGTTAAGACAAAGAGGCCTTGTTTCGATTTTGCACTTTGCTCATGCTTATCAAATTGTTTCAGCGTTCCCGATAGTTTGATATATGTTTTTTAGGAGTTCCCTCTCCATATATTGAGTTGTTTGTTTATCTTATGTGTTTTCTCAAAAAGCTGAAGGTGAATTTCTAAAGTTAGGAGCTCTAATGCTTCTATGTCTCACTGAAATGTTCATCTTACATGTTTATCAGTTTGAGTATTGTTCATAGAGATTAATGGTTTGCCTTACCTCATGAGTTATTTCTTTCAGACTATATATGTTTAAGATCTCTTAGTTTTTTCCAAACTTAATGTTCATTACACCTCGTCATCACCTAAGGATCCATTAACCTTGCTCAACCGGGCCTTCAATAAACTCTGATTCATCATTTCGACACCCTTGACTTCATCTGACCCCATAGCCCTATTGACTTGACAACCTCTCATTGCACCTATCCTACTTGGTCATATTACCCCAACCCAAAACAAACAAACAAATTACACTTAACAACTAGCCTAAAATCAATAATCTGAAGTGAACAAGTTCACATCCTTCGTACAATAGAGAGAGCCCTCTCTGAGTGCAGGAAGGCTAGGTCCTAGGACTCCAAAGACTGTTCTGATGTTACACTGTCATTTGGTTAGCCAATCTGCCAAATCACAGGACCCTAACAAGTATATTGACTAAGAACAATAAGCTCGTTGTCTATCACATAGAGTCTCCTATTATGTAATACTTCATCCCATAACCTGAGTTTTATTCAAAGAAAATTTGAATTGTATACGATCTATATTCTCATATTATTGTGTTTCGTGGATCATCGACTGAATCTGCAGGCACATGTAGTTTTAGCTCATTCAGATATGCTCAGAGTAAAAAAAAATTCCGGTATTTGTCAGTAGTCTTTCGTCATTTTTTGGGTGACTTGGCTGAGGTTGGGATACTTGTTTACGCATGCAAGAAACTGATTTATCTATAATACATGTTTATTATTAAAATTGCGTGAAACCTGAAGAAATTTAATTTCTTCAATGTGGTTTCCATATTTATTAATCAAATTTATTAGTCATGAGTGATATTGTTTAAAAAAAATCATATTAGTTGAGATAGAATAAGATTTATGCCAGAAAGTGATATACAGAATGGTTGTATATTTTTCTCCGTTCTTCAAACTTATAATGATTTTACCATTACAATAATTTCCACAACCCCTACCAACGTGAAGATTTTACAATTACAATAATTTCCACAACCCCTACGAATGAGGATGCTGAAAAATACCGCGATGTTGATAGACACCAACTTCGGTTCTCCTATTTACAATATATAAGTACTACTTATCTCGTTAAACAAATGATGGGTTGTTGTCGTAAACTACTTTAAACCTTGTTGCAGTAGCTCTCAATTTTCTATTCGGCACTCTATAAAACGAGAGTTTTTTAATACCATTATAAATTTGAATTGTTTTTAAGGATATTTTTTTAGAGTTTTTCTATTTAGAAATTTGAAATGAAATTTTGATTTGTGTTATTTAAATTAGTTAGTATGGTGAAAAGCTTATAGGACACTTCAATTATGTTGAGATTACCAATCAAACTGATAATTTCAATAAATTCCAGTTTCATTTTAGAAAAACTAAACTCTAAAAATAAAACATAAAAACTTTAAAAAAATAATATTAAAGACAAATAGTTGCACTGACAACCATACATCAAAACATAAATATCAAATCAAATGACCTATGATGTTAGTCCTAATCACATTAAGAACTGGTCATTGGACTTTTACTCAGAATTGAAATGTTTGGTCGCACCTACTGGTTGAGTAAATAAATAAAAGAAAATTGATTCTGAAAAATCCTGCTTTGATGTTATAAATCGCGTAGTCTAAAAAAGTAACAAAATGGCCCAGAATCTAGCAAATATTTTGAAAAAATCCGGCAAATATTTTATCAGAAACTTGTTTACAGTTGTTAAACTTCAGTATTTTGGGTGCCCTAAGAGTTTTTGATAGTGCTGAATCCATTTTCACTTTCAAAAATTTAATTCAAACACTCCAAGTACCTAATTTTTTGAATTTTATTTTACCGGATTCCGGTAAAAAACTGCCGTCTGGGCTATTCTGTATGTTGGGTAGAAAACTTCGTAATAAATTGTTATTTTTACAGGGAGATGATTTTAGAATTATTCTTTAACGTAACACATAAATATTGCGAAAAACTTAAACTTTTACTGCAAACGGAAGCTCTTCTACCTCTCGTTCCTCTCCCGCTGCACTAGCCCACTCTCCCCAGCGAAAAGAAACAAACAAAATGGGCCAAAGTTTCCACAACAACAACATACGTTGTATATTCACAGAGCCAAAAATGCCATGGTGAAGATAAAAATAGTGTGGGGACAACTGTCTTTCCAATAATAAGGTGTCCCCATCATGTTTTGTGCTCCTCCATGTGAAAATAATAGGAAGGACATTACGCAATTCTAAATTAGATTAACGTTATTTTATTTGTTTATTAAACATTATATATTATTATTATCTTTCACTACCAAAAGCGAAGAGTAATAAGTTAATTACTAACTATTGTTGAAATTTCTAATGCTCTGATACCATGTTGGAATTTCTGGTTATTTCGAAACAACAGAGAGAAAAAAAGATTCCTCTGCTAACACAGAGATAATAATAAAGTCAATGTGGACAAAGAGATGGAGTAAAACTCTATTTCGTTAAAACAAAAACTGAGTGTTACAAAATACAATCTTTCATCAAAGCTACAATTTTGGATTGAATCAAAATACTCCTCACTGTGTTTTTCATTTGCTTCCTTCACATAATCTTCTGTTGTTGCTACACCCAGATTTTTTGTGGCAACACACAATCTTCTGTTGTTGTTAAACACAATTTCCTTTGTTTCTACACACACAACATCCTTTGCTACTACACCTAGCTTCTATTACAACAACACACAGTTTCTTTTGTAGAAACACAGAGAGCTTGCTTTGTTGCTACACAACATAGCTCTTCAAGCTTTCTCTATTTTTTGCTCTCTTTATTCTTTCTTTAACACATAGTCACTACATACATTGTACTAATATCTATTACATATAATATAAAACTATGTGACCTAAAACTTTAAAACCAAAATTGAAACTTTCTCCTATCGCCTCTTTTTTTTTTAAATGCAATTAGGTGAATGATGTTAAGATGGGAGGTAACTGGTGTAGACCACGATTTGATGGATCGAGAGAGGGTTACGACTAGTTTGCTGATGCAGGGAGTTAAACCCAGAATTTTAATGCACAATTGAGTGTAAACCAAAACAAGAAATATTTGCTGCTCCCGTCAAATAAAAAATTGAAGCTTGTTGTCCTGCTACTCAGGTTTGCAGTTGGAATTAATTTCCCACACTCCCCCTTAATTACAGCTGCCGCTATCTTGCATACCCAGACATTCTCTGAGATGATTAAAACTGTTCTGCCCCAATGGTTTTGTTAAAATATTAGCAAATTGATCTTTTGTTCTGCAATGCTTCGAAACAATTTCCCAATTGCTCACTAACTCTTTGATCTAGTGATACTTTGCATCAATTTATTTTTTCCTCTTATGAAACAATGAATTCTTGGATAAATATATAACTGAGCTATTATCAAAATAAACAGTTGTGCCTTTAACCTATTCATGACACAAACTTCTGAACATTATTCTCATCCATACTGCTTGACATGTTGCTACTATAGATGCCACATACTCTGCTTGTGCTGTTGATAAAGCCACAATTGGTTTTTTCTTAGAAGCCCATGAAATGGCTCCTGATCCCATATAAAAAACTTATCCAGAGGTGCTTTTCCTGTCATCGACACTTCTAGCCCAATCACTGTCAGTATATCCAATCAAATCAAAAAATTTTGAAGTGGTGTATAAAATTCCTTACCTCTTTGTTCCTTTCATATTCCTCAGAATTCGCTTTGTTGTTTGCCAATGCGCCTCCTTTTGCCTTTCCATAAATATGGAGATTAAAATTACAACATGCATAATATCAGGCTTAGTTGCAGTCAAATACATGAGGCTTTCAATTATGCTCTTATACAAACTTGGATCAAAATCCTTTCCCTATATTCTTTGCTCAGTTTCAATCCCATCATTGTAGGAGTAATTGTTGTCTTGCAATCTTGGATACTAAATATTTCCAAAATTTCTTTTACATACTTTTCTTAAGAAATAAAAATTTTATTTTCATTTTTCTCTGCTTTTATTCCTAAGAAGTATGTCAACAATCCCATATCAGTCATTTCAAATTCATCCTTCATCAATATTTTAAAATTCTCAATGAGGTAAGCATCATTATCTATGAATATCACATCATCAACATACAAAACAACAATGAGCATATTACCATCTTTTTCTTTGATGTATAATGTGGGTTCTCCTTCACATTTCTCAAACCCATTTTCTAGTAGATATGTATCTATCCTACTGTACCATGCTCTTGGTGCTTGTTTCACCCAATATAGAGCTTTCTTCAACTTGCATACCTTGTGCTCTTGGCCTTCTTTCTCATATCCCAACGGTTGTTCAACATAAACCTCTTCCATCAATACTCCATTTAGGAATGCTGATTTCACATCCATTTCGTAAACTTTCCACTTGTGTTGTGCTACTATGGACATCACTGCTCTTACTGTTTCCATTCTTGCAACTAGTTCAAAAGTTTCTTCATAATCTCTTCCTTTTTGCTGCTTGTAGCCTTTGACAACAAGTCTAGTCTTGTGCCGTTCAATTTTACCTTCAACATTTCTTTTGGTTTTATAAACCCATTTAACTCCAATCACTTCTTTTCCTTTTGGGAGATCAACTAATTCTCATGTCTTATTTTTCTCTATTGCATTTATTTCTTCATCCATAGCATCTATCCATTTCTTATCTTTTACAGCTTTTTCAAAATGAATAGGATCTTCTAAATCAAAATACAATGCAAATAAAGAGTTCATACATTCTTCTTGCTCATAAATTTCATCCAGACTTCTGAATCTGGTTCCTCTTTCACTTGTTGAACTTGTGCTTATAGAAGCACTCGAATCTGCTCCTTGTGATGTTCTTGGAGAAGCACTATCATCACTTCTCAATAGTTTTCTCATACTTTATTGTGGTGTCCCTTGTTGTCCTTGTCTTGGTGGAGGTGGTGTTGCTAATGAGGGATGTCCTTCAGTCATTTCTTCCTCATCTTCATCATGAGACAAACAGCCTTTTAGATTCACTGTTTTATAAATGCTTCCATCCCAAGATTCTTCTTCAATAATTTGTACATCTCTGTTTATCATAAATTTCTTGGTGGATGGGTTATACAATCTATGTGATTTGGATTCTTCACTGTAACCAAAAAATATGCACTTCTCCCCCTTACTATCCAACTTCTTCCTTAGCTAATCTGGAATGTGTGCATAAGCCACCCAACCAAAAACTCTCATGTGGGTGACAAATTGTTTTATGCCACTCCATGCTTCTTCAAGAACTCTGTTCATTACACTCTTTGTTGGGCATATATTCAAAACATATGCTACACAATGTACAACTTCAACCCAATATTCAGTTGGAAAATGTTTTTCCTTCATCATACTTCTTACCATATCCATGATGGTTCTATTTTTCCTTTCAACAACTCCATTTTTTTGTGGTGTATACCTTGCTGTAAATTGCTTGTGAATCCCATTTTCTCTGCAAACACATAGAAATTCTTTGGAGATATATTCTCCTCCTCTATCAGTCCTAAGGAATTTAATACGCTTCCCAGTTTTATTCTTAACAAAATATTTAAAGTGGCAGAATTTCTCAAACACTTCACTCTTCAACTTCAAGAAATAAACCCATGTTTTTCTTTTGTAATCATTAATAAAGGTTAGCTTATAGTGGTTTCCTTCTAATGACGGTGTTTTCATTGGTCCACACAAATCAGAATGGAATATTTCTAAGGGTGCCTTTGCCCTTATGCTATTTCCTGGTGGAAATCTTTCTCTATGTTGTTTGCCCAAGATGCAACATTCACATATTAAGTTGTTTGGCTTTTCAATCACTAGTAATCCCTTTACCATTCATTTTCTGTGTAAAAAATTCAGACCTCCAAAGTTGAGATGTCGAAATCTCAAGTGCCACAACCAGTTTTCATCTTTTTCTTCTCTTTGGAATGTCTCTTATGTCACTGCTTCCATTACAACTCCTTTCTTCAAATTTGTGCTCATCTTGAGAATAAACATTCTGTTTCTTTTCATCTTCACGTGTGAAATCCTTTGCTTGCTTGGTGGTATGTCCATGATGGTATATACATCATCCTCAAAGAATACATTGTAGCCTTTCTGAATGAGTTGTCCAATGCTCAAAAGGTTACACTTCATACCAGGCACGTAGTAAACATCCGATATAGTTTTTATTTCTCCTTTCTTTGTCAGAACACTCACTCTGCCTTTTCCCATGACAGAGACTTTACTATCTATCCCCAATGTTACTTGAGACTTTGCATTTTCATATAACGTGGAAAACATAGAAATGTTTACAGTCATATGGTTGCTACATCCTGAATCTAGAAACCATATATCTTCACTTTTCTCTTCAGCCATATTACATTCTAAAAACAAATTTTCTTAACTAAGATTCTCTTTAGTAAAATTACCACTGGGTCTACTACCCATGTCGCTTTGTTTATTCCTACATTTATTTGCATAATGGCCATACTTCTTACAGTAATGACATTGGACTTGAGATTTATCATACCTTTGTCCATATGCTTGACTTCGTCAACCTTTTTGGCTGTTTCCTTGACTTTTATTATGACTTTGGTTGTTTCCCCTTCCACTTGTACTTGCAGGGCTCTTTCTTCCTCCTCGGTTCTAGCTTCTGCCTCTACCTTTTCCTTTGTAGTTTGATCTGGTTGACCTCTTCCTCTTCCAAAGGAAATTTTGGTCTTGAAGGCATGTTCCAAAGATGAGTTTGTTGTTCTGCCCAGTCTTTATTCATGTGTCATCAATGATGCATGAAGCTCATCAATAGTAAACATTGAGATATCCTTTGTCTCTTCAATGGTTGTTACTATCACATCAAATATTGAGGGTAAGCGCCTCAATACTTTCTCTACTATTATTATTTCTTCTATTGTCTCTCCATGGGATCTTATTTGGGTAACCAACCCAATCAACAATGTGAAGAATGAGTCTATTGTATCAGACTCCTTCATGCAAATGACTTCAAAATATCTTCTCATTAATTGAATCTTTAATGTATTTACCTTCTCAATTCCTTAGTAGGCTTTTTGGAGGGTATCTCATGCATCCTTGGACTTCTTTTCTACTGCAATTCTTGGAAATATACTTTCATGCATTGCTTGATAGAGATAGAAGAGGGATTTTGAGTCCTTCTTCCTATTACTTTTCAGCAAATCTTTCTCTGCCTGTGTTAAGGCATTAACTACTTGTTCATCTACTGGTTCTTCTAAACCATCTTCAACTAGTTCCCATAACTCTTGAGAGGCAAACAAGGTTGTCATTGTGATTGCTCAATAGTCATAGTTCTTCCCATTGAACTGTGGGAGTTGAGTATTTCCCATAATCGTGCTTGTGCTAGCTCCTGCTATAGCTAGCTTTACTGAACTATGCTATAAATCTTGACTGTGTTTCTTAACCAATTTTTCTCACTGTTGAGAGATAGACTCTATCTCTAAAGACTTCCTTTTAAAGCTCTCTAGACTGTAATATTTAAAACAAATAAAAATTATGTTCTGGTAAATAGCTGACTTTGTTGAACCTTTACACTGCTAGAGAAAACTTCAGAAGGTTCCTTCTTCCTTCAGATTCTTCAGTAAATGCTGAGAGCCTGTACTAGCTCTAGTACCATGTTGAAAATTTGTAATGCTTCGATACCATGTTGGAATTTCCGGTTATTCTGGAACAATAGAGAGGAAACAAGATTCATTTGCTAACACATATATAATAATAAAATCAATGTGGATAGAGAGATGGAGTAAAACTGTATTTCATAAAAAAAAATAACTGTTACAAAATACAATCTTTCATCAGAACTATAGTTATGGATTCAATCAAAATACTCCTCACTATGTTTTTAATTTGTTTCCTTCACACAATCTTCTGTTGCTACTACAGCCAGTTTTTGTTGCGAAAACACATAGTCTTCTATTGTTGTTACACACAATTTCCTTTGTTGCTACACACACAGCATCATTTTCTGCTATACCCAGCTTCTGTTGCGGCAACACACAGAGCTTGCTTTGCTACTACACAACACAGCTCTTCAAGCTCTCTTTGTTTTCTTCTCTCTCTGTCTTCTCTGTTTAACACACAGTCACTACATACATTCTACTGTTATCTATTACATATAATATAAAACTATATGACCTAAAACTCTAAAACAAAAATTCAAACTCTGTCCTATCATCTTTTTTTTTAAATGTAGTTAGGTGAATGATGTTAAGGCGGGAGGTAACGTGATGCAGACCACGATTTGATAGATCGGGAGAGGGCTACGATTAGGTTGTTGATGCAGGGATTTAAACCCAAAATTTTAATGCACGATTGAGTGTAAACCAAAACAAGTAATCTTTGCTGCTCTCGTCAAATAAAAAATTGAAGCTTGTTGTCCTGCTGCTCAGATTTGCAGTTGGAATTAATTTCCGACAACTATGGCTTATCATTAGTCTGCTGTTAGTTTAGCCTGTTAGAGTAATTTATAATTTTTAAATATAATATTTATTTTTTAATATAATTAAAAAAAAATTAGTTAGATTATAACATTAAAGTTTTATTGTAGTATGTGTAAATATAGTGCTAAGTGGGTAATTATCTCACATATTTAATGCCATAATTTATGAATATAGTTGCATTATTCATGCATGATTTTTAGATATTAGTGTAGTAATTTTTTATTCTTAAACTTTCAATGAAAACTATCCAGGAATTTAATCCTTGCAAATAAGGAATACTCATGTTATTAACATATTTACCATCCATTACTTCCACCATAATTTAAGTAAAATTTTCCATCAAAAAATGATTCAACTCACATCTCAATTTCTTAATTCTTGCTAAAGCAACACTAAGCAATTCTATTTTCCTTTTGACCACTATTAATTTAACATAACAATTAATTTATTCACTTCACATTTCATTTTATTAATTTTAGATAAAGCAAAACTATAAAATTCTATTTCCTGTTAACCACTAATATAAATTATTCTATTTTTCTATTTAATTTAGCATTGACTAATATAAATTATATTTTTTAATATTATTTTTCCCATAACATAATTTCCAATTTTAATGACATAAAAAACTAAACTACCCATAACAAAAATTATATAAAGCAACTCAGTCATCCCACACCATTTTCAAAACATATATATATATATATTACTTGTAAATTCACGTCTAAAGCTTCGACGCATGCGCGGACTCGGTCATGACGACATGTCTTGTGGAATCTTTGGTACATTGTTTTGCAAAAATCTCTTCAGAAATCGGCGATGACAAAAATAAAATCAGACTACGTAATATGTTAGAACCTATGAACTGATTCGTTTCATTTATAGACAGAGACAGGAAATCTAACACTAAATTTCCATAGATCGATAGGATCTCCTAAGTGGGAAGGGGTTAACACATGGAGCTTAGCCCAGAGCATCTACAGTATAGTAATTCAGCATAAATATAAATTTGTACATGGTTCATCTACAATAGAGTAATTCAGCATAAATATAAATTTGTACGTGGTTTTTCTTTATCGCATGCTAATCCCTCCATGGGTTAACCCCTTACCACTTAGTCGATCCTATCATATATGGAGCTAAGCAGTCTTAAATTAATATACAATTTTAGAATTATCAGCAATTTCCGTTAGCAAGCTATTCGTCAAACTTTTATCTTTCATGTTTTTATAGTTTGGTCGACAATTTGTCCATATGAAACATTTGAAAAAGATTAAAAACCCTTTTACACAGTTTTATTTAAAAAATATTTTCAAAATCTAAATATAATTGCTAAATCATATTTTGATTTATATCTTAAGATTGATCTTAATTTATAGTTATTATCTATACATTATATATTCTAATGTAACATATATATTATAATTTTTATTTATCTAAAAAATTGTTGTAATCATATAGTAAAATAGATCTTAATTTATAGTTACTATATATATCTGTGTGAAATCTATATTATGTTTTTCTTTTATTTGAAATATTGTTGTAATTTTAATATAAAAACAAAATTACAATATAACAAATTGATTTTTTATTTATATTTTTTTTCTTGAATATAGGTTTTTCATTTATGCTAAAAGATTATATCACTGAGAATAGTTTAACAAAATCTAGACGTCACTCTTTCCACTCTTACCAGTTTTATTGATCAGTAGATAATTACTAAAAAAATGTTACAAATAACCAAAATGGATTTTGGTTCAATAGCTAATTATCCAAAATTATTACAAATAGCCACATGGTCTATCTTTCCAAAATCGAAGCGAAACATAGAACCAGAAAACCTTTAGTACCATTACAAAACCAAGAGCCATTATGTATCAAAGAAAATTCTAGAACATGATTCTTCTCAAGGACTGAATTTGGTGGCGATAGAGACTGAAACTCATAGTGAATATGTCTCTCCATTTGAGCCAATTTTCCTTCAAACCTGTACACACCACAAACCTCATTGTATATTTGTCAATCTCTCCTACATGTGCCACTGGTTTCTTTGGAGATAATTTATGAATGAGATGATCATGCCTATCTTTGTTGACCTATTGCAGAATCATCTTGGGATATCTGAATTGGAGACCAAAATTATCCTAACTAGGATCGGAGTTAAAACTAGGAATATTGTAATGTTCCCAAATTTTAACTTCAAGATAAAAGGAACATTATAGTTATCATTATCTCTAGGTAGATGAATAAAATGGGTAGGGAGGCCCGTTAACCTCTTTAGAAGGAAGAATAACATTCCTCATGTGAAAAGAGGAAGAATAAGCAACTGGATTAAGCACCTATAGGTGTGAAGAAGATTGGATTATATTGATTTAGTCATATTTGACCAAGTCCACATGGACTGTCTAGATAAAGTGTATCTCCTTGATGGACTACACAGTTTTAATGGAGGACAACTTGCATGAGCTTGGTGGCACATATGGATGGGACCCATTGTGGAGAGGTGAACTTGCTATATATGGAGAGGAGGGTAGCTATTGTTATTCATGCTTTGATTATCATTTTTCTTTGGTCTGTTTAGAGTTTGCTTCCTCTTTCTATTTAGTAGGGTTTCAGTGTTGTTTAGCACAAGGGTGTTCTTGGTCGGGAATCCCTACCTCATCTTCAGGGAAGGAGAGCTTATTTGGGTTACATTTCTTCATCTCGACATTTGGCCAAGCTACCTCCTTCAGCTATAGCGCAGTTTTTGTTTAGAGATGGGTTGTGTTACAGGGTGCAGCAAAGGGGGATCTCTTTGAGTCATTTATGGTCCTGTTTTTCAGTGGAGAGCTTGTCTATCCATTGGAGGATCAACAAGAAGGACTCCCATGCATATTTCCACATCTTGGCACTTGGCCAAAGCATCTTTGCACTTCTACAGTGCAGTCCCTTGCAGGAACTGTGACATTTTTCAGAGAGCTCCTACAACAAGGTTTAATGCCTTGATTTTGGGCTAGTTTCCTAGGGAAAGGACCAACCCTTCTCCCAGAAAGCTAGGAAAATGGATTCTCATCCCTATTGTACTTTATTAAGCTATATTCATGTAATGTTGCAGGATGTTGTGTTATTTTTCAGATGAATATGTAGAGCTACTCTTTTTGCGCCTAAGCTTCCAAGAAACCCTTGCCGGGTTATCTTTACATTGTATAAAAGAGGCTAGATCTCTATTTTTCTCTATGCTTTTTCTAAATAAACTCCAGATCTGTTGTATATAACATATTTCTATAGGAATCCTGTTATAATCATGCTATTCTTGCTTCAGAGTTTTCTGTATGGGTTAAGTCATGGGTTTTCAGTGTTTTTAAGCCATATAAGAACCGAGAGATCTGTTTAACTGGGCTAGAATGATTTTCTTCTGCCCCCATTCTACATGTGAGACGTATATTGCATGAACTATGTGATCCAAGTCCGATTTCAAACATTTATAGCATTATTTTCTGGAAATAGCATTTTTATGGTCCAGATCACTGCTTTTCCCCACTTGGAGATAACATATGGAGACATAAATTTTCTGATATGCTCCTAATCTGATGGAAATGTGTTTAACACACATTTAATAAGTAAATTGACACATCTTACCTTATTTTTTTCAAGTATTTTTGGATCTCCAACTTTGGAACATTATAAGATGTTCCCATTGTTGTGAAAATTCCCTATTCTGGGATATTACAGTGGTATCAGAGCATAATATTCATTCATCCTGTGCATCCAAGACATTATGCCATTAGGAGGAGAATCTTCTCATAGAAAAGAGAAGTTGTGCGGAAGAAACAAAAGCATGACTCCGTTATTTGGAGGAATGAAGGAAGAGAGGATCTCCTTGATTCTTTTCCAAGCTATGAATAATATCAAAGAATATCTCAAGGAGATGAGAGTAGAGGAGTGTAGAATATTTCTGAGAGGGCTTGAAGCAAGCCCTAGCTATTCACATGATAGGTGTGAGCATTTAGCCACACATGCATATCCAATGCGCAGTCTATTGCCCACATTTACTACAAGAAGGAAGGAGGAAGAAGATGCACCAAGGGAGGAGACCTTGAGTGACTATCTTCAGAAGTATGAATCTCAATCATGGATATTCAAGGAGCACTTGGGCTTCCAAGGATTTTTCAATCTCAAGGAGGCAAGATCCAGCATCCAAAAAAGAAACAAGAGAGGTAGAATCTTCCTATCTCACTTTGATGGATCAACAAAGTGCACAACCAAAGCTTAGGTAGAAGAGCTAGATTCCTATTTTCAGCTATAGCAAGTTTCAGAGACAGAGGCCATTAGAGTATCAGCGCTGCACCTCAAAGGTATGGCCCATGATTGGTGGTTTAATTATTCTACTTCATTTTGTCATGCAAATGTAAAAAACTATGTTGGGTTCACTAAAGAATTGGTGTGAAGATTTGATAGAAAACATTGTGAACCATCACTTGTTAAAAAACAAAAACTCAAACACTTTGCATGAGTTGGAGAGACCTATTAAACCAACTCCACTCCATATTTTTAATGGGGATAAAAACATGCATGGTAGTTTTCCAAGGGCAAGATCCCCACTTCTTGAAGAGCCCTCTTCTATTTGTGAAGACATGGAGTTCCCTCCTTCAAGAGATGACCAAGATCAAGGGTCTCTCATTGAGGATGAGGAATTCTCATATATGGAAGAAAAGGAGAAGGATCAGGATCAAGGGATGACAAGCATTCACCCTTATCTAGTTAGGGAGGTTTCTTCACATAAGAAGGGGACTGCAGTGCACACTGAAGAGAGGGAAAACTCAATCCACTCATATATACAGTCCACTTCATATTTTGATGTCTCACTACATTGAGGCATTCCACCAGGGAGGCCACCAGATCTACAGTTGATGAGACACATCTTGTCTTTGGGTTCACCACTCTTGGATTTTGGAGAGGTGAAGAGTTTGGAGGGAGAATTTGGCATGGGGGATGTCAAAGTAGCAGGCAGTAGCATGAGGATAACTTCACATGCTAGATCACCATCACTATCTCTTATGAGGATTGATCCATATTAGATATCTAAAATCTCAGTAGAGTACTCCAAGGATATTGGGGCATGCATGATTCTTGATGACCCGGATAGAGATGATGAGTATATGGTGGATGATGTGGTCATCCATTCTTATGGCAAAGTCTTCTTAACTAGAGCTTCTAAGCTCAAGGGGAAGCTCCTTCATGCAGCACATGAGGACTTCCTTTCCATGCATTATGATGAATATCTTTTTTTGGCAGAGGAGATCACTTGGGAGGGCATACAACATGACATATTTCAGCATATGGAGAGATGCGTAGCCCAGATGGTGATAGACAGGAGATCACAGCCACTTCCCTACTCTTTGGAGGTGAGGGAGAATTTCTGGTTGAGCAATTCCAGCTCAAGGTCTCAAGTACATGATGGAGGGTGTACAATTTCACTTTATGTTTTGTACTTCTTTTCTTTAAATGAGAAGCATGTTGTACCAAGAAGGGTTATCTCTTCTTGCATATTATATGATGATGTACCTAGAGCCACTTGTGGCATTGAGATTGGCTATTTATTTGGTGGTTTGTGGGGGAAGCCACATTGATTCTTGGTGTGCACCATTGGCACCAAATTGTATATTCATGATTCCACCTTATGAGATGATTGTGGCAGAAAACAAGTGGTTGGGAAAGAACTTGTTGTACTTTTTTTGAGGCCAACATGAGATGCACTGCGCTGGTTCCATGTGAGTAAATATGATGTACTTTCCGGTTGTCACATGACAACTTGTTTTTATTCGTTTTTTCTTCCATGTATTGCTAATAATTTTATGTTCATGGGAAGCTTTGTTTGGAGAGTGGGGTATGAGTTGGAGATGCCCATTGGGAGTATGATTCTCCCTATTTTACATGTTCTATGTTTCAGTAGAAACAATGGGCACACCATGATGGCCACATCACACCTCTTTCCTTCATATAGGAGGAGCCATTGGGAGAACTTGCGTTCTTGGAGGAGGCATTTCATGGTTGATTTATCTTGTGGGGTAGATTGGACCATTTCTGAAGGCCATGACATTTCAACCCAATATCACCAACCCCCTCATACTTACCATAAATGGAGAGAGAAAATACTTGGATGGGAAAATAGAAACTCTCCATTCAGCGACAACACATTGCATAAACCCATGGTTGAGGATTTCTTTGATGAGCTACCTTGAATGGCTCATTTCGTCTAGATGATAGCATTGGTGAGAGAGTCACTTATGATGAATGAGATTACCCATGTTTATCATCACTCCTATTTTGCGGAGGCCATGGGACAGCAAGAAGGTTTCCACTTACACCTTCCACCTTTTCATAATGAAAGCCATTTGGTTATGCATCTTTCGGAGGAGACATTGGAGGGAAGATTTGTTGCAGATTATCCTGAGAAGTGGTGGGGACCATTAATGATGGGGGAACAAGAGGAGAAGGGGAGGAATCTTTCCCTCCCTATACAGTTTCTTGAGGACAAGAAACATTTTGAAGGGGAGGATTGTAATGTTCCCAAATTTTAGCCTCAAGCTAGAAGGAACATTATAGTTAGCATTATCTTTTGGTAGATGAATAAAATGGGTAGGGAGGCCCATTAACCTCTTTAGAAGGAAGAATAACATTCCTCATGTGAAAAGAGGAAGAATAAGCAGCTAGATTAAGCACCTATAGGTATGAACAGGATTGGATCATATTGATTCAGTCATATTTGACCAAGTCCACATGCACTATTTAGATACAGTGTATCTCCTTGATGGACTGCGCAGTTTTAATGGAGGAAAACTTGCATGAGATTGGTGGCACATATGGATGGGACCCATTGTGGAGAGGTGCACTTTCTATATATGGAGAGGAGGGCAGCCATTGTTATTCATGCCTTAATTATAATTTTTCTTTGGTCTGTTTATACTTTGCTTCCTCTGGCTATTTAGCAGGGTTGTAGTGTTTTTTAGCACAAGGGTGTTCCTGGTTGGGAATTCCTACCTCATCCTCAGGGAAGGAGAGGTTCTTTGGGCTAAATTTCTTCATCTCTACATTTAGCCAAGATACCTCCTTCAGCTATAGCACAGTTTCTATTTAGAGCTGGGTTTTGTTACAGGGTGTAGCAAAGGGGGATCTCTTTGAGTCATTTATGGGTTTTTTTTTCAATGGAGATCTTGTCTATCCATTGGAGGATAACAAAGAAGGACTCCCGGGCATATTTTCACATCTTGGCACTTGGCTAAAGAATCTCTGCACTTCTACAGTGCATTCCCTTGCATGAACTGCATCATTTCTTAGAGAGCTGCTACAACAAGGTTTAATACCTTTATTTTCGGCTAGTTTCCCAGGGAAAGGGCCAACCCTTCTCCCACAAAGCTAGGAAAAGGGATTCTCATCCCTATTGTACTTTATTAAGCTATATTCATGTAATTTTGTAGGATACTGCGTTATTTTTCAGCTAAATATTCAGATCTACTCTTTTTGTGCTTAAGCTTCCAGGAAACCCTAGCCGGGTTATCTTTACATTGTATAAAAGAGGCTAGATCTCTCTTTTTCTACGTGCTTTGGAAAAATAAACTCCGAATATGTTTTCTATAACATATTGATATAGAAACCCTATTAAAATCACACTATGCTTGCTTCATAGTTTTCTGTATGGGTTAAGCCATGGGTTTTTAGTGTTTTTAAGCCATATAAGAACCAGGAGATCTAGTTAACTGGGCTAGAATGATTTGTTTCTGCTCCCATTCTACATGTGAGATGTATATTACATGAAATAAGGGATCCAAGTCCCATTTCTCACAGTTATAGCGTTATTTTTTATAAATAGTGTTTTTATGGTCCAGATCACTACTTTTCCCCACTTGGAGATAACATATGGAGATATAGTTTTGCTGATATGCTCCTAATCTGATGGAAATGTGTTTAATACACAATTAATAATTAAATTTTCACAACTTACCTTACTGTGTTCAAGTATTGCTGGATCTCCAACTTTGGAACATTATAAGATGTTCCCATTATTGTGGAAATTCCCTATTTTGGGATATTACAAATATTGACAAGGTTAGGTCTACAACCTCACCCTGGTCAATGTCCACCAGGAAATTTCTGGTTAATTTCCCTCACTCACCAACCCATGCATCACTCTACCTTAGTGACATGGCATCTTGAATCTCAGCAAGCAACATAAATAATCAGATACAACATAAAGACTCAAATAGAGGGAAGCTACAGACTCATTGAAAAACAACAACTTTCTATGCCAAAAAAATTATAAATATATTCGAGAACAACAACAACCCACCCAGACATGTAGTAAAATAAACCAAGAAAAAATTCCAAAAGAAAATATCTAAATAGAAACCCACATACCTTTAGATAAAGCATACAAAACCCTCAAGAAGGTTGTCGGGACGGAGAGGTTAAACCATAAAATTGGTGTCCTTAAACTTCCCTCTTAGGCCACACTTCGAAAGCCTAAACAAGAATAGAATGAATGAAGCATTCGAGAGAATACCAAAATCACTATATCCCCCCATAATTAAAAATAATGATGGGTAAAAATCCGAAGTTGGGTTACACTTTTTTGAGAATTGGGAGTGGAAAACTTTTTTTCTCAATAATTCAGCGGAAATTTTGAAAAATTTCAGCTGAACTATTTGAGATTTCGGCCAAAATTTTGAAATTAGTTTGACCAAACTCGTTCTGTCGGTTACATTGACGACGTACTGACGGCATGGGAAAACATATTTTTGTTGATATGTAGTTGATTTTGCAGTTGCAGTTGCTCTTTTTTTTAGTAATTTTTTTTGTTGATTTTTTTTGGTTTGATTTTAATTTAATGTTTTTTTTTTCGCAGGGAATTTGGTCTATGTCCTTCATGACATCTTCAGGGATCGCCCGGCTTCATCCTCATTGCAGATTGCTCTGCGAATTTCTGCAAATTTCCAAGTATGTATCTATGTATCTATGTTTATAACATGTGAATTTCGACAAATTCTATGTATCTATGCTTATAGCTCAATGTAATCATATACCAGCTTTCCTATATTCTGTAATTTCAACACAACCTTTAATGGTAATAATACTAATAGAACATCAGCTCTAGTGAGATCAGTATGCAGAATGACCAATTCAATTGTATATGAGTGAGTGGTTGGACTTTTCCATGTTTAAGGATATAGTGTCCTAGCTATAAATTCAATTTACATTATATAAGTTTCACTGGTGTTCGTTTGTTTAGATACCATACTTTCATTCCTTAGGATCAAAATCTAATGCTCTTTCCCTTCTAGCTGGGCTAGGAGAAATAGATCTAGCCGGGTAGGTGAGTTAGGTAGCGCCTTACCTACAAAGATAGAACCTTTCAAGATGCGGAGTTTGTTATTTTTGAACATATAGTTCTAGATGATATATTGTCAATTGTGCCTTTGTTAGGTGCTGGGAAAACATTAGCAACTATAGCATCTAAAATATCTTCAGATTCGGAATCAGGAAAAAACCAATCTTCAGGTGCATTAACTACAGATAGATCCAAACTCTGAGACATATCCAACTCAGAATGGTAATCTAACCTATGAGAGATTCCAACATTTTCTGTTCCTAAATTTGAACTACATACATCTTGTCCATGAAATAACATTTCATTCCACATGCCCTTTTATGTTCTTCTTTTTTTGAAAGGTGGTCCTAATGCTTCAAGTAATTTATCACCTGAAAATACATACACAAACACATGTGCATTTTCATCTTTCTCTTTAGAGGGCCAATTTATGTAGTTATCAGAGTCACCATTACCACCAGGCTTATCACTATCTGCAGGAATAGCAGAAATATTGTCGTTGCTAGGCAGGAAACTTTTTGAACATTCTTTGTGAGTGTTCAACTATGAACACTTTTAGTCTTAAATAGCCTATGAAAATCTGATAAGAACTCTTTATGTCAAGGTTGGTAATTTATTCCAATCATGGATTGGTGATTTAATCCAAGTGTGTTAGATGTTGAAAGCACATCATCCCCAAGAGAAGACATAAAACTCTTACCTAAACCCTGTAGCGGTTTTGTTTCAATATGACCAATTGTAAGACTCCAAGATGCATCAGAGGACTCTCTAGGATCACAGGCATATGTTTTGATATTTGCAGAATAGGACAAAAGTATTAGTTACATAGATGGGTGGGTTTGGGAATGTGGTTCACATGAAAATTAATAGGGAATGGATTTAGTGGAAACTTTTTATAAGATTAGGACTCAAACAATGAGAGAGAGAGAAAACCTTTTATATTCAATGTAAAACACATGCATTTACTTATAATTGTGATATTTTCCCTTCTTTCCAACTTAGTCCATCCTTCTAGAAAAATCCCTTTTAATGAAGCAGATATATCCATAGTGATCCATCGATATTTGTTCACCAACAACTATTCCATTTTGGACTTATATATCTCTAAACTATGCTCATTTAATTTATGTATCTATATCTTTAAACTAGTCAACTATTTTGTTACACTATAGGAATCATTTCGATGTATCTCCCATTTTAATGGGGTTTATCACATTTCGAAAAAAACACATTAGCCATAAAAGTTTCCCATTGAAACCAAAAGTAATTTGATACAAAACATGGGTTTCAACCTTATATAGTTAATTTTTTCAAATAGATTCTTAATAAAATGAAAAATATTCAATGTAAAACACATGCACATTAACATATAATTGTGATATTTTCCCTTCTTTCCAAGTTAGTGCATCCTTCTAGAAAAATCCGTTTTAATGAAGCAGATATATCCATAGTGATCCATTGATATTTCTTCACCAACAACTATTCCATTTTGGACTTATATATCTCAAAACTATGCTCAATGAATTTATGAATCTATACCTTTAAACTACTCAAATATTTTATTACACCATAGGAATCATTTCGATATATCTCCCATTTTAATGGGGTCTATCACATTTCGAGAAAAATACATTGGCCGTAAATGTTTCCCATTGAAACCAAAAATGATTTGATACAAAACATAGATTTTAACCTTATATAGTTAACTGTCTCAAATAAATTCTTAATAGAATGAAAAATATTCAATATAAAACACATGAATTAAAATATAATTATGATATTTTCCCTTCTTTCCAACTTAGTAGACATCCTTCTATAAAAATCCATTTTAATGAAGCAGATATATCCATAGTGATCCACTGATATTTTTTCACCAAAAACTATTGCATTTTGGACTTGTATATCTCAAAACTATGCTTATTGAATTTATGCATCTATATCATTAAACTACTCAACTGCTTTATTAAACCATAGGAATCATTTCGATATATCTCCCAATTTAATGAGTTCTATCACATTTTGAGAAAAACACATTAGCCATAAAAGTTTCCCATTGAAACAAAAAATAATTTGAAACAAAACATAGCTTTTAATCTTATATAGTTAATTTTTTCAAATAAATCCTTAATAAAATGAAAAATATTCAATGTAAAACACATGCACATTAACATATAATTGTGACATTTTCCCTTCTTTCCAACTTAGTCCATACTTCTAGCAAAATCCCTTTTAATGAAGCAAATATATCCATAGTGATCCACTGATATTTGTTCACCAAAAACTATTCCATTTTGGAGTTATATATCTGAAAACTGTGCTCATTGAATGTATGCATCTATATATTTAAACTACTCAACTATTTTATTACACCATAGGAATCATTTCGATATATCTCCCATTTTAATGGGGTCTATCACATTTCGAGAAAAAAACACATAAGCCATAAAAGTTTCCCATTGAAACAAAAAGTGATTTGATACAAAACATAGGTTTTAACCTTATATAGGTAATTGTTTCAAATAGATTCTTAATAAAATGAAAAATATTCAATGTAAAATACATGCAAATTAACATATAATTATGATATTTTCCCTTCTTTCCAAGTTAGTGGGCATCCTTCTAGAAAAATCCCTTTTAATGAAGAATATATATCCATAGTGATCAACTGATATTTGTTCACAAACAACTATTCCATTTTGGACTTTTATATCTCAAAACGATGCTCATTGAGTTTATGCATCTATATTTTTAAACTACTTGAAATTATTTTATTACACCATAGGAATCATTTCGATATATCTCCCTTTTTAATGGGGTCTATCACATTTCGAGAAAAACACATTAGCCATAAAAGTTTCCCATTGAAACCAAAAGTAATTTGATATAAAACATAAGTTTTAACCTTATATAGTTAATCGTTTCAAATAGATTTTTAATAAAATAAAAAATATTCAATGTAAAACACATGCACATTAACATATCATTGTGATATTTTCCCTTCTTTCCAACTTAGTGGACATCCTTCTAGAAAAATCCCTTTTAATGAAGTAGATATCCATAGTGATCCACTAATATTTGTTCACCAACAACTATTTCATTTTGGATTTATATATCTCAAAACTATGCTCATTGAATTTATGCATCTATATCTTTAAACTAACCAACTATTTTATTTCACCATAGGAATAATTTTGATACATCTCCCATTTTAATGAGGTCTATCACATTTCGAGAAAAACACATTAGCCATAAAATTTTCCCATTGAAACCAAAAGTGATTTGATACAAAACATAGGTTTTAACCTTATATAGGTAATTGTTTCAAATAGATTCTTAATAAAATGAAAAATATTCAATGTAAAACACATCCATTAACATATAATTGTGATATTTTCCCTTCTTTCCAACTTAGTGGACATCCTTCTAGAAAAATCCCTTTTAATGAAGCAGATATATCCATAGTGATCCACTAATATTTTTTCACCAACAACTATTTCATTTTGGACTTATATATCTCAAAACTATGCTCATTGAGTTTATGCCTCTATATATTTAAACTACTCAACTATTTTATTTCACCATAGGAATCATTTCGATATATCTCCCATTTTAATGGGGTCTATCACATTTCGAGAAAAACACATTAGCCATAAAAGTTTCTAATTGAAACCAAAAGTGATTTGATACAAAACGAAGTTTTTAACCTTATATAGGTAATTGTTTCAAATATATTCTTAATAAAATGAAAATTATTCAATGTAAAACACATGCATTAACATACAATTGTGATATTTTCCCTTCTTTCCAACTTAGTGGAAATCCTTCTAGAAAAATCCATTTTAATGAAGAAAATATATCCATAGTGATCCAATGAAATTTTTTCACCAAAAACAATTCCATTTTGGACTTATATATCTCAAAAATATGCTCATTGAATTTATGCATCTATATCTTTAAAGTACTTGCAACAGTTTTATTACAACATAGGAATCATTCTGATATATCTCCCATTCTAATGGGGTGTATCACATTTCGAGAAAAACACATTAGCCATAAATGTTTCACATTCAAACCAAAAGTGATTTGATACAAAACATAGGTTTTAACCAAGTATATAGTTAATTGTTTCAAATAGATTCTTAATAAAATGAAAAATATTCAATGTAAAACACATGCAAATTAACATATAATTGTGATATCTTCCCTTGTTTCCAACTTAAAGAAAATCCTTCTAGAAAAATCCCTTTTAATGACGCAAATATATCCATAGTTATCCACTGATATTTGTTCACCAACAACTATTCCATTTTGGACTTATATATCTCAAAACTATGCTCATTTTTTCGCAAAAATGTCTTTTTGGGGCACTACCCCTGAACACCTGTCTGTGGGATATTTTTCTTCTATATGAAACCCTAAAGTGGGGGTCCTTTCCACCCATTTTATTCCCACTACTATGCTTATAAAAATATATATTGCATGGGGGTATTCACATAAATAATATAACACATACCAAAAATCCAATAATTATCCTTAATGTGACCATCAATGTTGCAATAGTTATAATTATTTCTACTACCCTTGCATGGATGTGTAGTGGCTATTTTTTTCTTATCCTCATATTTCTAGTTCTTATTACCCTCCTTCAAAGCTTCTTGGTGCTATTTTTTCTTCAACCCACTAAAGTACCATTTATTTTGGCCTGCGGTTTCTAGATAATGTGCGTATACACATGGCTCATACATTATCCTTAGCTTGGAAAGAATCACTTGTTTCTCTATATGGTTATATAGACCCCACATATACTTAAGGATTACATTTGGGCTGTTGGGAAAGATATCAAATAATATGAACATATTTTTGAACTTAGTACACTCTTATACACCCTTATGTCTACGTAAAGTAGTGTGAGTGATTCCACAGGTCCTCTACACACTTCATAGGGTATAATTGGGATAGGTAGTGTTAAATTTTACAAGTTCTATAGGAAGAGTCTGTAAAGGGCCAGGTAACCTCTGGATCTTATCTTTTATGAAAGGTGACATATTCAGTAAATGCCTCTCCAATCAATCTCTGGAATATATCTAAATACAAGTTCTTCATTTTAATATCCATAAACCACAACCACTTTAAGGAAAACTGTGTACATGTGTCATTTCTCCCATAAATTTTTAGGAAAATTTTTTAAAGCATACATGTCATGTTGGCTTTCTCCCATTAAATTTAAAGCATGTTTTTTGTAAGTACATAAAATAATTTTGCAAACCATGTAAATGTCATTTTTGTCAAACTTTAAGGCCTAAAAATTGAACCTAAAGTGGATTAAATCTCATAGGATTTTGAACTTCCATAGGATTTTAGTCTGTTTGTTCAGTGTTAACTTCTACAAGTTCTAAAGGAAGATTATGTAAAGGGCCAGGTAGCCTCTGGATCTCATCTTTTCTCAAAGGTGACATATCCAGTAAATGCCCCACCGGTCAATCTCTGTAACATATCTAAATAGAAGTTCTTCATTTTAACATCCATAAACCACTACCACTCTAAGGAAAACCTTGTACATGTGTCATTTCTCCCTTCTCCCATAAAATTTTAGGAAAAATTTAAGGCATGTGTTATTTCTATTTCATTTCTCCCACAAACTCATAAAGGTGTGACTTTTGACATAACCACTTGTTTTAGTAAGTGCATAAAATAATTTTGCAAACCATGTAAATGTCATTTCTCCCACAAACTAAAGGCTTCCTCCCATTAATTCTATATGTGAACTCTACCATAAACTTTTTAAGTCAAACTTTAAGATAAACCATGCACATGTAATTTACCTCGCGCATGTGTCATTTCACCCATACATTTGCAATAAATGTCAATTTAATATATATTTTTATTGAATTTGTTTTTTTTTTCAGGGATAAAAAAACCACTAAATATGGTTGAAAAATGGAAATTATGGATAGATGTTTCTTGCTATCCCCATCTAGGGAAAGTAGTGATTACATATGTGCTTTCCAATATTGCAACTAGCAAAGTCGTCCAAAGGAAAATGAATATACCGGGAAGAACAACAAACAACAAGGCATATTATATTGGATTGATAGAAGTCTTGGGAACATCGATGGAGTATGGATCAAATGGAATTGTAGTTTTCACCAATTCCGAACTTGTGTGCAACCAAATGAATGGCGTGTACCAAGTTAAGAAGGAAAGGCTAAAAGAACTACATATATTGTTAGCCAACTTCAATTTTTTAGTATAATACATTGTAAAAACGTGAATAAGATGTCTGTTGATTTATTGTGTGGGGCAATGCCAATTTAAGATTCATATATCAAATATGAATTAATATATGAATTAGAATTATATGGGGCAATGCCAATGCAAGATTTATATCTGAAATATTAATTAGTTTTGAGACGCTCTTCTTTAAAAAATCAAGATTCATCTCTCAAAGATGAATTAGTGTTGAGACGCTCTCCTTCAAAATTTATTGATGGACATTGTAACATATCTTGAATATGTGTGTGTTTTGTACTTATAAATGCACATTTTTTAATGACCATGTGTCTTTGTCAATTATATACCAAGTGTTCTCCCACCACACCATGTAAATCACAACTTGGTGAACTTCACATTTGCAACAAGTGGTGAAAATTCAAATTTTTATAAAATTAAAATGCGAGGACTTCAAAAAAATTTTGTTTAAATGGAGTTTCACGCTTATTTTTAATGGCCATGTGTTTTTTCCAATTTTATACCAAGTGTGCTCCCACTATGTAAAGTGCAATTTGGTGAACTTGAAATTTTTATAAAAAAAATTTCTTAAATTGAGTTTCACACATCAATTATTGCTTTGAACATTGTGTTTTACAAAATTTGTGTACACTAAATTACATAAATTTTATGAAATTTATTTTGAATTGATTTTAAATAGTAATTTAAAAAAATAATTGTAAATGTCCACCGTAGATATATATATCATGGAGGATGAATGACAAAGATCAATAAAATCCTATATCTCTACAAGAGAGGGGGATCAGGGATAGAGGGATGTTCACGGTATTTAAATATAATCTTAAATCTCCATACATATACATACATGTGTGTACATATGGAATTGATTTTTTATCAACTTTGTGAGTTAAATTAGTTGTTAATAAGTTTCATTTTTTATTTTTTAGGAGCTAAGAGGAGAAGGGTCTCTAATCCATCAATGGAGCATGCCCATGGTTCACCCAGCCGTGGTATTTTTCACGCAATTTAATCAATGAGTATGTACATGTATTTATATGTATGAATGTATTTTTGAGTTGATTATAAATCCATATTTGTTTATGAAGCTTCTCTCTCATATCGAGAGGTTAGTGGTGGTTAAAATCCCCTTAGAGGGCCATCAATAAGTGCTAGCAGGTTGCATGAAGGTGGTGATATTTATTCCCCCAGAGGCCAATCAACAGATGGTCATGTTAGTTCTTAGCAAGGTCATTCTGGTTCTCAATAGTCTCAGGGTGAGCAAGATGCTAGCCAACCACATCGAGGTGGCCATCAATTTGAATATTTTTTTCTTTCAATTTGTACAAATTTGTTTACATGTGTTTTTTCTAATATACAAAATTTTATATATTGATGCAGAGGCTGAAAATGCTCCAAATGTTGGTCAAAAAATACATAGGGCAGAACGCGTCATTCAAGAAGAAGGGTTTTCCACCCACCACAAATTATTTGGCTGACATTTCTGATATACCTAGGGAAAGAAACACGCAGCAATGTACCTTAGAAAGGTGTGAACATATTCATGCAAAATTTCCAAAAGATCTCGTGGCTTTGACTTTACTTGCTGAGAGTCGAAAAAGCTTGGAAATAGTTACACACTGTTTAGGAAAACTAGTAGATGTTTACTGAAATCTTGGGTCAACCACTGATAATTTTGTAGAAGTCTTCAAAAAAATAAAAGAAACAATGATGGGTCTCGATAAATGGGAGGTTGTTAAAGAAAGAGTTATAACAACAATGGAAAAGTCTATGTTTAATTTCAAAGAAGGGCCAAAAATAAAGATGATGAAGGTGAAATATTTCAAGCACCCTGATATAGCTCATTATTTGTATGATCGACAAATTGCGGCCTATGGAAGACTCCCATGGAATGATGAGGTTTCGCTTTATTTTGCAAAATTATTTTATGCAGAATTATTTTTGCAAATGAAACCCAATTACAATGACCTTCCCTCTGAATTTTTTGGTCCTGGGAAAGGTCAATTGTGTGACCGTAGGGGAGCTAGGCATGATGTTCAGTTGCCTCGTCCTGAGCCACCATTGGTTATTCAACCTTTTCGTGTCAAAAATTTGCGGTCAGAGATGGAAGCCACTTATTAAATTAGTCGAGAAGAAAGGGATGTCATCATCAACAATATTCACAGTGGATTGGGTGCAGTCGATGTTTGTCTGAATAGACAAAGAGCATGTGAGAATGCACGCGTTAATTTTCTATATTATACAAATGAAGAGATTGACAACATGAGTCTTAAAGATCTCAAAACATATGCAAATAATTGTCGCAATGGTTGTCATGACCTAATTTTTCATCAGGAAAAGGGCATGGGAACGGTATGTGTTAATGGTTAGGGTTAAATTATTTTAACACATGTACAATTTTTAATAAATATATATATACATACATTTTTTTATATACATTAATCTAACAAAAATGTATCATTATATGTTAACACCATTTACAGTTGTCACGCTTGATGAATGAAGAAAATTTTAATATCACATTCGGAGCCTCTAGTTCAAAAAATCAAGATATGTTTCACTATCAAGATATGTTGGAAAATGTTAGTGTTTTTTAAGTGATATTTTTAAAATAAATAATTATGCACACATGTACATGTACATATATATAATAAAATGTTTTAACAGATTCAGATTCCGTCTGATGTTTTTGGGAGGGCGGTACCTTATTCTTCCTTGGGAGATGTACCTCCTACTTCCTTAGTAGATGTGACAGATCCACAACAACAAGTATGGACAATTTTTCACTTTTAAAATTTATGTTTTTAAGTTATATATACCACCTCAAAAATTTCCATTAAAAAATAAGATATATCTATATCTTGAGTTATTTTAAATTTTCTGAATTTTAGGTTTCTGGAGATTTTCTTTCTGAACCACTCTTAGCAGATGTGCCAAATCCGACAGCACAAGTATTCAATTTCTCACTTATATATATATATATATATATATATATATATATATATATATATATATGTTTCTAAGTTATAAGTTATAAATTGAAGCTTAAAAGTTTTATTATAAATCGAGATCTAGAGATTTTGAGTTATTTTAAATTTTTTGAATTTTAGGTTTTTGGAGATTTTCTTTTGGAGCCTCTCTTAGGAGATGTGCCAAATCCACCAGCAGAAGTATTCAATTTTTCACTTAAATATATATGTTTTCAAGTTATAATTTATAAATTGAAGTTTAAAAGTTTTATTATAAATTGAGATCTTGATCTTGATTTATTTTATACTTTTAAATTTTTTGAATTTTAAGTTTCTATAGAGGATTTATTTTCTCCACATACTCTAGCGATGGAGATATGAACATCCACACCATTTAAACCATTTGAATAAGTTGTCTAACGTTTTTTTACTATTATTGAAAACAAGTTTATATATATGCATTTTCATTTGAAATATATATATATATATATATATATATATATATATATAACTGTACATGTATATTGTACAGTTTTCTGTTGGAGATGTTCCCGTGGGGGAAGTTGTAGCAGACGAGCAACAAATGGAGAGGAAATCTCATAAGGTATTGCATGATTTTTTTTATATTTTATTTTTTACATGAAGTTCTGTATATTCTCACTCAATTTTAAAACATAAAATTTTAATGTTTGTATGCATTGTGTACAATTTCTCCATGCTTCACAGGATAGCTTGCGGATTGAGACTTTGCTGGGAAAGACACTACATCCATCTGTATTTGATGGATGATGCACATGCACATGTGCAACATTATATTTTCAATAGATTTCTAGTCTTAAATTTACTTTTTAATATCTTATCTAGATGAAGTGATATATTACTTAATACTTGATACTTGTGAGATCTACAAATTTTGGACATATTTTATGTGAACTACGTTTGGTACATGTGAATGTGATATATAATGTTTTTAAAACTTAATTTCTGGATGGTTGAACTACATTTGACATGTCAATTAATGTTAGAGTATTATATATAATTTTTTTGTTTTTAAAACTCAAGTTTTGGATCGTTGAACTACATTTGGATGTGATATGAAGTAATGTTAGTTGATACTTGATACTTGTGATCTATAATGTTTTGTTTTTAAAACTCAAGTTTTGATACTTGTGATCTACAATGTTTTTCTTTTATAACTCAAGTTTTGGATAGTTGAACTACATTTTGCATGTGAAGTAATGTTGTGTTATAATTTGTTTTGTTTTTAAAACTTAAGTTTTGGATGGTCAAGAACTACATTTGGCATGTGAAGTAATGTTGTGATCTATATTACTGTTTTGATTTTGAGCTACATTTGACATGTGAAGTAATGTTGTGTTATAATTTGTTTTGTTTTTAAAACTTAATTTTTGGATGGTTGAGCTACATTTTGCATGTGAAGTAATGTTGTGATATAATAAAAAAGTTTTTAAAACTCCAGTTTTGGATGGTTGAACTACATTTGGCATGTGATTATGATATTATGTTTTGTTTTTAAAATTCAATTTGTCATTTTCCAAACAAAAAAAAAAACACATGAATATATGTACATGTAGAAATGATTTTACGCATTTTTGAATATATATGTTAACACGATTGAAGTAAAATATATATATATATATATATATATATATATATATATATATAAACAATCATAATATTCTAGGTCTTTTTAGATGTGTTGGAAACAATCATAAAATTTTAAAAATGAATTCTATAATGTATATATATCCAGTACGTGCAACATTTTTCATCAATTCACATAGAAAATCTATCTGAATAGTTAATTTCTTTCCAGAACATATATAACTAGTACTTCAACATTTTTCATCAATGCCAATAGAATTTACCTACGTTCAGTTAATTGCATTCTAGAACATATATATATTCAGTACGTGAAACATTTTTCATCAATGCACATAGTGAAACTACTTGAATAGTTAATTGCATTCTATAACATATATATATCCAATACATGCAACATTTTTCATCAATACACATGTAGAAAAGCTACTTTCAGTTAATTTCCTAGAAGATGTATATATCCAGTACATGCAGCTACTTTCAGTTAATTTCATTCTAGAACATATATATCCATTACATGCAACATTTTTCATCAATGCACATAGAAAAACTACTTTCAGTGTATTGCATTCTAGAACATATACATATATCCAATACATGCAGAATTTTTAATCAATGCATGTATAGAAAAACTACTTTCAGTTGATACTAGTGTGCATCTACCAAAACAATGTACATGTGAAAACACTTGCACATATAAAATAACAAGGAAACTTAATTTTTATTTGAGTTCTAGAAGTTCTAAAACATGAATCCAAAGAGAATAAATTGTTGGGTAGTTCAATAAAAAGAAATCCAATGGAATGTCATCTTCAGTGATCCGTTCATGATTGGATTTTGACATTTTCAATTTCTTAATTTTTATTCTTTTCTTTGACTGAACCTCTATCAACTTTATGCGTGTTGCACACACCAAGTGACTATATTAACAACTTATGACATCAGGTTCATAGTATTCAAAGTAAAAAAATCCCCACTTTAATTAGTTTGTCTGAAAAAATAGCCTTTCAGTATAATAGATCCTCCTTCATATGGAAACCCGTGATCATTATAGTTTTCTAATAATTTCATTTTTCGTTTAGTGTAACGCATCAAATAATACTTCAAATTTTTATCATTGTCAGTTGGTGCAATTACAACAAAAACATCTCCTCCACAATACAAACTTAACAAACTTATGTATTTAAATTTATTTCTAGATCTCTATCATTTGAAAGAAATTCAAATGCTACCTTCTCTAACAAGATCAGAAACTCGATCACCATCAGATGATATTTTAGTCTCCTCTAATTACATTTCTTCAAACATTGCAATGGACATTTTCTCCTTTTTATTTAGCTCTATATGTTTCCAATCTTTTACATACATTTTTTTCACAAACGTTAGTTGATTCTGTGTTGTATATGCAAACATGACAAAAACAAGAATATTTTCTTTTATCCAATGAAAACACATTTTTGGACAAATTTTTTTTAATTGAATGAAAACTTTGAGTCCCTTTTATTGTTTCAACGTCATTTCCTATTTATCTATTTACATCTTCGATCCCAATATGACAAAAAAAACTATATATGGAAAATTCAAAGAAGAATATAAATATGATATCAAAACACCATCAAAGATAATCATTACATGATAAATGTACACTATTTAAAATTAGATATCAAATAAAAATTAAATTGACTGTACCTTCGCACTTCCCTTGATCGGTTAGTCTCATGGATTAGAGCAGTGATGCACCATTAAACAACTTCTTTAGCGTCCACAAGTCGGTTGACAGAGGGTTTCATTTGATATTTTCGAAGTGCTCGTTTATGCATTTCCCTGCACCATCATGTTTGCCTGTTCCATGGCCAGTATTAAAGAAATTCCAACAATTTTTAATGTAGGTTTTCTTATGAAGACAACACAACCAAAAGAATGATCGTGAAGATTTTAATTGACCCGTGCATCCATTTGACCATATCCAATGTTCATTGAATTTTATTCCATGACATTTCAAGGAGTCATAAATCTTTCTAAAACAGTGTTGTACAAAATATGTATCATGTGTATAATTGTCAATGATATAAAAATGATTTTCTTTAATAACATGTCGATTTTCGTTGGTTCTTTCTATATGATCGATGTTTTTTTCAACATGTCTATATAGAATATGAACAAGCATGGAAACTTCGTCAAAATGATAGTATTCACTCTGAATTTCTTTTTGTGGAACAAATGTGTAGTTTTCTACAAAATCAATTACTGAAAAAATGGTCCCTGGTTGAAAAACTTCATGGGATTTTTTTAATTGCAATTCTTGGCATAGAGCTCTATGGGAATGCTTAGTGTATTTATAAATTTTTTCCTTAAACTCTCTCAAAAATTCTATCACACAAATTTCTTCTTCTTGTGATTCAATTATTTTAGCACTATTTGAACCTTGAATCGATGTATGGATATATTCATATCTCTTCCATTTCACTTTCATGTTGGACAATGATTGATCATTTATATCAATACGATATTTGTTTTGAAATTTAGTCAAATTTTCACCATCATCGCATTTTTTACCACCAACACATTTCTTTTCGTAAAATAATTCATCGCTTTCTATTTCACATAGAATTTGAGATATGAAATAACGGATAGTGGAAGGAGTAAGTGAATCTTTCCAAAATTTTCTACCAAAATTAAGTAATGTGTCATAATATAACTAAAATTCCACATAATAACGACAACAACAAGTGTAACGTAGGGTGATAGGTTTTACATACCATGGTTTTTATTGAACAAAAGCATTGATTGAGACACAAATTTCACAATACTCTTCTTTGAAGTTGTTGAAAAAATCTATCTGAATGGTTTCCAGGAAATTTTTTTCATGTTCTTCATATTCATTTCGTGTTATTCTTCTTCGCATCACATACCTTGCATTTGGCGAAACACGTGAATTATTCTTCTAGTATTCATATATTATTTTTTTAGCATTTTCTCAAAGTCTATCTTTGTATGGTTACCTACAAATAGATCTCTAACAAGTGAGTTCATCATTTACATCTATTTGCAACCGAAAGTTCTAATGTTTGTGCAAATTTTTTCGTGAGGTTCTAATGCTCGTGCCATAGATTTTACCAAGCGATTCTCTTTAGTACTTGATGAAACCACTGCCATATGTATTTCTCTACGTACAACTGAAACATTTTTCTGTCTAGATATTCTAATTGAATTTATAGCACTATTTATATTTTGTATCACATTTTCCTTCATTTTTTAATCTTTTGTTTACATTCAAATACCCAATAAAGTCGTATCTTCTTTTAATTTCCTTAATGATAGGAGACCATTCAACATTTGGGCTTGAACTGTCACATTTTCCTTTATGAAGTATATATCAAAAATGAGTATAACATGATATCTTATAACATGGTCATCTATTTTATCTCCATATGTGTGAGTGTCAACATTTTCAAACATCTCATCATTGACATTGATTTCATTTGTACATATTAGGATGAACAATACATAATAATTTTGCATATTCAATAAATAACTAAATTAATAAATATGTATAATTTCAATAATACATGCATGTGTTCAATATATATATATATATATATATATATATATATATATATATATACCTTGTGATTCAATTTCTTCACTTGAATTTATTTCAACATTTTCACCATTTTCAATCATTGGTTTAATATCTCTTTCACTTTCTCTTTCAAAATTTTGTATCTCATCATCAATATTTTGAGAAATATCCCCCTCTATTTACATTGCAAAATATTTTTCAAATTAGTTCATCAAATAAAAATTAAGCTTCATATTTTAAACTAGGAAAATTTTAAATATCAAATTCATAATATTTACATTTACATGACTGTTTCAACTTCCAGTTGAGGTTGATTTTCCCTTTCAATATTTGAGAGTGCTTATCTCTTTCATTTGTGACATTCTCTTGTCTCTTCTCTACGTTTCTCAGGGTCTCTTTTTCGATCATATTTTCTCGTGCAATTCATTCGATTTCCCATGATAATAAAGTATGAAGTTCAAAAAATTTCCTTCAAAAATTTAGAAAAAAACTCAATTAAAAAAAACATCACAAAATATTTAATTTAAAAAAAAAACTCATTTGAAAAATTTTGCAAAAAAATACATAACTCACTCCAAAACACTTTCTTTAAAAAATTCGAGAAAAAAATGTCTTATAAAAATTAAACGAAGCTCAAAATATTTCATTCCAAGTCCTGCAAAAAAAATTCATTTAAAAAGTTGGACAAAAACTCATTTTAAAAAATCATTATAAAAGATTTACTTCAACCCAAAACACGTACTCTAAAAAAATGTCACTTCAAAAAATACCTCCAAAAAATTTCCATTGAAAATTAATTCCAACTTCTTAAAAAATGCCACCTTAAAAAATACTATAAAAAAAACCTCTAAAAAAAGTCACTTTTAAAAATACCTCCAAAAAATTTCCTTTTAATATTATGCCTAAAACGAGTCCTTTGAAAATTAAGCCTAAAAATATTCCTTTGAAAATTAAGCCCAAAACCTCGAAAAACAACGAAAATTAAGCTCAAATCCATAACTTCAAAAAAAAATGAAGCCCAAAAAAATCCAAAAAATGTATCACATACCTCCAAGAAATGTCCTTTGAATATACCTCCAAGAAAAGTCTTTAAACCTAAAACACTCATTTGCAAAAATGTCCTTTGAGTGTACCTCCAAGAAAATTCGTTAAATCCAAAACAATCCTTTGCAAAAATTTCTTTTGAATGTATCTCCAAGAAAATTCCTTAAACCCAAAACAATTCTTTTCAAAATCAGACCAAATGTGTGAAAATATGTAAAAATATCGAATGCTTTCGCGACAATTTATATTGCTGCGAAATGTTTTTTTTGCAAGGGCTTCATGGTATTTTACGGCCAATGGAAAGTTGGGTAAAAGTTCAGCTGAAATTTTATAAAAAAATTCGACCGAACATTTATGTTGTTAGACTTGATGGATCGTTGGCGCAAAAAACTATTCGGCCGAACTGTTTTTATGAGTTCGGCCGAACTTTTTTTAAGAGTTCAACCAAACTAACACGTCTGCAATTACACAAAGCCGAGTTCTGAATACATATCTTCGAATTTGGACTGATTAAACTCTATGAAACATTTTGAATTAACTGTCTGAACCAAGACAAGCATTTTCAAAATTCAATCTACTTTCAGGAAATATAACTTTTATGGAATTTCATAAATATTTACTAATTTTAATTAATTTTGTAATAAAACGGGTGCAAACAATTTCTGAAGGTCATTATGATTAAGTGAAGTAATAATTTTGTATCTTCCAAAATACACTGAAAAAAATTGAAAACACTATGGTGCATTACATTGGTCTGTCGTCTGTAATGGGTAGTTTTTATAATTTTAGTTTATAACTTATATGTTAAGAAATTTTGTATGTCACGAAACATATTCAAAATATGCAATTTTTTCATATAGGACCAGTTCAAAAAATTCTAGTAATTATGATATGCATCAGTTGGCTTTGTAAATATAATGAAATTAAAGTAGACTCTGTCTAGATTGTTGTAACACATTTTTTTACTCAAAAACATAAAGTTTCAAAGAATACAGCAGTGCATGTTAACATGACTTCTTATGAATCCTTTGATTGTTAAAAAACACACACTCAAAGAAATGCTAAGTTGACCTATCAAATGTATATAAAAAAATTCCAAAAAATAATTAATACAAAGCTAATAAAATTTCTGACAACTTTTATTTTTATCGCAAAATGAAATTCTAAACAGAAAAATTGTTTTGTCTTGCAGAAAGTTGAAGAATAGGAAAAAATGATTTTTTTCTCAAAAAAAGGCAAAAAGTGTAACCCAACTTCACATTTTCACCCTGTCAATATAAAAACCCAATTAAAATGATGGAATAGAACAACAATAATCAATTGAAGCCAAACCATAGAAGCACTCTACATTACCTTCTTCTCGAATTGTGGAGCCAAAAGGAGGCTGAGTGGATGATCCGTTTCACATAATGAATCCCCAACTTCACCCTTCTCACACCTGATTGCAGGAGAAGAAACAAAGTGTGAGTGTCCTAGATTATATACAACCTACTAGTTCTACCTTTACTACGTAAAAACCATACAAGAGCATTTGCCTCATTAATGTTGGGATTTCCACTTCCAAATTGTTGGTTTTCCCCGAATTCATCTCACACTGATGAAGCTAGCCAAAATCTATAACAGTGGAAGCCATAATCACTTACAAGGACGCAAGACAAAATTCCTTGCACCCAAAGTAGCTACAAACATTTTCCTTGCACCCAAAGTAGCTACATACCTGCCCTTCTTCGTCTTTCTTATCCTTCTTCGCCTCTTACTATCCCTAAAATAACATTTTATGAGACTTACCCATTGAATAACATTTAATTCATATGTATATGATGCCACTCATCCTTAATCAGCGTAAAAGTTGGTGGGTGGGAGGCTCCCTTCTTAAACCCAGTGATTTTATTTATCCACTCCAATTAAAGAAATAAATTGAATTTTATTATTTTTTATTATTAATTGAATCAACATTTAAATTATGATATTCATTTAATAAGACTAACACTTACACTACAACAACATTTCAACGCACCACTACAATATTTCCTTGTAACGTTAAATATATATACTTACATGTAGAAATGATGTCGTGAGTATATGGACCAAGAGCAGGAGCTCACTGTTTGATTACAAAGAGTCTCCCATTACGTAATCCTTCGCTTCATAACCTCAGTTTTATTTAAAGAAAAATTGAGTTGTAGGGCCATCTAAAATTTGGTGACAAACATTTGGTGTAAATACATTTAATTGATGGCCCATCTAAACGTCTGTCAGAGTATTTGGTGTATTGCTTTCTGAATCCAATCAGAGCCAACCAACAAAGATATGTGGGCAGAACCGAACCACATTAATTTGAAGGTTGCGAGTCACGGAACATTATAGTATATTTTCATATTATTGTATTTCTTCCACCCTCTGTTAGGATTCGGAGGCACATGCATTTCTGGCTCATTCATATATTCTTGGACTTAAAAATGCTCCAAGTATTTGTGAGTAGTCTTCCACTGTTATAGGCGACTGTCACAATATACCAGACCAGACCAATGATTTTGTGTATATATAAAGATATCCAGACCAATGAGCTTATATATATAAGCTTTGGTGGAATTTTCACTTTGCTCAAAACCATCCGTCTCCGTTATATGTAAAAAAATATCATAATGGTTTAAATAGAATAAGGGTTATAACAGAAAGTGATATGCAGAATGGCGTACAGCTTCAGTGGATTGAAACTCGATGAAAATTTTCACAATTACAATAATTTCCACAACTCTTAAGAAGGAGGATGGCGACAAACACTAACTTCGGTTCTATTATTTTCAAAATATAAATAGTACTGTCTCGAAAACAAGCAGGGAAAAGAACATTTAGTTGGTTGATTAAAGAATGTTTTTTTTATGGATTAAAACATGCTCCAAGATCATGGTACGATAAAATTGATTTATTTTTCTTACATCACAATTATAATAGAAGTAAAAATATCACAATATCTATATTATGATTGATGAGAAGGAGCTAATAGTTTTGATTTCCTTATATGGAGATGATCTCATCATTACAGGAAATGCAGATAAACTCATTGAATAAATCAAGGTGCATATGTCACAAATTTTTAAAATGAAAGACCTCGGTGAGTTTCAATACTATTTGGGCCTTGAGATTTGGATAGATTCAGGACAAACCTTTCTAGCATAAGGTAAGTATGTCAAGAATATTCTGAAAAATTTTAAGATGGATCAGGCTGCAACAGTACCACTACAACACAATACCAAACTTCAGTGTGATGACGGTTCAAAGGAGGCAGATGCAACATTGTATATGCAGTTGGTCGGGAGTTTAATCCACTTGACCACTACTACACCAGATTTGGCTTATGTAGACAGTGCATTGAGCCAATTTATGTCCTAGTCGTTTGAGAGCCACTCGATTGCAGCTATAGGCGTCTTAAGTTATCTACAAGGAACCTTAGACTATGGCATTTTGATTATTGATTGTTGTGATGTGAAATTGACAGGTTTTTCAGATTCCAACTAGGCTAGAAACGTAGATGACAGGAGATCCATCATAGGCTATGCATTTAGCATTAGGTCAGTGGTAATAGCGTGGAGTAGTAAAAATAAAAACACAGTTTCCTTGTCTTCAGCGGAAGCAGAGTACCAAACGATGTGTGCAATGACTTGTGAGGCAGTTTGGTTGAGGCGACTTCTCCAAGATGCATGAGAAGAACAGAAAGCTGCAACAGTGACCAGATGTGATAACCTGAGCTCCATTAAACTTGCAAACAATCCGGTGTTCCATAAAAACACTAAGCACATTGATACTCAGTTCCACTTTGTCAAAGAGAAAGTTCAATCTAAAGAAATTCATGTTGAATATTGTAATACTTGTGAATATGTGATAATGTTGCCGATATTTTTACTAAGCCCATTGGTAGAATTAAATTGGAGATGTTTAGGAACATGTTACGAATATTTGTGAACCATTTTTCCATTAAGGAGGAGTGTTGAAGATAATAGAGAATCTACATTAGAGAGAGTTTGTTCAGGTAAACCTTAAATTAGGAGTTGGTCAGGCAGTCCCTCCTGATGTAGTCTCTCACAGAAGAGCTAATCAATACAACTTTCAATAATATTTTATCCTGCCATATTTTATTAAATGTTTATTATCAAAATTGAAAATTTTAATTTTTCAAAATGGTTTCCAACTTCAATAATTAGTCATAAGATGATATGGAGGACAAAAAATTTTATAATATTAGATTATGCCATATTTTATCAAATGTTTATTATCAAAATTGAAAATTTTAATTCTTCAAAATGATTTCCATCTTAAATGTCATAAAGTGATATAAATGACGAAAAGAAAAGAAAAATTAATTTCTTCAATGTGGTTCCATAGTGATTCCCATCCTCACTGGTTAGTGATAAGATAATATGATTGAAAAAAAAAATCATAATTGTTGACCTAAAATAAGAGTTATACGAGAAAGTGATATGCAGAATGGCTGTATATTTTTCTCCACAGCTTCGGTGAATTCTTCAAACATACGAAGATTTTACGATTACAATGATTTCCACAACCCCTACGAACGAGGATGCTGACAAATACCAATTTCGGTCCTCTTATTTTCAAAATATAAATACTACTCATCTCGTGAAACAAATGACAGGTTGCTGTCGGAAACCACTTTAAACCTTGTTGCAGAAGCTCCCAATTTTCTGCTCGCCACTCCATAAAACGAGAATTTGTCTATATGATCATAAATTTACAATGCACTCACAACCATGCATTGAAGCATAAATGTCAAATCAAATCAGATTGCATCTGACAGTTCGATTGACCTGTGATGTCTGGTCCTTATCAGATCAAGAACTCGTCATTGGATTTTTACTTAAAATTGAAATGTTTGGTCGCACCAACAGGTTGAGTGAATAAAAAAAAAAAATGAATCCCGAGAGTCTCACTTTGAGCCGTAGAATAAAAACTCGCAGAATAACTCCGACATTCAGGTAAGATTATGATATTTTTTTTTAACAGATTTCAAAAAAACACATTCAAATAAGACTGAAAATTTTGTTTAAAAAAAAAAAAAAAAACCTGCGGTCCAGCCTATTGGCTACTCTATTAACTCTGTAAACAACTCCCCACTTTGATGTTATTAAAAAAAAAAAAAAACCATTCAGATAAGACTGAAGATTTTGTTAAAAAAACAAAAAACCCTGCTGTCCAGGCTAGTGGCTATTCTATTAAGTCTATAAACAACTCCCCACTTCTATTAAGTCTATAAACAACTCCCCACTTTGATGTTATAAGTTATTTAAATTATTTTTGGAGGGAGATGATTTTAGAATTATTCTTTAACCAAACACATAGATATTGCGAAAAACTCAACCTTACTGCACATGGAAAGGAAGTTCCTCTGCCTCTCCTTCTTCACCCGCTGCACTAGCCCAGCCTCCCTAACGGAAAGAAACAAACAACGTGGGCCAACGTGTCCACAACAACAGCGTATGCTGTATATTCGCAGAGCCAAAACTGCCATGGTGAAGATCAAAATAGTGTGCGGACAACCGTCTTTCCAATAATAAGGTGTCCCCGTCATGTTCTGTGCTGCTCCATGTGAAAATAATATGAAGGACATTACGCAATTGTAACTTAGAGTAACGTCAAACAATTATGGGCCTATTTTATTTGTTTATTAAAAATTATATATTATTTTTATCTTTCACTGCCAGTATGGAAGAGTAATAAGTTAATTACTAACTATGACTTATCATTAGTTTGTTGTTAGTTTAGCCTGATAGAGTAATTTATACTTTTTAATTTTTAAATATAATATTTATTTGCCAATATAATTAAAAAAATTAGTTAGATTATAATGTCAAAGTTTTATTGCACTATGTGTAAATATAGTGCTAAGTGGGTAATTATCTAGCATATTTAATGTCATAAATTATGAATGTAGTTGCAGTATTCATGCATGATTTTTAGATATTAATGTAGTAATTTTGTATTCTTAATTATTGAATGAAAATTATCCAAAAATAAAATCCTTCCAAATAGTGAATATTCAGGTTATTAACATATTTACCATTAGTTACTTCCATCATAATTACGTCTTAAGGCATCATTATTTGAAAACAACTCTCCTAGTTGCCACTGTATCCATGTTTGAGCCATTGGATCAAATGTTAGACGATTGAAATGTTTTAGCCCATTAGATCAAGTAACTATTTTTATATATGTTTTTCATAATGTTAGATTTTTACTTTATAATAAGTTGGATTGAATTTAGGGTTTGGTGACTTTTAAGTTAAAATGTTGTTAGATTTTAACCTCATTTTTTGAAATAAAATTCAAATTAATAACTTAATAAAACTAGATTTAACATAAATTACTTTAATGAATTAAAACAATTGTAAAATACATAAACATTAAATTTTTGGGTACATAAGCATAAAAATTTTATTCATAATAAAATTTATTTCATAAACTTAAACTCCACAAAAATACAATAAATAAAATATTAATAAAATAAAATAATGATAAACTATAAATACAGCACATGGTATTGACCCATGATATTCATGTGGAATGTAGTTTCTTTATAGGGGAACTAAGACGGCCTAAATCAATATTAACTTTGAATCTAAACTAATTATTTAATAAAATTATTTTTAAATGTTTATAACCATTATTTTTTTAATATTCTTTTAATATTTTACTTAATGAAATTATTTTTAAATGAGATAATGTTTTTAAATGTTTATAACCATTATTATTTTAATAGAAAGTTTCTTTTTATATATTATTTATGTTACAACTGTTTTATAATTCTTGAGTATTATTTCATAATATATTAAAATTAAAATAATAATGATTTTTTTTAAAATATGTGATTTTTTAAAAATTTCCAAATTATTTCAGAGAATATGATTTATATTGAACAATAATGAGGAATTTTCATAATTCTCATTTCTTAAATAACACTAAATCTACTTTTAAAGGAGTCGGTAACAATTGTTTGTATCAAAGTCAAGGATACACAAGAAATGAGACATGGTGAAGAGAAGCTTCCAACCTTACAACAAGGCCTAAAAAGGCATAACATTGAATGTATGGAATCCATTTTCCCTGATACACATGAGAAGTGCAATGAAAAATCTTGGAATTTGGAAAATGTCATGAAACTTATCTCATGTTCCATTCATTTAGATTTGAAGTATATGGAACAAGAAAAGTAGGACAATGGATACTTATCAAGAATGTATGATTCTTTAGAAGAAAATGACATTCACAAGGCTATGGGTGACCAAATAGCATAATTAAAAACAGAAGAGGATGTAGAGATTATATGCACTAAGCATGCATATGTCCTAGATTCACCTGATCTCACACTATTTAACTTTATGCAAGATACTGAATCAATTCCACTTGTTAATCTTTTTCAGAAAAATTAATTGCACACACATGTGAAGCATAAATAAAAATCAATTGCACATAACACAATTTTTAACCAGGAAAGCCTGAAGATGAAAACCCCAACTATATATTATGTATCATGGAATCATATGAAAATCCTCATACAAAGCTTATAAAGCTCTCAGTACAATACAATCGTCATACACTAATCAGGAATCCTGCCTCCACTGCGCAATCCCTGTTGAAGAATAGCTCTGAATGAATTCGAATTACTCTTGCCTTGACTGCGCAATCCTCATTGGCAACTCCAATGTGAGTGTGATGCAATCAATGCATCACTATAGTCACAACAGATAGTCCATCTTGCCCTTTCACCTATCTCTCCACTGGGTCTCCACTAAAACTACCATGCACTGTAGTTAAATGTTGCATTGTTCAATTGATTAAAGAGTTATTATTTGTGAATTAATTAACTAAATAATTCCCTCCACTCTCACTAGTGTATCATTCCGTTAAACTAGATATAACTAGCTCAACCGAGTCTAACTAAGTTAAACTAAATACAACTCCATAACTACTTCTTCCAACTATGTCATAACTCTACCACTTGAGTTCTAACTGAGTCCTCCATGCATTAGCTCCAGTAAACCCCTGGGAATTACGTAATTCCCTCAATCCATTGATGTGCCACATCTGTGCACTGAAACAGAGTGCTCTAAGAGAATAAGTTGTTTTTTAGTGTATGATTATCATTAAGAGCTAATAATAATCAACATGCATCTATTTTTAGATCATCGATCTATAAATAGACTTTGGCCAATATTCTAAAAGTGGAATTTCATGTATTTTCCCAACTTGATCAACCATCCACAAATAGCATCCTGCAACTTCTGAAATATGATCATCATGTCTAAAAATAGACATAGTCTAAAAATAGACGTGCACCAAAAATAGCTTGTGGGCCCACTTAGTGAAGGCGAATCTTTTCACTAAGCTCATCATCTTTTTGAATCTCAACATTCCCTCTCAAAAAGATAGGGATTATCTTTCACCTCAATCCTGCCTCTATGGTATTCGAATTTGCTCCTCGTGAGCGCCTTCGTAAAAATATCTACATCCTGATCCTCCATAGGAATGTATTGAAGCAACATGATCTTCCGCTGCACACAATCTCTGATATGATGATACCGAATATCAATATGTTTAGATCTATCATGAAACACAGGATTAACCGAGAGTTTAATGCAACTCTAATTATCACAATGTATCACTGTGGGATCTAAATGTGAACGGAACAAACCAACCAGGATCTTCCTCATCCAAATAGCCTCACATGCAGCTCGACTTGCTGCCATGTATTCCGCTTCTGCTGAACTGAGTGCCATGGATCTTTTTTTCCTACTATACCAAGAAACTACTGTAGATCCGATACTGAAAATCCCTCCTAATGTGCTCTTTCTATTTGTTGGGCTTCCTTCCCAATCTGCATCTGTGAAGCCATGCAACTTCACCTCATCCATATGTTTGTACCATAAACCATACTCAGATGTGCCCCTGGGATATCTCAGGACATGCTTTCCTACCTTCCAAAAGAGCTTGGTAGGCTTAACCATCGCTTGTGAAAGTTGGTTCACCGCATAGCATATGTCCAGTATTGTATTGACTAAATACATGAGCGAACCCACCAACTGTTGATAAACAGTGGCATCCACTACCTCTGCCGATGTAGCATCCTCTTTCTTCCAATTTCCTGGAAGAGGAGTTTCGATAGGCTTGTAGCCTTGCATGTGAAACTTCTCCAGTATCTCCTGGGCATAATTTCCTTGAGACACAAATAGTTCACCTTCCCGTTGCCATATTTACAATCCAAGGAAATAATGAAGGAGGCCCAAATCCTTCATCTCAAACTCCTTCGCAAGATCTGCCTTGCATGAGTGTATCAACTGTTCATCACCTGTTAGTATTAAATCATCAACATAAAATACAATGATTAAAAGCTTACCCTTAACCATTATCTAGTACAGGTTTGCATCTGTCTCACTTTTGGTGGATCCAAGTTAGGTGAAATAGCTATCGATCGGAGTGTACCAAGCACGGGGTGCTTATTTCAGACCATACAATGCTCTTTTGAGCCTGCACACATGCGATTCACTGCTGAAGATCTCAAATCCTTTAGGCTGCTCAATGTACACCTCTTCCTGAATGATCCCATTAAGAAACGCAGTCTTCACATCCATCTGATGAATGTGCCAACCCATCTGCGCTGAGAGAGCAAGCATGGTCCATATGGAAGAATACCGTGCGACAGGTGCAAAGGTTTCTTCATAGTCAATCCCCTCGATATGTGAGAAGCCCTCGGCAACAAATATTGCCTTATACTTTTCGACGCTCCCATCAGCATCTTGCTTGATATTGTAGATCCATCTTGATCCTATAACTGATTTTCCCACTAGCCTTGGAACAATCTCCCAAGCACTGTTTCTGACAATGGAGTCATACTCCTCCACCATGGCATCTACCCATGTGGGCTAATGCAATACTTCTTCAAAATAAGATGGCTCTGTCACGATACACTTGATCATAAGAGCCATGTATCTAGTAAATCGGTCAGGTGACTGTCTCTATCTGTGCTGTGATGTAGGGACTCCTACATTCTATGCCGCATCAAGCTTCAGTCTCTTAGCTTCTGTGGTACGCTTTTTTCCTTGTCTCATGTTTGGTTCTGCATGAGTGGACTCCTCCACTCCATGAATTTCCTCCTGTGGTTGATCCACATCTAGAGGCTCATCTTTGGGAACAAGAAGTTCCTCCTCTGCATGAAAGTGTAGCTCCCTCTCAAGTGACAACTTCATGGCTTTCATCTCATTGAATTTTATATCCCGTGGCACAACAGTCATCCGATTGTCTGGAAAATACACATGATAATTATGGGGTGTTTCTGTGCATCCGGCAAATATCCCAACTTCTGTAGTCGGCTCCAGCTTCTTCCTGGCGTCCTTTGTCACATGAATGTAAATACGTGAGCCAAAAATATTCAAATGAGAAATATCAGGCTTCTTCCGAGTAAAAGCTTCTTTAGGTGTACTCATGCCCAAGTACTCTATGAGGACAACGGTTTTGCACATAAACCATAGTGTTGCGTGCTTCCGCCCACAAGTGCATCGGTAGGCCCTGGTCATGCAGCATCGCTCATGCAGCACCCATGATCATTCTGTTCTTTCTCTCCGTGACCCCATTTTGTTGTGGGTTATGAGGCGCTATGAGTTCTCTTCAAATTCCTTCTTTGCTACAGAAGTATTTGAATTTGCCCGAGATGTATTCACCACCATTATCACTCTGTAGAGCTTTCACTTGCTTCCTCGGCTCCTTCTCCACCAATTGCTTGAACTCACAGAACTTTGAGAACGTTTCACTCTTCTTCTGCATGAAGAAGATCCAACATCTACGAGAATAGTCATCAAAAAATATAACATAATACCTATGTTTTTTTATTGAAGAAACCGAGAAAGGTCCACACACGTCTGTGTGAATTCTCTCGAGGATCACCGAAGCACAATTATCCTTCTCATGAAAGGTGGTCTTCACAAAATTACCCATAGTACATCCCTTGCACTGATCTGACTGCGCAAGAGTACACTTGGGAATTCCAGTAGAAATCTGCTGCAAAATCTTCAAAGCGTCATGGTGAAGATGGCCCAATCTCCTATGCCATAATTTTCCCTCATCCTAGCTCACCACTTCTTCTACTTTGCCGACCATTGCAGCGCGGCCATCTACCTCCAAATTGTAGAGATTCTTAATTCTAACCCATATCTTCTTAGTTTGACCCATTGTTTTATGTTGAAGGAAGGCTTTTCCCTCACTAAAAAAAACATCATAACCATTGTCTTCCATCATTGCGACCGAGACCAAGTTCTTCTTCAGACCTGGAACATGCATAAAATTCTTCAAAAAGAATGGATTACCGGACTCCCTCTAAAAATGTAATGGTCCCAATGCCAGTCGCATTGTACCAACCATCGTCGCCCATCTCTATATGCATCTGGAGGTCCTTCTCCCCCAAGTCACTGAACAAATCTTTGTCTCCCGTCATATGGTAAGAGACACCACTATCAAAATACCACATCCATCCCATACAGCTTGAAACCAAGCAAGCAATCAAAGAGAAATGAAGTTCAAATTGCGAGGCTAACGCCTCTCCAGCTGCAGCTCCAGCAGCCTTCTTGTTCTTCTTCTTCTATGGACACTTAGTGGTGAAATGTCCATGTTCGCGATAGTGAAAACACTTCACTTTGGACAAATCCTGCTTCTTGCCTTTAGCTTCAGATTTTTAAGGAAATTTCTTCCCTTTCCCTTTCCTTGATTTGGCAGCCAAAGTGAAATTATCTTCATCTTCATTATTTAATGAATATCCATCCCTGGTACCCCACCTTATCTCCTCCTGCACAAGATCCGACCAAAGTCACTCCCATCCCGGCAATTTCTCCTGTCCATTGACAGACTTGTCGTAGCTATGCCAACTCTTCGGAAGCCCAAGGAGATCCAAGCTCACCAAGTCTTCTTCATCAACAGTAACCCCCACACTTCCCAGTTCATCCTTGCAGTGGACAAACTTTTTGAGGTATTTTGGAATACTGTCGCCCTTCTCCATTTTTATTTTTCTGAGCTTGTCTTTAAGTGCCAACTTCCTCTGGTCACTTCTACTTTGGAATAAGTCTTTCAAAGCATTCCACATTAAGAATGGAGTGTCTTTCCCATGAAGGCTAGACACAATATGGTCCTTCACACCTTCCAACAGATTTCTCCTTGTCTTTGCTATCTTCTTTTGCCATGCATCAAGTAATTCAACATCGCTAGATCCCGGCTTAGGAACATCACTATCAATGAACTCCTTCAACCCATTATCCTCCAACACCGCCTCCATCCTGTCCTTCTAGGCTATGTAATTCAAGCTCCCATCAAGGGCATACTCCAATCGTAAACCATTGAAAGCTATTTCAATGTATACTCAACTTCTGCACCAAGAATCTTTTGCAGCAAATTCGAATTGTCGACCAACACAAACTCACTTCACAATTGCAATCTTCAATAAAAAATGCTCTTATACCATGTAGAAATTATATGCACTAAGCATGCATATGTCTTAGATTCACCTGATATCACACTATTTAACTTTATGCAAGATACTAATTCAATTCCACTTGTTAATCTTTTGCGGAAAAATTAATTGCACACACATGTGAAGCATAAACAAAAATCAATTGCACATAACACAATTTTTAACCAGGAAAGTTTGGAGCTGAAAACCCCAACTATATATTACGTATCATGGAATCATATGACAATCCTCATACAAAGCTTATCAAGCTTTTAGTACAATACAATTTTCATACACTAATCAGGAGCAATCTTGCAAATCCATGCACCGATCTTTTTCCCTTGCTAGCCTGCCTCCACCGCGCAATCCCTATTGACGAATAGCTCTGAATGAATTCTAATTACTCTTGCCTTGACTGCACAATGCTCATTGACAACACTAATGTGTGCGTGATGAAATCAATGCATCACTATAGTCACAACAGATATTCCATCTTGCCCTTTCACCTATCTCTCCACTAGGACTCCACTGAAACTGCCATGCACTGTAGTTAACTGCTGTATTGTTCGGTTGATAAATGAGTTATTATTTGTGAATTAATTCACTTCACTCTCACTACTGTATCATTCAGTTAGAGTTGATACAACTAGCTCAACTGAGTCTAACTGATTTAAACTAAATACAACTCCATAACTACTTCTTCCAACTGTGTCATAACTCTGCCACTTGAGTTCTAACTGAGTCCTCCATGCAATATCTCCAGTAAACCCTTGTGAATTGTGTAATTCTCTCAGTCCACTAATGTGCCACATCTGTGCACTAAAACTAAGTGCTCCAAGAGAATAAGTTGTTGTTTAGTGTATGATTATTATTAAGAGCTAATAATAATTGACATGCATCTATTTTTAGATCAACGATCTATAAATAGACTTCACCCAATATTCTAAAAATAGAATTTCATCTATTTTTCGAACTTCATCAACCATCCACAAATAGCATCCTGCAACTTTTGAAATATGATCATTATGTCTAAAAATAGACATAGTCTAAAAATAGACTTGCACCAAAAATAGCCTATGGGCCCACTTAGTGAAGGCAACTCTTTTCACTAAGCTCATCATCTTGTTGAATCTCAACATAGGACTCTTTAGAAAATGGGTTACTCAAGGATTTTTGAATCCAGACGAGCTACATTATCTCACTGATTCAAGAAAGAGCTCAAAAAGAGATAGTGAATAGTGATATAGAGACAATTTATTCATAAACAAGAGAAAGCTATAATTATAACTCGTGATAGAGAAAGCTAGAATTATAACCCGAGATAGAGAAAGATAGAATTATAACTCGAGATAGAGTTATGGGAACAGAAACATTCCAATTGTAAGGAGGATTCAAAGCTACATGAGTAGTAGTTCACTCAACATAATTCTCCACTGCTTATTCTGGAGGAGAAAGTTCCTATTACCTCATCAATTGAAGAAGACCCACATGAGAAAATCAGAAGAGATTCCTCAATGTTATTTTCATTTGACATTCAGTCACTCTACTTTTTTTTTTCTAGTATTCTCCTTACCTCTGCCCTTAAATTCAAGGACTCAGGAAATACTAGACAAACACTTACCTATTGCAATCAATTGAAAAAAAAGGTATCTCTAAAGGGTCACTTGGGGAGGAATCTATTATTTGAAAGATTGAGAAAATAGTTTCATTTCAAAACAAAAATGGACTATCACTAGGGAAAGGAGTTATTACATTTAAAATTTGTTCCCATTCTTGTCACTACAAAATTTTATTGTTGTGTTTTATTTGATGGGAAAATAAATGACTTTTAAAAAAAATTAAAGCCTTGAATTATGATCCTTAAAGAAGTCGCTAGATTCCCTAATTATGAGCTGATTTTTTCCTCTTACATTCGGGTCTTCATGATGTTTGTTATTCTTACTCAGGTGAAAAGTTCCAAAGAAGTGTAATATTGGTCGTTGAAAGAGGAATTATGGAAATATGATTGTAGATAATTTATTAATATAAATTATCTGAACTGAGATTAATTAATCATCCCGAATGATTAAAAAGGGCCCAAAATGTCTCATCCATAAAATTGACGATTAAGATAACTCTATGCTCTATGTTCAAATGGTAGGTGAAGGTGGATTTACCATACTCAAGCTTCTTAGTAGTCTCTTATGAAGTACAACATGTCATAGTGATAAGTTTTTATTCCATTAAATAATTCTAGTTTTACATCAGAGTTAGAGTTCTAGGAGTAGTATCAGAGGAATTCAACATTGCCAATGTGATAGAAGCAAATAATTTCGTGGAAGGGTGAAGTCTGCCCAACTTGGTCATAAAAACCAAGTGCATCCTTCATGTAGAAAAAAAAAAGCATGCATATTTCTTCATATAGAGGTCTTGAGTACTTTGGCCAAAATGTTTCATCCATTATGAAAAAATACATCTTACATGCAATTAATAGCAAAGAAGTTGTTCCACATAAATTACCCAATATGGATATTTGGATTTGAGGTCTAGTAAACATAATTCTCCACCCTTTATTCTCGAGGATCAATTGGAGCTGAGGAAGTTCCTACTACCACTTCTTTCCTATATGCTATTCTTTCCTATACCACAACCTTACGACGTTTCATTTGCAACATGTGGTGCAATTGCTAGTCTAAGTAAATTTTGGCATAAAAAAAAGCATTCACCTTACATCTCAATTTATTAATTCTTGCTAAAGCACCACTATGCAATTCTATTTTCCTTTTAACCACTATTGATTTAGCATAACAATTAATTTATTCACTTCACATCTCATTTTCTTAATTAAGACTAAGAAAAACTATGAAATTCTATTTTTCCTTTTAACCACTATTAATTTTACATTGATCAATATAAATTATATTTTTTAATATAATTTTTCGATAACATAATTTCCAATTTTATTGACAAAAACTAAACTATCCCTGACCAAAAAAAATTTATATAAAACAACTCACTCATCCAACACTATTTTCAAATATTTTATATATATATATATAATCATTTTGTACTTGTAAATTCACGTCTAAAGCTTCGAAGCATAAGCGGACTCGGGCATCACGATGTCTTGTGGAATCTTTGGTACATTGTTTTGCAAAAATAAATCAGACTACGTAATATGTTAGAACCTATTAATTGATTCGTTTCATTTATGGACAGTGACAGGAACTCTAACACTAAATTTCCATAGATCGATAGGATCTCCTAAGTGGTTAGGGGTTAACACATGGATCTAAATTAGAGTAATTTCACAATAAATATAAATTTTTACGAGGTTTTTCTTTCTCGTGTGTTAATCTCTTCCTGGGTTAATCCTTTACTACTGAGTCGATCCTATGAATACAGTTTTAGAATTATCAACAATTTCCGTTAGCAAGCTATTCATCAAACTTTTTTTTTTTTTTGAGTTTGGTGGCTAAACTGTTCATATGAAACATTGGAAAAGATTAAAAAATCTTCAATTTTATGTAAAAAAATATTCTTGAATTTATTGGATAAGATTAAAAAAAAATTTACACAGTTTCATTTGAAAATATATTCTTAAAATCTAAATAATTGCTGAATCATAATTTAATTTATATCTTAAAATGAATTTTACTTTATAGTTATTATCTATATATTATATATTTTAATGTGAGATATATATTATAATTTTCTTTTATTTAAAAAATTGTTGTAACTATATTGTAAACTAGGTCTTAATTTATAGTTATTATCTATATAATATATATTTTAATGTGACATGTATGTTATGATTTTTTCTTATTTAAAAAATTGTTATAATTTTATTAATACAAACAAAATTACTCTATAACAAATTTATTTTTTATTTATATTGTTTTCTTGAATCTAAGTTTTTCATTTATGTTAAAATAATTTAACAAAATACAACCCTCACTCTTTCCACTCTTACTAGTTTTTATTGATCAGCGGGTAATTACTAAAACAAAAATGCTACAAATAACCAAAATGGATTTTGAAACAATGTGTAATTACCAAAAAAAATATTACAAATAGCCAAAATGGTTTGTCTGGCCAAAAACAAAGGGAAATGGAGAACCATAAAACCTTTAGGACCATTACAAAACCAATTAGAGCCATTATGTATCAAAAAAAATTCTAGAGCATGATTCTTCTCTAGGCATGAATCTGGTGGCGATAGAGACTGAAACACATAATGATTCTTTTCCAAGCGTGAATCTGGTGACAATAGAGACTGAAATTGTAGAAATTTTAATACAATTATGTATTGTCGGATTCTCCTGATCTAACAATTATATGCCAATATTAAATACATAATCCTTCTACTTAAATCTTTGCAGAAATTTAATCGCCAATTGCAAATACCTAAAGAAAGATCAATCACACATAACACATATATTTTTACCGGGAAAGCATAAAGCTAAAACCCCACTATCATTTATTACGTATATATCATGGATCATGAAACAATCTCATACAAAACTCTACTCCAAGAGCTCTCAATACAATATACAATCATCTCACATTGTCATACAAAAATTGGCATAAACATGCACCAATTTACTGCCTCCACTGCGCAATCCCTGTTGATCATAATCCCTCAATGAACTCGATCTTGCCTTGCCTTGACTATGCAATCCTCATTGGCATCTCGAATGTGTGTTTGGTTTCACTTGTGCACCCACTATAGTCACAACTGATAGTCAAACTATCCCTTTCACTTATCTCTCAACTGGGTCTCCACTAGATCTAACATGCATGTAGTTAACAGTAGTAAATCTTTAGTTTCATGTGAGATCACTCCATGTGAATTAATTTAATATTTAATTCATTGATCCCTCACTAGTGTATCTTTATATACAACTAGTTACAACTAGCACAATTGAGTTTAACTCACTTAACTAAGTTAAACTGCTTTACAACTGACATAACTATACATCCAACTCTGTTACAACTTTGTATCACTCAGTTACAATGAAGTCCATTGGCATGTCCCACCAACCAATATTTGAACTCAGGATTGCTTCAGCTAACTGGTTTTCCATGTCAGTTAACTGAAATCAAGTGCTTCAAGTGAATAGATTATTATTTATTGTCTAATTATTTTTAAGGGCTAAGAATAATCGACATGCATTCTATTTTTAGACGTGAATTCCACGAAACAACTTCACAACACATTCCAAAAATATATTCCTATCCATCCATATAATTTGCTCAACCATCTATAAATATATTACTGCTAAAAATATAATTTGATCCAAATTCTAAAAATAGACATATCACCTAAAAATATCCTGCAAGCCCCACCTAGTGTAGGTGATTAATTTTCACTAGGATCATCATCTTGTTGAATCTCAATTCTCCCTCACAATAAGAAAGGGATTATCCTTCATCTCGATCCTGTCTCCATGGTATTCGAATTTTCTCCTAGTGAGTGCCCTCGTCAGAATATCTGCATCCTGATCTTCCATGGGAATGTACTGAAGCAACATGATCTTCCGCTGCACACAATCTCTGATATGATGATACTAGATATCTATATGCTTAGATCTATCATGAAACACAGGATGAATAGAGAGTTTGATGCAACTCTGTTTATCACAATGAATCATTGTATGATCTAAATGAGAACCGAACAAGCTTACCAGGATCTTCCTCATCCAGATAGCCTCAGATGTAGCTGGACTTGCTGCCATGTATTCTGATTCTACTGAATTGAGTGCGACAAATCTATGTTTCTTGGTGTACCAAGAAAAAACTGTAGATCCGATACTGAAAACCCCTCTTGATATGCTCTTTCTGTCTATTGGGCTGCCTTCCCAATCTGCATTCGTGAAGCCATGAAAATTCACCTCATCTGTTTGTCTGTACCATAAGCCATACTCATATGTGCCCCTAATATATCTCAGGACATGATTGCCTGCCTTCCAAAAGAGCTTGGTAGGCTTAACCATCGCTTGAATAAGCTGGTTCATTACATAGCATATGTCTGGTCTTGTATTAACTAAATACATGAGTGAACCCACCAACTGTCGATAGAGAGTAACATCCACTACCTGTCCAGATGTAGCATCCTCTTTCCTCCAATTTCCAAAAAGAGGAGTATCCATGGGTTTGTATCCCTCCATGTGAAACTTACTGAGTATCTCCCTTGCATACATTCCTTTAGACACAAACATTTCACCTTCTCGTTGCCATATTTCCAATCCAAGGAAATAGTGAAGGAGGCCCATATCCTTCATCTCAAACTCCTTTATAAGGTCCTCCTTACATGATTGTATGAGTTGTTCATCACTATTCAGTATTAAATCATCAACATAAATAACAATGATTAAAAGCTTACCCTCCACCACAATCTAGTATAGTTTTGCATCTGCCTCACTCTTGGTGAGGCCAAGTCTAGTGAAATAGTTGTCGATCTGAGTGTACCAATCACAAGGTGCTTGCTTCAGCCCATACAATGCTCGTTTGAGTCTGTACACATGCAAATCACTGCTAAAGATCTCAAATCCTTCAGGCTGCTCAATGTACACTTCTTCCTCAATGATCCCATTAAGGAACACAGTCTTCACATCCATCTGATGAATGTGCCAACCCATCCGTACTGAGAGAGAAAGGATGGTCCTTATGCAAGAATATCGTGCAGCAGATGCAAAGGTTTCTTCATAATAAATCCCCTCGATCTGTGAGAAGCCCCGAGCCACAAATCTGGCCTTGTATTTCTCAACACTCCCATCAGAAAATTTCTTTACCTTGTAGATCCATCTCGAGCCTACCATTAAATTATCAACCGGCCTTGGAACAATTTCCCAAGCACGACTTTAGACAATGGAGTCATACTCCTCCACCATTACATCTACCTATGTGGTCTCCTGCACTTCTTCCTGAAAGGAAGATGGATCTGTCACAATACATTTTCTCATGAGAGCCATGTATCCATTGAATCGATGAGGAGACTATCTGTGTCTGCGTTGTGAAGTAGGAACTCCTACATTATTTTCCGCATCAAGCTTTAGCCTCTTAGCTTCTATGGTATGCCTTCTGCCAGTTTTCATGTTTGGCTCTGCGTGAGTGGACTCCTCCACTCCGTGAACCTCCTCTCGTGGCTAATCCACATCTAGAGACTCGTATTTGGGAACAATCAGTTCCTCCTCTGCATGAAAGTCTATCTCCCTCTCAAGCAACAACTTCATGGATTTCTCCTCATTGAATTTTATATCACATCACACCACAGTCATTTGACTGTTTCGAAAATATACACAATAATTATGGGGTGTTTTTGTATACCTCACAAATATCCCAACTTCTGCAGTCAGCTCCAGCTTCTTCCTGGTGTTCTTGATCACATGCACATAAACAGATGAGCCAAAAATAAATCCAGTTTCTTAATAGTAAAATCTTCTTCAGGTGTACTGATGCCAAGTACACTATGAGGACAATGGTTTTTCACACAAAACATAGTGTTTCATGCTTCTTCCCACAAGTGCATTGGTAGGCCCTCATCATTCAGCATAGCTCGTGCAGCACCCATGATCGTTGTGTTCTTCCCCTCTATGACCCCATTTTGTTAAGGGTTATGAGGTGCTATGAGTTCTCTTTGAATTCCTTCTTTGCTATGAATTATTTGAATTCATTTGAGATATATTCACCACCATTATCGCTATGTGGTGCCTTCACTTACTTCCCTAACTCTTTCTCTACCAATGCTTTAAACTCACATAACTTTGAGAATGTTTGATCCTTCTTCTGCATGAAGAAGATCCATCATCTATGAGAATAGTCATCAACAAAAATAACATAATACCTGTGTTTTGTTGTTGAAACAATTGATAATGGCCCACACATGTCTGAGTGAACTCTCTCTAGGATCACCGAAGCACGGTTCTCCTTTTCATGAAAGGTGGTATTCACAAACTTACCCATAGTACATCCCTTGCACTAATCGAACTACTCAAGCATACCCTTGGGGAGTCCAGTAGAAATCTATTGCAAAATCTTCAAGGCACCATGTTGAAGATGGCCCAATCGCTTGTGCCATAATTCACCCTCATCCCAGCTCACCACTTCTTCTGCTTTGCCCACCATTGCAGCGTAGCCATCTACCTCCAGCTTGTAGATATTCTTGACTTGAATACCTATCCTCTTGGTTTTACCCGTTGTTTTATGTCATGGGAAAGCTTTTCCATTGCTGAAAACAACATCATAACCTCTATCCTCCAACATCGCGACTGATACCAAGTATCTCTTTAGACCTAGAATATGCATAACATCTTTCAACATAAATGTTTTACCTGACTCCCTCTCAAAGGTAATGGTACCAATGTCGGTCGCATTGTATCATCCATCATTGCCCATCTCTATATGCATTTCAAGATCTTTCTCCACCAAGTCACTGAAAAGCTCCTTATCTCTTGTCACGTCGAAGGAAGCACTACTATCAAGATACCACAACAATCCCATTGCACTTGAAACCAAGCATGCTATCAAAGAGAAATCAAGTTCAAATTTCAATGCAAGGGCATCACCAGCTCCATCTCCAATGGCCTTCTTTCTCTTCTTTTTCTATGGGTAGTCAGTGGCAAGATGCCCATGTTCATGATAGTGAAAAAACTTCACCTTGGACAAATCCATCTTCTTTCATTTAGCCTCAGATTTTGAATGGGATTTATTCCCCTTCTGTTTACTTGCTTTGGAAACCAAAGCACAATCCTCTTCATCTTCATGCTTTGATGAAGAGCCATCCTTGGTGTTCCGCCTGAACTCCTCCTGCACTAGATCCGACCATCGTCATTCCCAATTGAATAGTTTTTTTCGTCCGTTGACAGAGTCTTGATAACTATGCAAACTCTTAGGAAGTCCCAAGAGACTCAAACTCACCAAATCATCATCAACAACCATGATTCCCACACTCCCCAGTTCATCCCGACATTGGACAAACTTTGTGAGATACTTAGGAATATTATGGCCCTTCTCCATCTTGATCTTTCTGAGTTTATCCTTCAGCGCCAATTTCCTGTGGTCACTATGGCTTTGCAAAATATCCATCAAATCCTTCCACATTAAAAATGGAGTGGCTTTCCCATGAAGGCTTGAGACAATATGGTCTCTCACAACTTCCAATAGAATTCTTCTTGTCTTCGCTAGTTTCTTTTGCCAAGCATCAAGTAATGCAACATCCGTTGAAGTGGGCATAGGAACATCACTGTCGAGGAATTCCTTCAAGCCATTATCTTCAAGCACCGCGTCCATCATTTCCTTCCATGAAATATATTTCAAGCTTCCCTCAAGTGCATACTCTAAACGCAAAACATTGAAAGTCATTTCGATGTTTACTCAACTGTCGCACCAAGAAATTTTTGCAGCAAATTCGAATTATTTCCACAATAAACTCAGCTACTGCTTCAATATTCCAATATTCTTAGCTCTGATACCATGTAGAAATTTTAATACAATTATGTATTTCAAAATTCTCCTGATCTAACAATTATATGCCACTGTTAAATACAGAATCCTTCTACTTAAATCTTTGCAGAAATTTAATCGCCAATTGCAAACACATGAAGAAAGATCAATCACACATAACACAGATGTTTTTATCGGGAAAGTATAAAGCTAAAAACCCCACTATCATATATTATGTATATATCATGGATCATGAAACAATCTCATTCAAAATTCTACTCCATGAGCTCTCAGTATAATATACAATCGTCTCACACTGTCATACAAAAATTGGCATCAACATGCACCAATTTATTGCCTCCTAACAACCTGCCTCCATTGCACAATCCCTGTTGATCACAATCCTTGAATGAATTTTATCTTGCCTTACTTTGACTTTGCAATCCTCATTGGCATCTCCAATGTGTGTTTGGTTGTACTTGTGCACCCACTATAGTCACAACTATAGTCAAACTATCCCTTTCACCTATCTCTCAACTAGGTCTCCACTGGATCTGACATACATGTAGTTAATAGTAGTAAATCCTCAGTTGCATGTGAGATCACTCCATTTGAATTAATTTAATATTTTATTCACTAGTCTCTCACTTGTGTATCTTTAGTTATAACTATTTACAACTAGCACAACTGAGTTTAACTCACTTAACTGAGTTAAACTACTTTAGAACTCAGATAATTACACATCCAACTCTATTACAACTTTGTATCACTTAGTTACAATGAATTCCACTAGCATGTCCCACCAACCAACCTTTGAACTTGAAATTCCTTCAATTAAGTGAAATCAAGTGCTTCAAGAGAATAAATTAGTATTTACTATCTAATTATTGTTAACGGATAACAATAATCGACATGCATTCCACGAAACAACTTCGTACATGAATTTCAAAAATAGACGCCCGTCCATCCATATAATTTTCTCAACCATATATAAATATATTACTGCTAAAAATAAACTTTGATCCAAATTATAAAAATAGACATATCACCTAAAAATACCCTACGGGCCCTAGCTAGTGCAGGTGCTTAATTTTCACTAGGATAATCATCTTGTTGAATCTCAACAGAAACTCATAGTGAACATGTTTTTCCATGTGAGTCAATTTTCTTTCAAATGCCACCAAAAACTTTGTAGACTTTTCAATCTATCCTACATGTGCCATTGGTTTCTTTGGAGATCATTTATGAATGAGATGATAACATTTCAGAAATCATGCCTATCTTTGTTAAGCTATTACAAAATCAGCTTTGAGATATTTGAGTTGGAAATCAAAGTTATCTTAGTGAATATGTATTTCCATGTGAGCCAATCTTATTTCAAACGCCACCAAACTCTTTGTAAATTTGTCAATCTATCCTACATGTGCGACTGGTTTATTTGGAGACCATTTATGAATAAGATGATATAACGTTTTAGACATCATGCCTATCTTTGTTAAGCTATTACAAAATCATCTTTGAGATATCTGAGTTGGCGATCAAAGTTATCTTAGTGAATATGTCTTTCCATGTGAGCGAATCTTATTTCAAACACCACCAAACACTTTGTAATGTTTTCAATATATCCTACATGTGCCACTAGTTCCTTTGGAGATAATTTATGAATGAGATGATAACATTTTATACATCATGCCTATCTTTATTAAGCTATTACAAAATCATCTTTTAGATATCTGAGTTGGAGACCAAAGTTATCCTTACTAGAGCAAAGCTAAAACCTAGAATATTGATAGGGTTGGTGTCTACAACCTCACCCTGGTCGATGTCCACAAGGCAATGTCGATTTAATTTCCCTCACTCAACAACCCCATGCCTCACTCGGCCTCAGTGACATGGCATATTGAATCTGACAAAGCAACATAAAGATTTAGATACAGGGAAGCTACAAACTCGTTGAAGTAATAAAACATTCTACACCAACCATAGTATCAATCCATTCCAAAACAACAATACGCTACCTAGACTTGTAGTCAAGTAAACCAAGACAAAATTCTAAAAGAAACTACCTAAATAGATACCCACATACCTTAACAGAAACGATACAAAACCCTCCAAAAGGTAGTCGGGATGGAGAGGTTGAACCATAGAACTAGGGTCCTTAAACTTCCCTCTCAGGCGACACTTCGAAAGCCCAAACACGAATAGAATGACTGAAGAATTCCAGAGAATACACAAATCACTATATCCCCTAATAATTAAAAAGAATGATCAAAAGACCCAGTTAAACCAACAAAATAGAACAACAACAAGCAATTGAAGCCAAACCATAAAAGCACTCTACATTACTTTCTTCTCAAACTATGGATCCAAAAGGAGGCTCAATAGATGATCTGTTGCGCAAATTGAATCCCCTAACTTCACCCTTTTGTCACCTGATTGCAGGAGAGGAAACAAAGTAGCCATAATGGGGGGTCCTAGATGATATACAACCTACCAATTTTACCTTTACTACTTAAAAACCATACAAGAGCATTTTCCTCACTAATGATTTCCACATCCAAATCGCTCACCATCCCCCAAATTCATCTCACACTCTGATGAAGCTAGCCAAACTCAATAATGGCAGAATACATAATCACTTACAAGGACGCAGGACAAAATTCGTTGCACCCAAAGTAGCTACAAACCTATTCCTTGCACACAAAGTAGTTACATACCTGCCCTTCTTCCTCTGCCTTGCCCTTCTTTGTCTTCCCTCCTTCTATCTCCAAAATAACATTCTATGGGATTTATCCATTGAATAATGTTTAATGTATATGCATATGTGCCCTTCTTCCTCTACCCTTCCCTTCTTTGCCTTCCCTCTTAGTATCTCCAAAATAACATTCTATGGGATTTATCCATTGAATAATGTTTAATGTATATGCATATATGCATGGTGGAGGTTTTCCACACCACCCCATCTTAATTATCTTGAGGATTGTTGACTAACTGGCTCTTTTACAGTTTTTTTATCTTTTTTATCTTTTTTATTACTTTTTATTATTAATTGAACCAACATCTAAATGAAAATATCCATTTATTAAAATTAATACATCTCTTCCATACTAGACTTTATATTATTTTTAATATTTAATTATTTTTTAATAAAACCATAAATACACATCAATAATTAATAACAAACATTTACACTACAACAACATTTAATCACACCACTACCCTGTTCACTATATTAATCACACCACTACCATATTTCCTTATAGTGAAGTATAAAACACCTCTCAAGACAATAAACATAATCCTTCAATTATATATACGTATAATACCAAAAAAGCGATATTGAAGAAATTTGTTGCATTATATTAATAAAATGGTGAGTACAAGTATTTCAAATGATGTCGTGAATATATGGACCAAGAGCAGCGAGCTCACTGTCTGTGATTACAAAGAATCTCCCATTACATAATCCTTCACTTCATAACCTCAGTTTTATTTAAAGAAAAATTGAATTGTAAGGCCATCTAAAATTTGGTGACAAACATTTGGTGTAAAGACATCTAATTGATGGCCCATCTAAATGTCTGTCAGACTATTTGGTGTATTAGCTTCTGAATCCAATCAAAGCCAACAAAGAGGGGTCGGCAGAAGGCAGAACCGAACCACGTTAATTTGAAGGTTTCGAGCCATGGAACAATATAGTATATTTTCATGTTACTGTTTTTCTTCCAGTCACTGTTAGGATCTGGAGGCACATTCACTTCTGACTCATTCAGATATGCGCGGTGTAAAAAATGCTTCCAGTATTTGTCAGTAGTCTTCCACTGTTATAGGCGACTGTCATCCTATACCAGGCCAGACCGATGAGTTTGTCTATATATAAAGATAGCCAGACCAATGAACTTATATTTAAGCTTTGGTGGAATTTTCTCGAGTTATTTGCTCAAAAGCATGCGTGTCCGTTATATATGTAAAAAAATCATGGTGGTTGAAATAGAATAAGAGTTATAACAGAAAGTGATATGCAGAATGGCTGTATATTTTACTTTAGAGCCTCAGTGGATTCAAACTCATGAAAATTTTACAATTACAATAATTTCCACAACTCCTAAGAAGGAGGATGGTGACAAACACCAACTTCGGTCCTATTATTTTCAAAATATAAATAGTACTTATCTGGTGAAACAAATGACAAAAATAGTACTTATCTCGTGAAACAAATGACATGTTGCTGTCGCAAACAACTTTAAAACTGGTTGCAGAAGCTCTCAGTTTCCTGTTCGGCACTCCATAGAACGAGACTTTACGATTTATATTTTTTTATTGCTCTCAGAGGCATGCATAGAAGCATAAATGCCAAATCAAATCAGTCTACATCTGACAGATCGATTGGCCTGTCATGTCTGGTCTCTTTCAGATTAAGAATTTTTGGTCCCACAGATTGGCAAAAAAAACTTAACCTTCTTGCAGATGTAAAATATAATCCAAACACATGAGTAACAAAACCTTCTTCCTTCCCCTTAAAAAAACTCTTCTTCCTTCTCCTCTTCTGCAACCAAATCACATATGAGTAATAATGGACGATGTATATCAGCGGAAACGAAATAGCAATGGTGAAAATCAAAATAGTTGGTTGGAACTGATTTTGTTTTTAAAACAAGGGACTTTGACTAAATGGATGTATATGTTATCAAGTATTTTTTTTATTAATTAACACAAGATGTATATGTTATTAATTATTTCTTTATTAATTAGCACTATCACTTTAATTAAGGTCGTTAAGATAACTATATATTCTGACTTATACAAATAATTGTATTAAATCCATAAATATACATTTTTGGAACTTCTCAAGAGAATAATACACTGTAATAAAATATATGTGAGGTTTATGAATATACTCTTCACTTTATAACAATAACAGCCAGCAATAAAATACAACATAAAGAATAAATAAAATTAAGACAACCACAAATTTTAACAAATAAACATGTACGTATCCTCTTCACTTAGTCTAATTCATACTAATTTATGGAGTTTGTATTTCAGTAGTTTAGAATTTCAATTACTTAAAAGATAAAAATATATAAATGATATTGATTTAATAATATAATTATATATGGTTTTTGTTGAGATTTCTAATAATAATTTGGAGAAAATCTCATAAATATGACAACAATAGGATTTGTTGCTAAATTGACTCCATTTAATCGTGATGTGGAGTTATTGCATCTTATTTTGTTGTGACTGAATTTATGATTCAGTTTCTACTCCCAGCTATAAAATGTAAGCCCGTATAGGTTTCTGAGCATGAGGGATGTGAGGTGAGTGGAAGAGAACTGCAGATGAGTAATTCTGTTGTTGTATTCTTCTGTTGATGAATGAGATTGTTGATGTCTCTGTTTGGTGGACGTAGCCCAGATTGGTTGGGTGAACCACGTTAAATCTGTTGTCTCTATTTTATGCTATGCGTCTGTGTGTTTTATTTGTTTTTTCCGTTGCTTGACTTTAAAAATTGGTATCGGAGCAAGTTGTTCATTGCAGAGACAGAGTTTGCTAATCTTGTGTCAAAACTGTCATTGATCTGTGGCTTCCATGAGATCTGCTTGAGTCGATCTGTGTGGCTATGTGGACTGAGTCGATCTGCGTGCCTGGCTATGATCCGCTGTGCATTCTTTATATGTATATATATGATGCTTTTTTTCTTGTTGCAATGGAGTCTACCATGAGCTGTGAGCTTCAGAAAAGTAGCACCGTGAACTGTGCTTAACGTGGTTGTGTAAGCCGATGTGTGAGCCATTGCTTGGTATAAGTTGTTGTGGAAGACCATGAGTTAGATCCGTAGTGTGCTCAAGGCTGCGTGCGACCAAGGTTGTACCATGAGCTGGCTATTAGTATGTTTAAAATGATTTCCACTTTCTTTGTTAGCACTATGTAATCATGCTATGAAGTTGTGGTAGCGTTGATTGCTTTGTACTGAAGACCAAGCGTTTGAACAAAGCTGTTTGCAATGGTAGTGGCTATGTAAGCCATTGTGAATTGTAGTTGTGTTTGCAATTAAATATAGCCATTAGCCAAGTTTATGACACGAACCGTCAGCTAAAGCTGGAGCTGTGAGGTATCAAAATGTGGCTATAGTTTTGAACTGTGCAAACGGCATGGAAGGCGTGAAGTGAACCAGCACAACTTGAGAGGAGCATAGAGAGCCAGTGTGAAGGCAGAACGAAGGAGCCACAGCAAAACCTTGGGTTGTTGAACGATGAAGGCCTGTATTCATATGTCATCTTTTTAAATCGATTCGTATTGAAATATGAAATGCCAATAGAATTAATTTATTAAAATCCCATTTTTTAAAAATTGATTTGCATTAAAGTACATTATTGCAATGTTTTTTAAAAAATCGATTTGTATTTGAGTTATATTCAAATGCCTTTTATATTCATTTGATATATGTATTTAAATCGATTGGTTGTAATATCGATTTATTATATATCAAAGTTATTGTAATATGCCATTACATTGAGCTAAGGGAATTTTTTATAGGGGAAGGGCATTTTTTTATCAAAATTATTAATTTTGATTAAAATAAAATCTTCATTTATTAAGATTTGAAGTTGGAGATTTTTTTCACAAGCATGGAAAAAACACAAAGTGCTCGATTTGAGATCGAGAATTTCAATGGGAAAAACAACTTCGAGATCTCGAAAGTTAAGATGCATGATCTACTCATGCAACAAGGCATGGCGAAGGCACTTTTGGGCAAAGCCAAACAACCTTTTGCCATGACGGATGATGAATGGAGTGACGTTGATGAAAGAGCACTGAGCGACATTCGATTGTGTTTGGAGGATGATGTTTTGTTTAACATCGTGTCAGAAAAAACTGTTGTTGGTTTGTGAACAAAGCTTGGAAAGATGTACATGACAAAATCCTTAACAAATAGGATTCTTCTGAAGATATAGTTGTACAACTTGTGCATGAAGGAAGGTACGACGATAACTGATTATCTGAATACCTTTAATACTCTCTTGGTGCAGTTAGAAAGTATAGAAGTAAAATTTGATTCAGAAGATAAAGTTGTAACTTTATTGTGCTCTTTTCCTGAGTCATGGGATCATTTTGTTACTTCTATAAGTCTTAGCTCATCAGAAACCCTTGAATTTGATGATGTTGTTGGAGCTTTGCTGTCTGAAGAAACAAGAAAGAGGTCAAATTCAGAAGCCTCTACATCACAAGTAATGATGGTCAGAGGTCATTCTAAAGAAATATGCTTCAGTAAGCAGAAAAACTCGCGATGAAAATCGAAAGGGAAAAAGAGTAAGGTAAAGTGCTGGTTTTGTGGCAAATCGAGACATTTGAAGAAGGGTTGTTGGAAGAGACAACAAACATTCAAAGGAGACTCTTCGACAGAAAAGAAAGAATCAAACACGACAGATACAGGTTCGGCATCCGTTTCAAGTATGAGTGATGAATTGTTATAAGTTAGTTTTTCTAATCATGATCAACATTGGTTGTTAGATTATGGTGCATCAAATCACATGTGAATTCATAGAGAGTGGTTTAAATCTTATAAATCAATCAATGATGGAGTTGTTTACATCGGAAATGATGTCTCATGTAATATTTTGGGAATTGGAAGCATCCATATTAAAATGTTTGATGGAACAAATAAAATCTGAACTGATGTAAGACACGTGCCTAAACTCAGGAAAAACCTCATTTCTCTATGTGTGCTAGACAAAAATGGATATAAAACATTTATTCAAGGTGGAGTAATGAAATTTTATAAAGGAATTTTACTAGTAATGAAAGCAAAGAAGGTTGGAAATATTTTTCAGGTAGAAGGAAGAACAAAGTGAGATCATGCTTCTATAGTATCTGAAAATGACAATAATTCTATTCGTCTATGGCATCAATGGTTGGGCCATGTGAGCGAAAGAGGATTAAATTTTTTATCTGATCGTAAGTTACTTCCTAGTTTAAAATCTTCTAAGTTAGATTTCTGCAAACATTGTCTATATGGGAAACATAGCAAGCATAAGTTTAAAACTGGAAAACATACTAGTAAGGGAATCCTTTATATATCCATTCTGATGTTTGGGGTCCATCTCCTACAACCTCATGTGGAGGATCATCATATTTTGTATCTTTTATAGATGATTTCTCTAGAAAATTATGGGTCTACATGTTAAAAAGAAAGTGTGATGTATTCACAGGTTTCAAGCAGTTTAGAGAATTAGTTGAAAACATCACTAGAAGAACCATTAAATGTTTAAGAATTGACAATGGTGGTGAGTTTGATTCAAAGGAATTTAATAATTATTGCAAGGAAGCTAGGATTGAAAGACATAGAACTACTTTTTATACTCCTTAGCAAAATGGAGTTGTTGAACGCATGAACAGGACTCTTTTAGAAAGAGAAAGAAGTATGCTTAGTAACGCCAATTTGTAGAAGGAATTATGGATAGAAGCAGTATCTATGACTTGCTATTTGATAAATCAATCACCATCAACTGCAATAGGATGAAAAATTCCTCAAGAGGTATGGAAAGGTCATCCTTGTGATTATTCTAAACTGAAAGTTTTTGGTTGTGATGCATATGCTCTAATTTTGAAACATCAGCATTCTAAATTAGATCCTAAATCAAAAAGATATATCTTTTTTGGATATGGTGATGGGACTAAGGGATACAGGTTGTGGGATCCTACTACTAACAAGATCATCATTAACAAAGATGTTAAATTCAATGAATATTCACTTGATAATCCAGATGTAGATGATAAATTGAAACAGGATAATGTACTTAAGTTTCAACATATTTAGTTTGAAACTAGTTCAAATACTAATGATAGTCTAGATGAACAAGTTTCAGATGCAGATCATGAACGAGTTTCAGATGCAGATCATGAACATGTTTCAGATGCAGATCATGAAGAAGTTTCTACAGATAATAATCAGCAAATTGTGGAAGTACCAGAAACATATTTAAGGAGGTTCACGAGAATCAGACGTCCTCCTAAAAGGTATGATGATTATGTTACTTCAGTTGCTTTAATCGCTAATGATGATGAACCTTTATGCTATTAGGAAGTTGTAGAATATTCTAACAGTGATAAGTGGAAAGAGCTATGAAGGATGAGATGAAGGCATTAGATAAGAATGCCACATGGGATCTGGTGGAACTTCCTAAAGACAGAAAAACTGTGGCATGTAAATGGGTTTACAAATTGAAAAGGGGCGTTGATGATAAAGAAGACAGGTAAAAAGCGAGGCTGGTCATAAAAGGTTTTTCTCAGAAAGCAGGAATTGACTTTCATGATATATTTTCACCAGTTGTAAAAATTGTTTCAATTCGGATTATGTTAGCATTAGTTTCTTTACTTGATTTAGAATTACATCAACTATATGTTAAAACTGAATTTTTACATGGAGATTTAGATGAGGATATTTACATGGAACAACTGGAAGGGTTTGTTCAAAATCGCAACAAGAAATTTGTCTGCAGGCTCAAGAAATCATTGTATGGTCTGAAGCAGTCGCCTCAAAAATGGTACAAGAATTTTGATTCTTTCATGATGAGTCAAAATTATATAAGAAGTGAATATGATCATTGTGTTTACTTTAAGAAATTGAGTAATGGCATGTTAATTATCTTAGTGTTGTATGTTGACGATATGCTTTTAGCAAGAAAAATCATAACAGAGATCAATAGGTTAAAGGCTCAGATGGCTAGGACGTTTGATATGAAAGATCTAGGAGAAAAAAGACATATTTTGGGCATGGAGATTTTCAGAGACAGGAGCAATGGTAAGCTGTGGTTGTCACAAAAGAAGTATATTGAGAAAATACTCTTAAGGTTTGGTATGCACAATGTGAAGCCTGTTTCAGTCCCTTTAGCTTCCCATTTTAAGCTTTCTTCAAGTTTATGTCCTAACGCAAATTAAGAAAAGGAATATATGTCTCGAATACCTTATGCCAATGTAGTAGGTTGTTTAATGTATGCGATGGTATGTACACGACCAAATATTTCACATGTAGTTGGGGTTGTCAGCGTGTATATGGAAAATTCAAGGAAAGAACACTGGTCAGCAGTGAAATGGGTGCTTCGGTATCTGAGAGGCACAAGTGATTATTGTATCACTTATAACAGAAGTAGTGAATTTGTTTGCGGATATTTTGATTCCTATTTTGTAGGTGATTTGGATAAGAGAAGGTCAACTTCAGGGTATGTCTTTACTCTTGTAGGTGGAGCTATGAGCTGGATGTCAAAGCTAGAAAAAATTGTTACTTTATCCACTACATAAGCAAAATACATACCTGTTTCACATGCTTGCAAAGAAGTGGTCTGGTTGAAAGTTTTGTTTGGTGAGTTTGGTAGGTTGCAGGACAACATAAAGTTATTTTGTGATAGTCAAAGTGCAATTCATTTGGCTAAAAATCCGGCCTATCATAGTAAATCAAAGCACATACCTATTAAGTATCGTTTTGTAAGATAGGTTATCACTGAACGGGTAGTCTCTCTTGAAAAAGTGCATACAAAGGAAAATTGTGCAGACATGTTCACGAAACCAATTTTATTGGAGAAGCTACGATGGTGTCTGGCTTCTCTTGTCTTGCAGAAAAGATAAAAATAATAATGGAACAGGGTATCCGGCTAATTGTTGTCAAGGTGGAGATTGTTGAGATTTCTAATAATAATTTGGAGAAAATCTCATAAATATGATAAAAATAGGATTTGTTGCTAAATTGACTCCATTTAATCCCGATGTGGAGTTATTGCATCCTATTTTGTTATGATTGAATTTATGATTCAGTTTCTACTCCCAGCTATAAAATGTAAGCCCATAGAGGTTTTTGAGCGTGAGGGATGTGAGGTGAGTGGAAGAGAACTGTAGATGAGTAATTCTGCTATTGTATTCTTCTGTTGATGAATGAGATTGCGGATGCCTCTGTTTGGTGGATGTAGCCCAGATTGGTTGGGTGAACCATGTTAAATCTGTTGTCTCTATTTTCTGCTATGCGTCTGTGTTTTATTTGTTTTTTCTACTGCTTAAATTTAACATTTTTTCCTGCATCTAAAAAACATTTTGATACCAGTAAATTTTAATTAACCATTCAATTGATATGAATTTTTAATTTACGAATAAAAAAGTATTATTTTAACAAGTATGGAGGTTTATTTATTATCCCTATATGGACTTGCCCGACCAATTAACTTAATCTCTTTGTGCTTGAAAGGGTATATATTTTTATGGGAAAATGGCTAGAGGCTCTACAACTGTCTTGAAACTATGCAACACACATGGAACTTAGATAGTTAGGAAGCACTTTAATGACCAAATACAATTTTCTATATGTATCAGGTAAAAATGGAGGTAAGAATGACTGACATACATACAATTTAGCGAACAATATGAGTTTAAAACAACCTTTTGCACTAAAACCATTTTATCAGTGTAGCATTTGGTGTTTTGCTGATTCAATTGACATTTGAATTGATTTCTATTAATAAATTGTCAACCTTTTCGGCTGATGCATTTTTTTCATGATCCACTATTCACTTTTAAGAAATGGACACTTGCATATAGACACGGTAGAACCCTATTATAAATTCATGTAAAACTATAGTATGAATTCGAGGTCGTTTAAAGCCAAAATTTTATTAGGAAAAGAGATGAATTTTACCCACTAATCGAATTAATCAGTTTGGTCTTTCATACTGTACGATATGCCATAAACTCCAAAAGATCCTAAACATTTTTTGAAAGATCCTAAACTGTTTTTTAAAGGAGAAAAAGGAGATTTTTGTATCACCTTGGTTGTAGATGTTTTAGGTAGCTATGACTAATGAGGTTCTTCTAATTCACATGTGTTTAAGGAGTTTGTCTTTTGACTTGGAATGGATATTGGCGATGATAAGACAGATTGTTGTTTGGGATATGTCGCTTTGAAGCGGGTAAGTAAAATAATTACAGTGATACATATTTTTTTTGGGTTTATAATATTATTTTTTGGGTTTATTAATCTAAGAGTTTATATTTTTAGTATACAATATTATTTATAGGGTGTTTAATATTAATGCTATGGTTTAATATAAATCTCTTCCATTTATAATCATGTGAACCATCGTCTAACTTTACATTGTGACAAAGATTGTCTCAATGTGGAAATCAACCATTGTCAATCATGGTCAACCATGGTCCAACCTCACATTGTGACAAAATTTGTCTCAATATGGAATTCAACCATCGTCAATCATGGTCATTCATGGTCAACCATGCTCCAACATCACATTGTGATAAATATTGTCTCACTATGAAAATCAACCATGGTTGATCATGTTCAATCATGGTCATCCATGGTCAAATGTCGCATTCTCACAAAGATTGTTTCAATATGAAAATCAATCATGGTCAGCCATGGTCCAATGTTGTATTCTAACAAATATTGTCTCGACATTAAAATCAATCCTAGTCAACCATGGTCCAATATCGCATTGTGACAAGGATTGTCTTAATATGAAACTCAACCATGGTCAAATATGTTCTAATGTTGCATTGTGATAATGATTATCTCAATGCAATAATCAATCATAGTGAACCATGGTCGCATTGTGACAAAGATTGCCTCTTGGTCCAATGTGGCATTGTGACAACCATGGTCATCCATGGTCAACCATGGTCCAACGTCACATTGTGACAAATATTGCCTTAATATTAAAATCTACTATGGTCAACCATGGTCAGCCACTGTCCGGCGTCGCATTGTGAAAAAGTTGTCACAATATAAAAATCAATCATGGTCGACCATAGTCCAATGTCACATTGTGACAAAGATTGTGTCAATATGAAAATCAACCATAGTCAAGCATTCTTATTTTAGGGTTTATATTATTTATCTAAGTGTTTATATACCTTGGGTTTATAATATTTATCTAAGTGTTTATATACCTTGGGTTTATAATATTTATCCCTTGGATTTAATATTATTCCCTGGGGTTTTTAGTATTAATCCATTTGGTTTATACTATTTATCTTAGGGTTTATAATATTAATCCATTGGGTTTAGTATTATTTCCTTGGGTTTATAATACCTTGGGGTTTTAGAATTGATACCTTGGGTTTATAATATGGATCTCTTAGGATTATCAATCTAAGGGTTCATATTCCTAGGGTATAATATTATTGGTCATGCTTATAATAATAATCCTAGGGTTTAATGTAAATCCCTTGTATTTATAATTACGGTGAACTATGCGCAACCATTTCCTAATGTCGCATTATGACAAAGATTGTCTCAATATGAAAATCAACCATGGTAAAACATGTTCAACCATGTTTATTTTAAGGTTTATAATATTTATCTTAGGGTTTATATACCTAGGATTTATAATATTGGCCCCTTGAGTTTTTAGTGTCAATCCCTTTGATTTAGTATTCATGGGATTTATAATATTCTATAGAATTTATTATCATGTTTGTTTTTTATATAAATAAATCATAATTCATTTATTATTATTAATGTTTAATTAAATTATTAATTTATTATTTAATATTTTTTACTATTTTGTTTAAAAAAATTATTATTATTTAATTATTTTATAATAATATTAATGAATAATAGTAACAATTTTAAGTAATAACAATAATATTAATACTAATATTTATTTAGTAATAATTATTATTTTGTTGTAATTTTTTTTGGTAATATTATATATTTGATATTTCTAATTAATTAAAAATATTAAATATATAATAACAAAAATAATATTAATTATTATATTATATTTAATTTTAATTAAATAATACTTTAATGAATTTAATATTATTTTTAAATAATTAATTTATATTACATAATTTAAAACTAAATAATTAAATAATAATTAATATAAATTAATAATTATTATTAATTATAATGATAATAATAATTTGTTTATTGCAATATTTTTTATTATTAGTATTTTTATTTTTATATATTTATCAATGGTAGACACACATGAAGCTTTTGGATATATCAACCACATTAATTAATGTGGATATATCAACCACATTAATTAATGTGGTTGTGCTAAACTATTTATTAAATCTTTTTGTAACATATAAGTGGAACGAGTGAAATCACAATCGTCCAAAACTTTATGAGAAAAATAATATTTTGTTTATATTATCCAATCTATTCATTTAAAAGAAAAAGAAAACTAAAAAAACAAAAAATCCATAAGCCTACATCCACCTTGAGTTGAAAAAGCTACCTCAGGTAATTAATCTAACCATACATGCCCTTAACCATTTCTTTATTAATTAATATAAATTAAATTTTTAATCACGATTAATATAAATTAAAATTTTCATAAATGTTGATACATTTCACTTTTTTAGAATTTTAAAAAAATCATAAAAATTAATGAAGTTTTATTTTAAATTATATATATATATATATATATATATATATATATATATATATATATGCCTATATTTTTAAACAGTTTTTTAATTTGTAAATAAACTTTATTACAAAATCAAAGATAATACTATAACTTACTATTACCACATATTCAATAAATCATAATTTAGGTTTATATGACATTAATTAAATGATCTATATTAGAATTCAGATTAAGAAATTTAAATTTTTTATTTAAAGAATGGTTCATATTTCATAGATAGATAATATTCTTCCTCTAACATAGGGTTGGAGGGATGAGATTTGATGTAGATCTCCATGTTTTCCATTACAATTTTACTTTATGATAACTTGGCACTAAGATCGGTTTCAATACACTCAATGAGTAAATGTGCAAACATTCAATTTAATGGATCCAATCAATCGCTCCCTTGCCTCCACTAAATTTTTGTGTTTAAACTAGAATAAGAGGGTTAACATCTTAACACATTTCATTCAAATACAAGAAGTACCCTAAAAAATTTTGAACCCTAATCACATTGGCGTTGAACCAAAACTTTTGTAAGAATTCAACTGAGTGAGGAACAGATTGAAAATCCCTATTCTCGAATTCTAATAACCGCAACTAATAATAAATTGGAGTTAGTATTTCGCAAGGGCATGGTATCGATTTCTCAAAGTTAAACTTTTACTTAACTTGGCATTGAAAATAAAAGTATGAGATCCGAAGGATTAACTATAGAATATATATGTCGTTTCAAAGGCATCAAATTTGCATGGTGCAAATTAGATTTTTCAAAATTTCAATTTCAAACCGAGTAAATTGTGTGAATATTATTTGAAGTATGTGATCATTATGCATCATAATAAATCAATACAACAGAAGGAAAAATAGCTTTCACAAAGACTTATATTTAGGTTTCTAGGCTTTCCTTTTGAATCAGTTTACCTCTAAATTATGTTGATCTTTTTCATTGTAATTTGACACATGTTTCTTGGTGGCGGTGCGATGAGACAAATCCTCGACGGGTAGGGGTTCTGATGTGGTCGGGATTAATTTCATTATATATCTTCCAAGTTGCATACAACGAGGATTCTAGGCCTTCATGCTTGCAATTGATGACTTGTGTGAAACTGACTGAGACGTGCGAGGGGACTTGTCTTGCTAACAGCCTCCTGGTCATTAATCAATTTTCTCCGTTAACATTCCTGGATCTCTGGGAATATACCAGTGGCATATCTCCTCATCTGATCAAACTGGATACTCTTTAAAGTTGGGATATGGCAGATCACTATGCCCAACACACCATCTTTAAGATGCTTAAAACTGGGGTCGTATCTCACTGCCTCCATCATGTCTTCGGAAATAAATCTGTTCCTTTTTTCCACGAGCAGCTCAAAGAACTCAGAGACCACTCTCAACACTTCGCTTATCAATGATTCCTCCACGCCATGGTTAATCACCTGCAAATTAATTTTAAAACATTAATTATTAGTATCACAAATCCAATCTACTAGGCTTCAAATGATTTATGTGAGTGATAAAATAGATATATCTGAAAAAAACAGGTTTCTTTGCAGGCGCACCAATGGCAGAGACAACTTGGAGACGGTCATGAGGGCCTTCCAAGCTCGAAATATCGATAACAGGGAGATCATATTGTTGTGTAGTGCTTATGACTCTATTGGCATTTGGACGATTTGTATCGTGCAAAATAAACCTGTTGGCAAGTTATTTCATGCCTACTATTCGTGCATTCTACCATTAGTGCACTCTGTTTTATGCTTTCAGTGTTGCTGATATACATATAATTGAAATATGCTAAACAAATTTGTATTTTTTATATTATATCTTTTCTGTGTCTAATGTCCCCTCCTTTGAACCCCCACGCACCTTGATTTTAAAAATTGCATCCCCTTACCTACACCCACGCTTGTCTCTGCATTAACACTCTAAGATGCCTGGAGTATTTTGGCATTAATTTATTATACAAGATTCATCCAATAGGAGAAATTTTAAATTTATAGTTCATGTCATTATGTTCATTTGTTGAAAGTTGTATCATGTTACTTTTGTTACATTATTACTATTAGATCTACCTTATTGGAATTTATGAAAATTATTGTCTAATAATTATAATACTTGAGGAAAATAATACTTATCGAAGGAAATGTTACTAAAGCCTCTATTTATGATGGTTTGAGGAAAAAATTGTTATCAAGTCTGTAGCCTAGAATTGAAATTTATTTTAGTAAATTTCCAAGCTTTCAATATTACCTCGGTTGTATTAATTTTAATTCTACGTTTATTGTAATCTTTGATATGATATTTAATATTTAATATCAACTTTATTCTTCTTTATTTGTTTTATTTGTGCTCATTATTTATATTTGTGGCAAAATTATCAGTCTAGGTTTTGTTCATCCAATTAGCATTCACTCTTTTAATATATATATATATATAGCCATCGAGCATTCCATTCCTGACATTAATGGTTAATTATCAAAGTTTATAATAATGAAAGATAAATAAAATGTGATAAAAGTTTGGGATAGCAAAAATTTAGACTTATCTTAAAATGAGGTGAAATTGCAGTTTAGAGCTACGTCCTTGTGATTTTAAATGGATGGACAATACTTTGTATGATTTGCATTGTATGATTTGCATTGCAGATGTTTAGAACATATTAGTAATGAGAATTTTCATACCTAGAATTTTTGGATTCAAGGCTGTGATATTAAGTGGATGGACAATACTTTGTATGATTTTCATTGCATATGTTTAGAACATATTCGTAATGAGAATTTTCATACCTATAATTTTCGGATTCAAGGCTATGATATTAAGTGATGGACAATACTTTGTATGATTTTCATTGCAGATGTTTAGAACATATTCGTAATGAGAATTTTCATACCTAGAATTTTCGGATTCAAGGCTGCCTTATTGTGATCAAAACTATTTCTTAAAAGTTTGTTTCATGAACCCACAAAGGTTGTGAAAACTTGAAATTCACCATATTATAACACGACAACAACTTCAATGATTGTAATAACACTTTTACATGGGGAAAATGTGAAGCCCAACTATCTATGTTTAATTTGTAATTAAACATCGTAGGGATCCTAAATAAAATGTGATGAATCAAAGTTTCGACCTAGCAATATCCTTCTATCACGAAAATATCCGTGTAAATATGATTCAACCTAGTATAATTGGATAGTGAGAAACGTGAATGACAACCTTCATGCCCCAAATTATGGTGGATACGTAATGTGGTTGAAAGGCATGAAGTGAATGAGGGATCCAATGTTATACCTGACCAAGTGGAGGAGCCAACCAGAAGTAGTAGACATAATTCAAATTTAAAAATTAAACATGCAAGTAATTGTGCATTCATTGTGTTAATATGCAGTTCATCTTAAACCTTTAAAAATTAAGTTATTTAACGTGTGCAGGCTCATTTGGAAATGTTAATGTTCTGTAAAATAATATTTTTTCATTAAATATCAATTGCCAAGTTCAATGTTTAGGGTAATAATTTCCAATGACTTGTTTCCATGTATGGCAATTCTATGAATAAAATAATAATTTTCCATCACAAATATCATTGCAAAGTCAATGCTTATGAATAATATCAATATAGTTTCATATTGTAAAGTTCACATTTTGGTTATAATATTGAATTATGAGGTACAATATAACGAGATTAGAAGTAGGGTCACTGAGAGCAAATAACATATAAAAATAAAAATAAAGGATGACCCTCATAAAATTTATGGCTCCAATTTCTATTGTCTACTATTATTCATCAACTTTTGAATTTCAAAATAAATATTTGTTATTAATTTTTATACATCTCAAAGATCTAAAAAATTTACCATAAACCCCAAAGGTATCATTAAGTTGAGATGATATGCAAAGCCCACATGCCACAAAAAATCCACATAACACATAAAGGGAAATCATTTTATCCCTATATTTTGGAATGAAAAACCATATATAAAAGATAAATCAGATATAAAATAAAATTCAAGCATCCATCCTTGATATGGTACTAGAAAAATCCACAAGTATCTCAGAAATTATGTAGCAAAATTTACCTTATAAGATGTGATAAGCAAGTAGATACACGCAATGAAATAATGGATATTATTGACTCTACTCCTTGCTAAGGAAATGGATACAAGAAATAAAATAATGAGGATTATGGACTCCACTCCTGAGAGAGTATGGCCCTAAAATTCGTTCAACTTAATAAATTAAAATTTTTAGTGAATATATATATATATATATATATATATATATATATATATATATATATATATAATTTTATTAAAACAAAAAATTGTAATTCAATGTGGAGATAATTATTGCTTTACCTTGAAAATAAAAATTTATCTTTTCATTACATGAATTAACTTTCCATCATTTACAATTTAATGGAAAAACACTATTTAGAATTGAATATAGAAAAACTACCTCTCATTAATTGAATTTTACTAGACTATCTCAATTCTTAGGAAGCTATAGTCAAATATAAATGCAATGAATTTGCTTAGTGATTTGATTCCTGGATGTATATTTTATACCCTTTTTCATTTGAGTATTTAACCTTTTACAAGAAGACATGCGTTCTTAACTATTAGAACTATTCAATGTCTATTTAAAATAGGTGTAGTCTAACTAATAGATAAAATAGTTGTTTTTGGTTGTAATCTAGCAATACATTTTTTAAGCACATTATAATTTATTTATTTTTATAAATGCTTTAGCATGCATAAATGGATCCTTGTCAACCTTAATTTTTGCAAAATAAATAATTTAAATTTATGACTTTAAAAAATATATACATAATTTTGAGCAAAATTAACCACGAACAATGCCTAAAAAATACATCTCATTAGTTAGCTTACTTTAAAGTATAACATAATTAATTTACTCTAATTGATTTTTAAAAAGCATTAATATTTTGTATGTCTAGTATTTAATTTTCCAACTTATAATTCTAGAAAAATTAGAAAATGCTTTTGTTAATTAATTCACATTTTCTTACATATTATAAATCTAAGAAAACAATACACACAAAACACTTAAATTTAATATATTTGCTTAAATATGAAAATTTAAGTAATTTTTTTCCATTTTAAAAATCTCATTAGCTTCTCTTTGTACATTTGGGGCAATTGCTAATTTATTCTATATTATTATACATCATAATAGAGTAAACATGCAGAGAATAATTTCAAATTTTGTTATCGTGATCCGTCACATTCACATAACAATTCAAGGTTAAATTGACGGAATTAGAGACAAGTAAATCGATGAATACACGGTACGGATACCATCACTGTTTTATTGTAGATAATCTGTTGCATATAAAACAGTTTGATGATCGATGGATATATGTATATTAGCAGCATAAGTTGGAGTTGAAAAGGTGATACTGATTGAAATACTATCACTCTTTTATGAGTAGATCGTGTGCCATGTCTAGATTGGCCTCTAAGCCATTGTAATAAAGCATGAGTTTATTATTAGTATATTATTTACTAATCTATTTATGAATTTAACAATAAATTGTGTATAGAATATTTATATTAAATAATTTAAAACAATTTTGATATATATTATTCACTTAAAATTAAATTTTAAGTGAATGAAAAAATAATTAAAATATAAATTTTCAAATACGTTAATTCTGAATTATAAAATGTATTGGGCTTAGTTTAATATTAAAACCAACTTTGATATTGTAAGTTATATTAGGGTTTATATTGTGCATATCAACCATATCTAAAAAATGGTTGTGTTATTTTTAAAAATTTTAACTCTTATTAAATAAAAAAAACTAATTTCTAAATAATTGCATAGTACTATTAATAATAAAAAATATTAAAATAACTAATAGCTTTAATATTACCCGCAATATCCTTCAAATCTTGCACAAATAACAAATTGTGATAGATTTAACTATAATAACAAAATTGTGATAGATTTAGCTATAATAACATACAAAATTGTGATAGATTTACCTATAATAACATAATTATAAACATGAAAATTTACATGTAAGGCTTCAACTCCATTCCAGCATAGGCGGTCTCCGACATGACATTAAGTCTTATGGAATATTTTGTACATTGTTTTACAGAAATCTCTCCAGAAATTCATGACCACAACCAAGACAATAATCAGGCTACGCAATATATTAGAACCTATGCATTCATTTACTTAATTTTTATATTAATACAAAATTCTATCCATCTACTAAGCGCTAAGAGACGAACGTATGGAGATTAGCATTGAGCATTTTAACTCACTTCAGGGATGATTATGTTTGAGTAATTTCAGGATTAGCATAATTTTTCATTTTTACCTGGGTTTTCTTTCTCCGAATGGAGATATAAAAAAGAAACACCGCAATTTGCCAATTGTTGTTATCAAATTTAGGAATGTTTGGTAGGTAAAATACATTTCAAAATTTGAAAAATCTCATCTTTATTTTCTCTTAGGCAATTACATCATCTCATTCTCATAATTATATTTGAAACAACTACAGAAAGGGTTGTCATTCAGCTAACCCAAGTCTTATTAATATGTCAATCACCATCCTCTTTTAATTCTGCTACAATGAAGAGGATGAATGGTAAGGTGAAAAAGATGGGATATCATGCAACATGCTCAACGATCATGGTAATCAATACCAAGTTCAATGAAACCGTGTAACCCGCTCCTTCGCAGTAGGATGATGTTTTAATGTGCCTTTCACCACCTTCTCTAGGTATTATGAAGAACAGAGTTGTGTTCCTAGTGTAACTTTACTCGATTTTCCTCTCCGTCTTCTACTGTCATGGTCTCCAATTCATATATAGTTATGCAATCACCAGGAATTACTGTCAGTTAACACTAATGGCCTTAACTAGTCTTCAAAATATCATCTACTACTTCTATTAACTGGTCACTGGTTAAACTTCTCCCTTTCTTTTTCTTTTGAATTAACTCTGGTTAATGGAGTTTCAATTACCATAACATGATTTCCCGTTACTTTTCATGATTGTTAACCTAGCTACCAAGCCATTGGAATTAAACTTGGATCTCATTCTTTTAACCATTCCTATGGATGGATGCCAACTAACGAAACTCCGCCGGGCCACTGAAATAAATAAGCAATGGATGAAAATAAACCATTGTCCAGTCTGCACTAATGGAAACAACAATCATTACTCATCAATATTTGTTTTGGCAACCAGGGAGTTTAGGATCACTAGGCGGAAATAGTAAAGGTTGATCGGTTAACCAGGAGATAATGCCAATTCATGTTCAAACTTGTCAATTCACCTTTTTTTTAACCAGGATATAATGCCACCACGATGAAATGCAACCAGGAAATTTAGAAATTATCTCCTTGAGCTGAGGTCGGTCTGTTGAAACTTTAACCAGCTAAAAGTAGTGATTTTATTAAGTTTATGATAAGTTTAGCCCACAAAGGTGCTTGAAATGAACTAATTAGTTTAGTCTGCAAAGCGGCTTGAAATGAATTATATATAGTCATGGTTCAATATTTTTTTGCTTTCACGTCTATAATACATATAATCAATTCCAAGACAAATGAGAATGAACACAACACTTCCAATATATAATGACAATAAAATAATATTAAGATAATCAAGCTGGACACAAATATCTATTCAATGGATAAACTAATTCTAAATAGTATAAAAATATTTTTTTATCATTCTCATCATTCCCTTTGTTCTCATTAACCCACCACTATGTTTTCATTAATCCCATTACTATGTTGTCAGGCGAGGGATTTTTTTTATACATAGAAAATACAAGTTTTAAAAGATACATTTATATCTTTTAAACATATGAAAAATCCAAACAATCCTTCAACTTACCCGGGATTGTTTATCTCTTTCAACTTCTTATTTAAAATAGACTATCTTTTATAGTAAATGGAAAATCACTCTATAAAAAGTATTTTGAATTTTCTAAAATTATGAAAAATTGAGGAAAATAGACAAAATTACAAGATTGTATAACAATGACAAAACCAACTTCCTATCATAAATTTCTAATACTTTTTAGAGGTCAACTATTTCCTTGAATTTGAAAGATGCTCCTACATAAATTTATAATAATTTTTAGAGGTCAACTATTTCCTTCAATTTGAGAGATGCTCCTACATTAGACTCCATTAGACTCCATTAGACTCCAAATGGATTCTGTTCTATGAATTGTTCAATGTTATTTCCATATATAGATTTTGTTTATTTTTGGTCATCCATGTGGCTCTTTCAAGTGGTTTATTTTTCTAGTTAATTAAGTACCACAAGTAATCTTTGTCCCTAGAATTTCTTACTACCATTCTATCCAAAACTACTTCAATCCTTTTTCTTTTTTTCTTTAGGTAGTTGATCTTCACATTCAATGGTCAAAAATACATCACATTTAGGTGCACTAGCTAAAATTATCTCCTCTCCCTTGTAGGTCTATATTTATATATATATATATTTGAAAATTGGTGAAAATCCAATGTTTTGTGGAAGTTTAGTTTCATAAACATCTTAGAAAATTTCCTCTAAAGATTGCATGCTCCATTTTTTTGTAGTTTTAATTTGTTATATTCCATTTTTTGAAAATATTCCTTTCTTACATGAACCATGACCAAATCCCTAGCTTCAAAATTCATTTCATTTCTCTTTAAATCTAATTTTTTTTTGTACTTGTTGTTATTATCATGTAACTATTTCTTAACTCTACCAGGCAATTCTTGCATTGTTGTTGCAAAATCCTCGCCATCTACATTTTATCATTTCTTGTTTTCAAATAGCTCTTAATTCATAAATACCTCTTGGATGTGTACCATACATTATTTAAAAATGACTAAACCCTTAGGTGAGTCATTATGTGCAAACTATGGTTGAGCAAGTACATTTCACCATTCTTTGGGATGTTCACTTACTATATTTTTTAAGAAATTTCATAAAATTGTGTTCATAGTTTCTATATATGCATTAATCTACAAGTGGAATTAGTTGAATTAAATTTGAGATTCTATATATACATTAATCTACAAGTGAAATTAATTGAATTGAAATTGATATTGGTCCCTAATTTCATCCATAGATTTCTTCCAAATTGGCCCATAAATTTTGTGTCTCTATTAAAAGAAACACTTTTTTCCAATCCATGCATCCCATTGTTTGAAATATTGTCATTGATGGCAAAGGAACAGAAATGAGTAACACCAGAATTATCATTAATGGCAAAGGAGCAGATTAGATAATGATGCAGTGAAAAAGCATAAAAGAGAGGCAAAGGAGAAGCAAAGAGGAAAGGAGCAACATTAGATCATTATCTAAGGCAAAGGTGTAGAGAGGAGCACCATTAGAATCTTTATCAAGGAGAAAACGCAAAAAAGGAAACAATTTTGGGTCGAGTTGTGAACGTGTTGGGTCAAGTCGGGCATGAGTGGGAAAAGCCGTGAATGTGCCTAATTAAAGTAATAAACACATGCAAAAATGAAAAACAATTCTGAAGAGAAGGTTGAGTCGTGCTATTTTATGTTAAGAACAGTGCACAGGTCAAGGGTAGAGTCGTGCTTATTTATGTTCAGAATAGTGCACAGGTCAGGGTCAAGTCGAGCTATTCACATTCATATAGAAAGCAAAATAAAATTTAGGTGTATGCGTACAGAATGTTTACAGCAAAGAAAAGAAATGAACGAGTGGGCCAACTTTGGTTGGTTGTAAAACACATGCATAATAATGGTTCTGCTTTCAGAAGATCGTGAACGAGTTGGGTGTTCTACGTGTAGAAAAGAAGAAATGAACGGGTGCAACCAAAGAAGCAAAGGCATGAAGGATTGAACAAGCGGTTCAAGTCATGAAAATACACGTTCAAAACAGTGTTGGCATATTGCACATCGCAGTCAGTGATTTTTATGTTTATTTCTAAGTCATCGCAAGCTATATGTTTTAAGTTGCGATGCGAAGCATATCGCATACTGTATAAAATAAGGAAAACCCATTATGGTAAATGCTAAAGGGTGTGAAATGTGATAAGGTTCTCGCCACGGGTTGCAAAATCAGGAAATCAAAAATATTTTGAAATTATTAAACTTGTGAAGTGCAAGAGATGACGTGGCAGCTGATGTGGCAAGTGAGATGGCTACTGATGTGGAAGACGACGCGGACCTGACCCCACAAATCATAAACACATCTTGATGACATGGTAGGTGACGTGGTAGACGACGTTGCAAGTGATGTGGCAGACGATGTGGCAGTGACATGGCACCCCAGTGGGACCCGAACCTTTTATCACAAATCACATGTCGCAAGAGGTTATAACCAAAGATTAGAGTCAAACTGCGATAAGAATCTACGATGAGGAAACTGTGATGGGAAACTGCGATGGAAAATTGTTATAAGATAGGTTGGACCCCTTCTCATATCGCAGATCAGGAGTTCAAAAGGACTAGAGAACAACGAATAATAATGAAAAGTGTCGAACTGCGATTAGAGACTGGACGCGATACCTTCCAAAGGTAAATGATAATATGTTTAAAAGTCTGTGTGTATGTGTATTGAGTCATGAAATCGCATCGGGAGAAAGAAAGACGTATATAACATATAACATAGACGAACGCCGAATGGCGATAAGAAACCAAACACGAAGACAGGTCAGAGTTGAATTTTAATATATTTCATATCTGGGGTATATGTGGTTTTATGAAGGAAACGTTGGAAGCAGAGGTCGACTCGGGTTATGAAGAAAAGGCCCAAACACATGGAAAATGGACTTGGGTAGAGAGACCTGACAGTGCGTGCAAGAAGGTTGAACATTATAGTTATAAAAAGAAGTCTAAACGAAGAGGAGGAAACTCGGAAAAGTGACCCGACTGTAGAGTAAAGGTATTGCGACAATTTATTAATCAAAAGGTTGAACACTGCGGGCAAAGGAGAATAGGAAAATTCAGGCAAAAGACAGTTAAAATGACATTATTGGAAATGTGCCAGCTGGGTTGAGTTTAGGAGAGGACGATCATGTTGCACAGGTGTAAATGTAAAAGGAGGAATAGAAAAGGAAATGAAAACAACATAAAAGAAAAATGCACATGGAGTAAAGAGTTGAAAGGGATGAATGAAATATTTGTTGTCACTGTAAATGTTTTGATTATTTTTATTGTATGTGATGCAAAGGCAAGTCTCCATGGCATAGACAAAACTCTAATGAGTGTTCTAATGATTATGTCTAATGTAATAACCTGAACTGAAGTAAAAGGAATTGAATGGGTGGAAGGCAGAGAGACAGGCCTATTCACTTCGTATTCCTTGTAGAAGGAAAACAACCAGGAGTTATATGTACAAGATATGTAATATTAGTGTACAGAAAGAGAGTTCAATAGCTGCAAAATGGATGTGAGTGGAATAATGTAAGAGATCTGCAGAAGTTTGGTGAGTGGAAGAATCAGAGAGAGATGATAGAAATGTTGTGCACATCAAGAACTCATATGAAGTAGATATGAAGGCTGAAGAGGTAGCAGTGGAGAAGGAGTATAATAGAGATGATATCCAGGTAAATCAACGTTCTAGTTTCATGTTGAGTGAGGGGATTACAGTCTCATTTCAAGTTGAAGCTTAATAAAAATCTAGTTGGAGCTGGTTGAGGTAGGAGCCTCCTGTAGGTTGTAGCTTGCAGAAAATACATGGGAGTTGGTGTTTCTGTTTAAATTTGTAGCTTGATAGATGTCTAGTTGGAGTTGGTTGAGGTAGGAGCCTCGTGTGGGTTGTAGCCTACAGAAAATATATGGGAGTTGGAGCTTCCTTGCAAGTTGTAGCTTGCAGAATTTGAGGTAGAAGCCTCCTATAGGTTGGAGCCTACAGTAAATCAGTTGTGAGAGGGAGTTGAAGCTTTCCTTTGCATCACAAAAATAATAAGATGTGGTTTTCTCCCTTATGGGGTTCCACTTATATCTGTTTTCTATGTTCTTGATGATAATGTGTTGATGTGATGTTTTAATCTTCCTAATTTCTTGTTGTCCACACATTCATTTTGTTCATTAGTTATGTATTAATCTACTTTTGAAATGATGGTTTAAATTAGTTGAATGAAAAGAGTTTTAAATGACCATGAATGTACTAAACTAATTCACCCGCCCCCACCCCCCCCCCCCCCCCCCCCCGCCCCTCTTATTTTATCTAAGGGTTCATCAGTTGGTATTAGAGATGGTTCCTTTAGTAATAGTTTAACAACTAGAAGGAGGTCCTAGGTCCCCAAAATGGCTAGCCTAGAAGAATGCTCAACAAATAAAGCCCCATTTTTTACTGGCACAAACTATTATTTTTGGAAAAATAGGAATGAGGACATACTTAATGTCTCTAGGAATAGAAGTTTGGGCTATTGTGGAAGAAAAATTTGCACCAAAGGATACAGAAATTGAGGAAGAAGCCAAACAAAATTTCAGAGCTAATGCAAAAGCAATGAATGAACTCTCGAGTGGTCTAAGTGAGTCATAATTTATCAAATTAATGCACAATTTTAATGCCAAAGATATCTAGGATATTTTAGGAAACATTCATGAGGGAGATACAAAGGTGAAGATGGCCAAACTATAATCACATAGAACTCAATCTGAAAACTTAAAAATGAATGAAGATGAAGATGTAGCCGCATTCTTCTTAAGAGTTTCAGAAGTTGTGAATATCATGATAGGTCTAGGAGAAGAAATTAAATAAAGTGTTGTAGTCCATAAAATATTAAGATCTATACCATCCAAGTTTAATCCTAAGTTTTCTGCCATAGAAGAAACGACAAAATCGGAAACCTTAACCAGAAACTGATTACTTAAGAACCTAATAGCATATGAGATGAGACTTCCTAAAGGGAAGTCTAACACAAGGAAGGCTGACTTCAAGGTAGACAAGTGCATAGAAGAAAAATAAGGTACATGCTCATGCTCTGTTGAACAAGAAGCCAAATTTGTCAGAAGATTGGATAGAGGCACAGGTAAGTACAAAGTTAAAATTCCATTTAAGCGTTTTAACTGTGGAAGAGTGGGCCACTATGCTTCAAAATGTCCCCATAAAAGAGGAAAATCAACCACAAGAGACATAGAAAAACAAAATAAATAACTGGAAGAAAGGGAAGAGATGTAATAGAAAATCATTTTATTCTCAGCAAGGTAGAAGTGCATCTGAAAGCTCAGATGAATCCTCCAATGAAGAAGGAACCTTTGAATTTGTTTTTATGGGCGAGGCAAAACTTGAAGGATACCTTCTGGAGAATGAAGAATAAGGTGAGGTTGATCTTGATGGGGAGCTAATTAGTGCCGTGAAGGTAATAGACAGACTTAAACTCAAGAGCAGAAAATAGAAAGACATTCCCTTGAAATATGTAAAGGAAGAGACAAGTTTGAAAAACCTCATTCAGTTGAAAGTAGAACTTGAAGAATCTAAGAAGGTATAATATATTCTAAAAAGGGAAATAAATGAGAAAAAATAGGAGCGTGAAAAGTTGGAAGAAGAAGTAGTATGCTTGAGAAATAAATTAGAAAAGTCCCAAAGGGAATTAACTATGAATATTCCACGAATGAAAAGCTTTGAACAGTTCGAAAAAGTAATAAATGCTCACATATTTCCTCTTATAAAGACCGAGATAGGCTATGAAGGAGAAAACAGTAAGTCCAAGGTTGAAGATAACAAGGACATCACCTTTGTGAAAGTTGTAAAAGAAAAATATAACTCTCGAAAATCTATGATTATTGCAGCTAGAAGACTGACAGAAGAAAGGAACAGGTTGTGTAAGCAGCTCGGAGACGAGATTACCTCCATGGAGAACTTTGAGAAGGAATACATTGAAAGAGATGATGAAGAAGCCCAAAAGAGATCCAAAGAGTTAGAAACTAGAAAAAACCTTATGTGTAATGAAATAAACAGAAATAAGTAGCAACATCAAGTCACAAAGAGTGGAAGGAAGAAGTAAGCAGTTGCAAAAAGCTCAATTGTTCTAGAAGATGAATTGAACAAGTTTAAAAGATATCAAAGGAGGTTCTTTCCTCATGGGAGAAGTATTACATGTTTTACCTGCCATAGACCAAGACATATAGGAACACATTTTAAGACAAATCAAATCAAGTTTAACCAGCAAAAGATATAGCAAATGAGAAGACCTCTTCAAGTAAGAAAATGGAAAGGACAATATTTCACCACATACACAAATAATCTCCATGTCTACTGCTATGCATTAATGAATTTGTACATAAACTTGTTGAATTTAAATTACGTTAAAAAAGGAGCACAAAATGTTATACATCAGCTCAAATGTACCTAGGTAAAATAATATGTTATGTGTGCCACAAGCTTGGACATGTTGGCTCGAGAGGTCCTGACTTAGGTTCGGAGGTTAAGGTTTGCCAACAAACCCCTATACTACTGGCCCTTTCAGTAGTGACCTGCTTGCGTAGGTCAAAGTCTCACCCGAAGTAGTTTGGGTGGGTGCTGGAACCAGGTTTCCGCACCCTGAGGGAGGATAGGTAAGCCAAGAAAAGCTGCATCCAGCTTTATAATGACCAGATCACCTATCTCGGAACTAGATCTATAAGTCTCCTTCTCATCCACGTGTGCAAGGTAAACTATACTTATGGTGCTCAACAAATTTTATACTTATAAGACAGTAGTGCAGCATTTCATAAAACATAACAGAACAGATCCAAATACAGTAGAAACACGTACAAAGTACCTTCGCATCTTAACTTAGAATATGCGTAATGTAGCAGCTAGCGCAGGTTCGCATAAACAGTACACACAGATTCAGTTACTCAACGACCTTTCTTATTCATCAATCCATCAATTCCTTCTTACAATACCCAAACTGGACCTGCGCACAGAGTAGCAGGGTCTGCACACAGTAGGACTTGGGATCTCCATGCACACAGCCAGCAGGAGTCCTTTTCCCAAAAACCCAAACAGATCTACTAAGCCACAATTCGCATCAAGATCTCATCATCTTCCATATTCTTAGAATTCGAAATGTCCCTCTATTTATAACAATCTAGCCTAATATTTCCTATGGTCCACAAAATGTGGTTTTCAGACTCTATGCCTACCCTTTGACCCATTACAATATTTTTGGGGCTTTGACCCACCCCAAAACCCCTGCACTAGACTAAACATAATAAAAAATATACAAAATCAGACTAGTTTCGCAGCTCGTAGGAGACCCTATTCCAACAAGACACAAAGAAAATGACCGCAGGCTGCCATATAAAGTAAAGGAATCTAGACAGATGATGGAATCAAATCAAATTAGACCAAACTATGAATCAAAAAGAAATGCAGACATTATGAGGAACCTCAAAAAAGTATGGAAGAAGAAGAAAACAGGGGAGCTTATTACTTTAATGACATTATGAATCCATCATGGTCTCAGAGGGAGCTACTCTAGGAAGCAATGTAGATATCCAGTCAATGATAGACAAGAAGCAACATCCCAGGGGGAGAGAAGTTCATAAAAAGTCCCCATAATAATTGTCAAAGAAGAGCTACTTGGAATAAGAACAACTAAAAGTTTAGGATGGGAAAGGAAAATTCCTCTAGCAGAGAATTATAGAGGAAGAATGACACCTGAAGCATTCAATATCCAACAGATTGATGGAAGAAGAGAAAGTAACAAGAAGCCATGGTGATAAATGGAACATCATTCATGAACTTGGAAACTAAAAGGATGATTACACTATGTGTCTAACTACAAGTGTTAATAATGAAACAAAATGTTCATAAGAAGGATGAATAAGAGAAATATTTATCATCATTATATCATTACATCATTCTTCAATCGGTGTTTGGAGCAAGAAGCCTTCCTATTAGTAGAACACCAAGTGTTATTAGTGGAGCAATGGTATGGTACAGGTCCTCAAGATCAGAGTATTATGGCAGAAGTACATCAAGTTAGTATTCCCAGCATTATCAACGTTATAGTATATGTGGATTAGACTCTGGTTTCTCTGATTATTGCAAAGTATCTTCTGATTGTAAATGTTGGAGAATTTCGAGCTGCATTATTAAATCATGGAAAGGTCATTAAAAGTGCCAAAGGATCATTATCTTGTTTTCATTTGAAGTGTTATATTGAGCATTGAAGCAGTATCTATTCCTGGATATAATTGCATGCCTTCCTCAATTCAGTACAGATATATCGTCAAGGCCTCTTTCCTAATATCATTCATAAAGTTGTGTGAAGTATGTTTTCTAAGATTTTAATTAAACAAATTGAAGATGTTTTGCTGAAGATCATTATAATAGAAAAATTGAAGTATCTGAAGCATGATGGGCTAGTTGTGTTAATCTTACTGTTGAATTTCAAAGATTCTATTATTGTTTCGTCTGAAGCTTACTTCAACATAGAGGAATTGTTGATATTTCGCCATTGCATAGAGTCTGATCATTGATAGAAATACCTCCCCGTGTTAAAAATTAAATTGTATAGTTGGTAGTGAAAATTTTCTAATGCGTTGAATGTATCTATCCTCAAGGGTTTGTTTTGAATATGCTCTGTACAGTATTAAAGGCATTGGGTCCTTTTTAATTTGAAGTATATTTTCTAATATTACAATAAGTTGTAAGCTCTGTTTGGACTCATTTTTCACATCGGCATCAACGGATTTTGGCTTGTAGTGATTATATCTTTAGAAGTCTAGCACATATCACCACTATCAAGCAGTAAGGGACAAAAGTACAAAACATTCTATGGTGACATTCCTTAAAACATTCTCATGAGTTTGGGATAGCATCAATTTGCAGCATATTCATGAAATCTCTATGATTTTCAAAGTGTTACCTCAACAATGCTCATATATCTTATGAAGTCTGCAATGAAGTCACAACAATGGTCTACTACACTCTTGAAATGTTTAAGTGCACATAAATCAATGCTTATGTGTAACATAAAGAAGCACCCACTGTGTATGTAGAAGATGAGAAAGTAGTAATACTATGGTAAATTAGGTGTATTCATTCAAATACAAAAGGATTCATCAAGTGAGTAATGAATATATGGAGTGTGTATATTCATTTCATATCTATAGAACATAATGAAGAATGCTTATACCAAACTTAGAGAGAAGTAATGCAATGATGGAAACTACATTGCAAAATGTGTAACCCTTTGCCATTGATGTCAAAGGGGGAGGAAAAGAGAGAAAAAGAAGAAAGGAACTTCTCATAATGAAAGGGGGAGGAAGTGTTGCCATCAATGCCAATAGGGGAGGCTATTGGAAATATTTTCATTGATGGAAAAGGAACAGAAAGGAGTAACACCAAAATTATCATTGATGGAAAAGGAGAAAAGAAGAAGCAACAATAAGGCAAAGGAGAATATCAGGCAATGATGCAATGAGAAAACATAAAAGAGACGCAGAGGAGCAGTAGAGAGGCAAGGAGCAGCATTAGGTCATTATCTAAGGGAAAGGATCAAAGAGGAGCAACATTAGAATCTTTATCAAGGAGAAAACGTAGAAAAGGCAACAAGTTTGGGTCAAGTTGTGAATGTGTTGGGTCAAGTCGGGCACAAGTGGGTAGAGTCATGAATTTTCCTAAGTAAAGTATTAAACAGGTGCATTAGTGAAGAACAATTTTTAAGAGCAGGTCGAATCATGCTATTTTACATTCAGAACAGTTCGCAGGTCAAGGGTAGAGTCGTGCTTATTTACGTTCAAAACAGTGCATAGGTCAGGGTCAATCTAGGCTATTCACGTTCAATAGAGAAAGCCAAATGTATGCATATAGAATGCGTACAAAAAAGAAAATAAATGAGCGAGCATGCCAAGTCGGGCTTGTTGTAAAACACGTGAAAAACCATGGTTCTGCATTCAGAATATCGTGAATGAGTTGGGTGTTCTACGTGAAGAAAAGAAGAAATGAACGAGCACAACCAAAGAAGAAAAGGCATCAAGGAGTGAACGAGTGCATCAAGTCATGCAAATACACATTCAGAACAGTGTTGGCATACCGTACATCGCAATCAGCGACTTTTATGTTTATTTCTAAGTCATTTCAAGCTATATGTTTTAAGTTGCGATGCGAAGTATATCACATACCACAGAAAATAAGGAAAACCCATTATGGTAAATGTTAAAAGGTGCGACATTCGATAATGTTTTTTCCGCAGGTTGCAAAATCACGAAATCGCAAATATTACGAAATTCTTAATATTGCGAAGTGCGACAAATGACATGGAAACTGATGTGGTAAGTGATGTGGCGGACAGCATGGACCTGACCCCACAAATCACAAATAAATATTGATGACGTGGCAAGCGGCATGGCAGATGTCGTGGCAGGTGATGTGGTAGATGATGTGGTAGTAACGTGGCACCCCAATGGGACTCGAACCTTTTATCGCAAATCACATGTTGCAAGAGGTTATAACCAAATATCAGAGTGAAACTGCGATTAGAATCTGCGATGAGGAAACTGTGATGGAAAATTGGGATACGACAGGGGGACCCCTTCGCATATCATAGATCGACAGTTCGGAAGGACTATAGAACAACAGATAACAATGAAAAGTGTCGAACTGCGATGAGAGACTAGACGCGATACCTTCCAAAGGTAGATGATAATATATTTAAAATTCTGGGTGTATGTGTATTGAGTTATGAAATTGCATCAGGAGAAAGAAAGATGTATATAACATATAACATAGAGGAACACCGAATTGCGATATTAAACTAGATGCCAAGAAAGGTCAAAGTTGAATTTTAATATATTTCAGATCCGGGGTATATTCGTTTTTATGAAGAAAACGTTGGAAGAAGAGGTCGACTCAGGTTACAAAGAAAAGGCCTGAACTCATGGAAAATGGACTCGGGTAGAGAGACCTGATAGTGAATGCAATAAGGTTGAACGTTGTAGCTATAAATGAAAGTCTGAACACAGAGGAGGAGACTCGAGAAAGTGACCTGGATGTAGAGTAAAGGTATTGCAGAAGCTTCTTAATCAACAGGTTGAATGCTACAGGAAAAGGATAATAGGAAGAGTTAGGCAAAATATAGTTAAAATGAAATGTTGGAAACATGCCAGTTGGGTCGAATCAGGTAGAGGAAGATCATGCTACACTGGTGGAAATGTAACATCGGGAATAAAAAAGGTAATGATAGCAACAGAAAATACAAATGCACAACGAACAAAGAGCTGAAATGGTTGAATGAAATGTTTGTTGTAACTGTAAATATATTGATTATTTTTATTGTATGTGATGCAAAGGAAAGTCTCCATAGGCATAGGAAAAACTCTAATGACTGTTGTAATGATTATGTCTAATGTAATAACCTGGACTAAAGTGTAAGGAATCGAATGGGTGGAAGGCAGAGAGACAAGCTTGTTCACTTAATATTCCCTATAGAATGAAAATAGTCAGGAGTTATCTGTATAAGAGATTTAATATCAGTGTGCATAAAGAGAGTTACATAACTGCAGAATGGATGTGAGCGGAATAATGTAAGAGAGTTGCATAAGGTTGGAGAGTGGAAGAATCAGAGAGAGTTGATAGAAATGTTGTGCACATCAGGAACTGAGATGAGGCAGATATGAAGGCTAAAGAGGTAGTAGCGGAGGAGGAGTATAACAGAGTTGATATCCAGGTAAATCAACATTCTATTTTCATGTTAAGTGAGGCGATTGTAGTCTCCATTCAAGTTATAGCTTGATAAATATCTAGTTGGAGCTGGTTGACGTAGGAGCCTCTTGTAGGTTGTAACCTACAGAAAATACATGGGATTTGTTTCTTCCGTTTCAATTTATAGCTTGATAGATGTCCAGTTGGAGCTGGTTGAGGTAGGAGCCTCATGTGGGTTGTAGCCTTTATAAAATATACGGGATTTGGAGCTTCCTTGCAAGTTGTAGCTTGCAGAATTTGAGGTAGTAGCCTCCTGTAGGTTGGAGCCTATAGAAAATCAGTTATGAGAGGGAGTTGGAGCTTGCCTTTGCATCACAACAATAATAAGGTGTCGGTTTCTCCCTTATGGGTTTCCACTTATATCTGGTGTCTATGTGTTTGATGATTATGTGTTGATGTGATGTTTTAATCTCCCTAATTACTTATTTTCCACACATTAAGTTTGTTGATTCATTATGTATTAAGCTTCTTATGAAATGATGGTGTAAATGAGTTGAATGAAAAGAGTTTTAAATCACCATGAATGTACTAAAATGATTCACCCCCCCCCCCCCACCCCCCTCTCTCCATTTAGCTAAGGGTTCATCACCTAACAATATATTTGGAAAAAAATAGCAATATTAGTTGTATCACTTATTTTCGCAAGAAAAAAATGTGTTTGTTTTGAAAATATTTATACCTAAATCATAAATGGAATCATTAAATCTCTAATTTTTTTGCAATCCTAATACAAAATCCATACTTCATGAGTCTCATGGTATACTTGGAATTGGAAATGGCTTATACAATCGAGTATTTTGACTCATCCCTTTTGCATATTGATATATTTTGCATATTTCCACAAGTTTATTTACATTATCTTTCACACTTTACTAAAAATAAAATTTACTTAACTAAGAAAAGGTTTTGTCCTACTAAGCTTCCAATATGCTTTCCTTTCAACATTTTTTCTCTCATTAAACACCTAGGAATGCATAATTATTTTTCTTTGAATAATAATCCTCCCTATATCATGCAATTTGATGATGGAATTATATGTCAACTCATTATATCTTAACAACCTGCTTAATCCTCTTTAGAATATGCATCTTTGGCATACATATCTTTTAAAGATTCAAATCCATTCACTTCAATTTCTTCTAAAATTAAAATTACCCTACTCAATGCATCTACCACTTTATTGGATTCCCCACATCAATCCCTGATAAAAAAAGTAAAGTTTTGTAAAAACTCAACCAAATTGACATGTGTTTGATTAAACTTTGCGTTTGATTAAACTTTTCTTGATTTCTAATAAATTTTAAAGAAGAGTCATCAATATATTGTTTATCTCCTTCAAATTTTTACCTAAAATAAAGGTATATGTTACACTACATGTAAAGCACTTGATTATCTTCAACACACATGGAATTTTCTATAATTATGAAAAACTAAGAGAATCAAAATTACAAGATTTCATGGCAATGTGGAAACCAACTTCCTCCCATAAATTTCTAAGGAACATGTCATTCATTGAATATTATTCTAGAAGGACACTGACATTTTTCCTTAGAAGAAAATATAGATTTTTTAATTTTTTTAGGAGTTTAAAGATTCCTAAGTGGAAAATCATATGGGAAAGAAGATTAATGTTTTTAAGTTCTTGAGGATTGATAATAAACATGATTTGTTTTTACAAAATTTGATATTTTTTTTTTTATAATAACAACATTAAAAATATAATACAACAGATGAACCTAAAGTTAATGGAGTTTCACAATGGATGGATGAACGTAATGTTGATTGGGAAAGCTAGGAGTACACTTATTAGAGGTAGCATAGATAAGAAGTTTTAGGTAGAATCAATTGTTATTGCATTTTACTTTTCTAATAAGTATTTGACATAAAATCTTGTTGATAAATATTCTTATAATGATTTGGATGGGAAAGAATCCATCCCTTCATCATATACATGCTTTTTCTTGTGAGGTGTGTGTTCATGTCCACAAGAAGAAGTAGTAAAATTTTCCTAACAAGGCTATGAAATGTATCTTCATTGGCTATGGATTTGGTGTGAAAGGAAACAAGATTTGTATTCCTATGGCTAGAAAAGTTTTGTATATGAATAATGTCATTTTTAGAAGGTAATCCTTCTCTCATGATGGTGTTGCTAGAAGTGTATGACAAGAAATCAATGGTTTAGCTCTAACATTGAGAATGTTGAATGAAAATATGAACAAGAAGTTCAATATGAAATGAATGAGAATAAGGGTTCAAAGAGCTCTAATGATAATGAAGAAAATCCACCTCAGGATTTATGGGGGTCCACTCAGCAAAGAAGTAAACATGTATAGCTATATTCTATTTAATTTTATATGCATATTTTTTTTTCTAACATTAATATTCTTATCATTATGAAAGAAAGTAATAAAATGAAAGATAAGGAGTTTTGTATATTGACCATTGATGAGGAAATAGTTTCATTTAAAAATAATGATACCTGGGAATCAATAATATTGTTTTCCTAATAGATATAAACCGATTATATTTAATTGGGTTTCCAAAATGAAGATCAATTTTTATTTCAATGTTGAAAGAAAAAGATAAGGTTAGTTGTCAATGGATATTCACAAGTTGAGGAGATATAATTTATTTAGTGAGATATTTTCTCTAATATCTAAGATAACATATATTAGGCTCATATTATTTCTAGTAGAAACTTATTCTTTAGAGATAGAATAGATCGATGTGAAAAAATCATTCCCAAATGGTGAATTCGAGGAGCAGGTATGTATGAAACAATCATAGCACAATGTTTAAAAAGCTAGAAATTCATTGGTTTAAAAATGAGTCAAATAGAGTAAAATAACCCATTGACTGTTAGTAAAATTGGCTGTTATGAGACCAGGTCCAAAAATAGAATAAAAGAGAGATCAACGCCTTAGAAATAAGCCACTTCGAGGGGGAAACCTCATTTACATTACATAAATGAACAATTATTGGATGATACAAATGACAAAACACCCTTCTATATATAGGATTCCATGGGGTCACAATATAATCCTAGCCGACCTAACAATAATAATGTAAGAGTACAATAATAAAAATATGGGGGTTACAGGGGTACAACAATAACAATAAAGGGGCTACACTAACAAGAAAAAGGGACTACACTAGTAATATATGGACCTAACATGCCCCTCTCCTTCAAAAAAATGTTTTCCTCAACACTTGAGTAGTTGAGGATGCTTCTTTATAGAATTATCATCCTCCCATGTAGAATCTTCAGTGGGTAAGTTTTTCCACTTCATGAGATATTCTGAAATTGATTGATTTCATAGCTGTCGAGTTCTTGTTTCTGTCACTGCTTCAGGTTCCAATATGATTTTTCCTTCTTCATCAAGTTTTGGCAATATTGTTTGAACTGGAATTTTTTCACCTATAATATTCTTTTAGCATGAAACATGGAAAACTAGATGCACTCGCGAAGAAGCAGGAAGCTCCAATTTGTATGCCATAGTACCAATCTTTTTAAACACCTTGTAAGTATCATAGTACTTTCGTAATAATTTATTATCCTTCTTAGCTTGCTTGAGGGACATTTTTTTGTATGTTTGTAGCCATAAAAATACCGAATCTCCTACATCAATACTTCTCTCATTGCGATTTTGATCTTCTCATTGTTTCATTCGATTTTGTGCCAAAATTAGGTTATCCTTTAAGAGTTGGAGAACTTGTTGTTGATGCTCGATGTTATCTTCCACTGCTTGAACCTTAGAGTTTTCTCTTAAAGATGATGAGATGGAGGGTGGATGATATCCATAAAGTGCCATAAATGGGGTGATTTTTTCTGCGGTATGGAAGGAAGTGTTATACCACTATTCATCCAGAGGTAAGCACTTGACCCATTGTGTTTGTTTATAAGATACAAAACAACGAAGATATCCTTCCAAACATTTTTTCACTATCTCAGTTTGACCATCAGATTGAGGATGATAAGATGATCTATGATCTAGTTGAGTACCAAACAAGAAAACAATTCCATCCAAAAATTTCCAGTAAAAATGGGATCTTAGTCGCTTACAATAATATTTGGGATTCCATGTAGCTTTTGAATTGTTTCCATAAATGTAGTAGAAATTGTACTTGCTTTAAATGTATGAGATAATGCACAAAAGTGTGCATGCTTGGTAAGTCTATCAACTACCACCATGATGGTACTCTTTGCTTCAGACTTAGGTAAACCCGTGATAAAATCCATTGAAATCCTCCCAACGTTGACTTGGAAAGGATAAATGTTGTAGAACATGTGACGACTTAATTGTCTTAAATTTATTCTACTGGGAAACCAAACATTCTACCACAAACTTTTGAATATCAAATTTAAGGCCATCCTAAAAAAAAACTTTCTTCACCCTGTGATAAGTTTTTAAAAATCTTGAGTTTCCTCCTAAAGGAGAAGTGTGAAATTCCAAAATAAACTTTTGTTTTAGTTGGAAATTCTTAAAAAGGTATAAGCGATCTTTGTACCATAAGGAATCATTTTTCCAACTAAATGTATCAGATGTACTGGGATCTTGTTGCAAATTTTGAATGAGTTTCCACACTTCTTCATCCTTCTTCCATTCATCCCTTGCTTATGTTATCCAATATGGTTGCATAATAGAAATGGCACAAATCAATGCTTCCACCTCTTCATCCTCTCTTGAGAGTGCATCTTCAACAACATTTAGCTTCCATTTTTTGTAGATGATTTCAAAGTCATAGCCCAACATATTTGTGACCCATTTTTCTTCTCTTCCGAAGATACTCTTTGTTACAAAAAGTGTTTAATACTATCAATATCAGTTTTTACCTTGAATCTTCCCATTAGGTAAGGTTGTCATTTAGTTAGTGCATGTAGTATAGCTAACATTTCCTTCTCATAAATATCTTTCTATAAATAATTTCCTTTGATTGGATGACTTTAAAAAGCAATGGGTCTTCTCTTTTGCATTACAACAACACCAATTCCATTTCCTGAGGCATCACATTCGACAATAAAGGTTTTTGTGAAGTTTGGCGTGGCTAAGGCTGGTGCTAGTCACATTGCCTCTTTAAGATGTTCAAAGGCCTTAGATTCTTTAGGAGTATATGAAATACATATTTCTTCAATAATGTTGTTAGAGGTGCAGCTATTCTTCCATAATTCTTAACGAACTTGTCATAATACCCTGTTAACTCGAGGAATCCTGGTAACTTCTTTATGGTTGTGGGGACTTTCCATTCCTTAATGGATTTAATTTTGTTAGGGTCTACCTTAACACCCTCATGAGATACAATATGACCCAGATATTCCACCTCTTGTACTCCAAAGAAACATTTGGAGGTTTTTTCTTATAAATGTTTCTCCTCGAATAGTTTGAGCACATTGTCAACATGTTGAACATGATCCTTCCAAGACATGTTGTAGATTAGTATATCATAAAAAAATACTAACAAAAATTTTCTAAGGAAGGGTTTGAAAATGGAATTCATCAGCCCTTGAAATGTAGAAGGTGCATTGGTAAGGCCAAAAGGAATGACCAAAAATTCATAATGACCCTCATGAGCTCAAAATGATATTTTCGGAATATCTTCAGTCTTCATTCTAATTTGATGATATCTTGAACGAACATCCAACTTGGTAAAATAAATTGTTCCATGTAATTCATCTAATAATTCATCAATCACATGAATGGGAAATTTATCTTTAACAGTGAGCATATTGAGATCCCTATAATTCGGACACATGCACCATGATCCATCCTTCTTGTGCACTTATAATACTGGAGTAGAGAAAGAACTTTGACTAGGTTGAATTATACCAACCTCTAACATTTTTGCAATCATATGTTCAATTTCTCTCTTTTGGACATAAGGATATCTGTAAGGCCTGATGTTTGGAGGAAAAATTATAAGAATCAAATGAATAGCATGATCATGATCACAAGTAGGTGGGAGTCCTTTGGGAGTTTCAAACACCTTGGAATGATTGTCCAAGGATTTTTGGAGATCTGGATAAATAGATGATTTTGATGTTGGAACTTCTAGTGAGCATAATTGTGTAATTATGCTCGTTGATATTTTGTCAGAAGCTTTGTCATGACATTAGAGCTTATTATCTTTCTCGTCTTCCCTGTGATACCCAGTAATTCAACTTCCTTTCCTTTTGAGAAACATTTCAAGAAAATTTCTTGAAAATTAAAAGCTACCATCCCCAAAGACTGTAACCATTGTACTCATATTACAACATCAACACCTCCCATTGGAATGGAAAGAATAGGACTATTAAATACATATTCCCCCATGGTTAGCTTTACATTATGCCATTTTCCAGAGCAATTTATAGTTCCTCCATTTGTAACCATCACTTGAAATTCTGGTGCTGGGTATAGGAAGCAATTCAATTCCTTGGCTACCTTACAATGAATAAAATTATGGGTACTACCTGAATCAATCAACACTATTACCTTTTTCTTCTTGATATGTCCTTCTATCTTCAAAGTTTGATGAGTGGTAATTCCTATTAATGAACTACACGATATGCTCAGAATCATTTCTTATTTCTCTAAGGTTGGTTCTTGGTGTATATCCTCTTCTTTTGAGGTATCTTGTTCATTTTCTTCCTCCTCTTCACAATCTATGTAAATTAATTTATTATCGGAACACTTCTGACCTTTACTTATTTTCTATCACAACTGTAGCAAAGACCTTTTTCTATTTTTTCTTCCAACTGTTGTGGTGTCAACCTTGTAGGTTGTGGAAGTCTAGGAGTAGCAACACTTCCATATTTATAGATGTGAGTGGTAGGCTTCCTTGTTTCCATAATTTTACATTCAATTTTTCTTGCCAACCTGAATGCCTTATCCAATGAATCAGGTTCCAAAAGGCGAACCTCATTTTGGATGTTATCCTTTAAATTCCTTATGAAGACATCAATCTAGTTACCCTTATATTCAATTTTTGGAAGTCCTCAACTTGTTCCACCACTTAAACCTTTTGTTTGAGATTTATCATTTGGCTAAAGAAGGTGTTGTTCTTTGCATCCTCATAATGTGCTATCATTTCCTTCGTAAAAAATGACCAAGTGACAATTTTTTTACGGGAACAAAGCCATAGATGCCATACAAATTCATTTTTTCTAAATATAAAGTTGAAATGTGTCCCTTTTGTGTGTTTTTCACATTATTGAGATCAAAATATTACTCCATCTATAGTATCCATGTTACGGGATCATTGCCATCAAACTTCCTCATATCGATATTTGGAATATGGTGGGTCTTGCATCCAACATTTCAATTTATGAAATCACGATTAACATTTTTTTTTTTTTCATCATGAGTTTCCTCTACTATCTTTTCACCATTAGGAATCATTTCTTGTATCAACTTTGTCAAACCTTCCCTCAAACCTTCCATGTCTTCCTTCAAACCTTCCATTTTTTCTTCCATGTCTTCCATGCCATTATTCAAAGCATCAATATTAGCTTCCATGCCTTTATTCAAGCCATCCATATTAGCTTCCACGTCTTTCTTCAAAACTTCCATTTCATTTTTTGTTGCTCTTTGCGAGAGTGAAATTTGGTGCACTTTCTCTTGTAATTTTGATATATCATTTTGCACTTATTCCTCTTCATGGGTCATAGTAGAGTATTATGAGGGCTTAATGGGTGTTGAATTATTTTTAGGAAGAATTTTAGAACCTAATACTGATAGTTATGCTTAAAGATTCCTTTGGAATCACTTCAAACTGATTTTTCAAACAAGACTTATGCAATTCAAAAAAACTTAACACCTTTTTCTTTCTTTTGAGGAGCTCGATATTGAAACTGAATTATACCTATGATTTCAAATCTTCATTATCTAAAATTAGGTCCTATATTAGCCCTCTGAATCTTCTTTCGAATGTCATAGGTCTGACTTGATTTGGATGCTTCAAGTCAAAGTTATGCCCAATCTCCCACAATGACCTAATTATGGACTCGTTCAGTAGAGAGAAATTGTACGGCATGACATGTGTCACTGATTCCTCATTTTTCTCTGAAATTGATACAAATGAAACTAAGTTCCATTTAATTTTTCCATTTTTTACAGAATTCCAATCCAATGCTCAGAGAGAGAGAGTAATGAATATTTTCCCAAGGTCACCTCTTTTAGATGAAATTCGGGAGCCTACAAAAAACCTAACTTCCACAGATCATATCTCCGAAGATATTGCGAACCAAGATCTGAAATTTGTACACGAAGTTCCTCAGGATTTTGGTTTTTCATGGTAAAAATTTCAGCTTCTGAAACCTTCGTAGAAAAAAATTTATAGCAAAAATTCCACACTGACTTGTTTGGAGCACCGAAACACTAGAATCCAAAGCTCTGATTCCAAATTTTATGAAACCAGCTCCAAAAATAGAAGAAAAGAGAGATCAATGCATTAGAAATAAGCCACTTTGAGGGGGAAACCTATTTTACATTACATAAATGAACAATTCTTGGATGATACAAATGAAAAAACCTCCTTCTATATATAGGAGTCCATGGGGTCACAATATAATCCTAGCTGACCTAAAAATAATAATGTAAGGGCACAATAATAACAATATGGGGGTTACAAGAGTACAAAAATAATAATAAGGGGGGTACACTAACAACAATAAGGGACTACACTAGTAATATAAGGACCTAACATTGATTAACCAATCAATCATTACTTGAGTCAACTATACAGTCGACTGTTGGTTGATGTTGAAAAACCAATCAAGTGCTGGCTGATTGGAATTAACTAGTTGAGTATTGATCAAGTTGACTAACCAATCGATTGTCATTCAATGTTGACTACTAGTCAACTCTTAATTGATTCTAACTAACCAGTCAATCATTAGTTGATGTTGACTAACTAGTTCATTGTTAGTCGATGCTAAATCTAGTCAATTATAAAGGAAATTTGACTAAAAATCAGTTCATTCAACCATTGGGTTAGATTGACCAATTCAATATGCTATTCAACTATGTAGTTGAGTTAGTGAACCACAAATTTATGTCAACTAAATAGTTGACTTAATTGACCATTTAGTCAAACCGACAAGTAAAATATTCTAGTTGACTATATAGATCATTTGACTAAGGATTTGAATTAGTCGACCACTTTAAGATATAAATATATTATGTATTTAATTTAGTTGACTAGTAATTTTATTTAATAAACAATTTTTTCTCGTAGTTCTTTAAGGTTGACTTTTCAATTTCTAGTATTTGATCCAATATAAGTCTAGTGTTTGAGGCATTGTGTGTGATACCACTTTGTAACATACCTAGAAGCTTCTTTCCATAGGTAAGAGCATGAAGCACTTTGGGAAACATCATTATCCACTTAACTATAACCCAATACCCAAATTTCCCTTTTATAATATATTTCCAACAAATTTATCGCAAAAGTCAACTAATCCTCATCAGTTGATGAATATAAATAATCCATCAACCGCACACCCAAAATTATGTTTCCTATTGACCACCCATCAACTATTTTTTTGAATTGAACATCCATCAGTCATATAAATGGCTAAATTTCATCAATTTTATAGAAATTTTGAGTGCTTTTCGACCACTCTTCGATAATATTTTGCAAAATTGTTGTTTTCCACTTCATATATGAATGTAACTATCTAATGACTATTTGATGTAGGAATACATAATTTCACTTATTAATAATTATTCCCACCATATTATAATTTTATCCAGTATCATTCATTATTATGCAACATATTCTGAGTATATTCCCAAACATAATTCCTCTACTATAATCATGTATACTATAATTTTATTCAATCATGATTGTCCCATGCGTACTACGTTGTTATGCATCAATTAACATCCTCATTGTGGAATTATAAGTATGTCTAAACACATAAAATTTTTAAAATTTTATGCACATAATAAAATACATATCATTAATAATAAAATGGCATAATAGGAACACTCATCATTGTAATTTTTCACTGACTAGATACAAACCTCAGATGTTCCACTCATCCATAGACCACACTACTCTAAAAAACTCAGTAGTTGGTCACCCCTAATATAGAGGACGCATAATTAAATAAGGGAAAAGGCTCACTCATAGCCAACTATATTCATACAAGTAATACCAAACAATTATTATTCCAACTTCCAAATCCAACAACCTCCCTAACTAAAATCCCACATCTTCATCCTACACAACCCAAGTCAATGAACCCCTTCTTTGCCCCTATATTCCATTAGGATGTGCCACTACTCTTCTGATGATTCAAGTACATAAAAAATAAATTTTATAGTACTACAACTCTAAGAGTTCCAACTACCCTCATAAGTCTTCCAAGCACTCATTTCACTTCACGCTAGGAAATTTTACTCATCCCATTCCCTCTCCAAGCTCTAACATTACCAAATATGTGTAAGGGGAATTGGACATATAATTCAATCAAGTAATTCATAATAGTTTACCATGCCATCGGTTTCATTAGTTATTCAATATCGTGTATGCTCAAGTATGTAGCATCAACCAGTAGTGTATTAGTAATGGACCAACAACAAACTATGGATGAACTAGTAGGTTACTAGCAAGTATTTATGGTTGAATGATATGAGAATGTTGGGAAGAATCATGGGAAATGTGACTTTTTTATACGTGATTTCTTTCTAGCAAGTGTCACATGGGGATCTCACCACCCACCACTTAGGGACTCACATAGATTACTTCCCCCTCACTATTTATACATATACTTATGTCATGTCTTAACAACTTTTGGTTATCTGCATAAGACACTTTTGAAACATAATATTATTTCAATGGCTTAGTAAATGCCATTGCTCCATCGTGCTAGCTTCCCCTCTTATGGAGTTCTAACACTCCAATTCTCATGTCTAACTCGATATGAGATAGTGGTGTATTTTATTAAATGGATATGATTTGATATTACATTATTAGGTTCATTAACCTAAATCACACAAACACTCTAGCCTCTAATATACATAAACATACACATATGGGCCCGAAAATAATATATGCACATGGGATTGCAATCTCTAAAACAATTATTCACATAAGCATGTAGGCCCAACATATCTTGGCTCACAACCTAATAGAGATATATAAAAATAAAAAATAGGGTAATTCCAAAGATGTTATAGAAATTATATGTAATGTTATCAACCATTAGGTGTTATATAAATTATATGCAATGTTATAAACCATTGAATGCAAAAAACAACACCTTCGCCTCCAATGAGAATGGCATACATTGGCCTTTATAAATTATATTATCACGTACTCATTTCAATGTTATGTTACTTTCCTACATAATCAATACTACCCCCATTATCCACCAAACCATGAAAATTTGTCACTATATAAGAAAAATAATCAAGGTTCCGTAATAATATTTTATCAATGAAGTTATGGGTATCACCTGAGTCAAGAAGCACTACAACCTTTTGATCCTTAATGTTTCCTACAATCATAAATTCTAGAGGTACTAACAAACCTACTGATGCATGAATACTGATTTCACCCATATTAGAACCAATTTTAGGCACAATTTTAGCTTTTATTTCCTACCCTTCAAGTTTACAAGTTATTCCTCATCTCTTAATGAAAATGCGTCCATTTCCTCTTCATCGTTATTTTCCATGGTGAAATTTTATGTTTCTTGACATTTATTCCCTTTTAGCCATTTGTAATTACAACCCAAGCAAAGTTATTTTTCTCTTATTTCCTCCATTTCCTTCTATGATATTCAAGTAGGTTGAGGTAATTTTTTCTTATGAATCCAAATTTATCTCTATTTCCTACATATGTTCCAAATATAGACTTCTATGTATCACTATTCTTGGCTTCAATATGACAAGAAAATTGCAATATTTTCAATATGTTTTAAGAAAATCTCATGTTTAATGTATTCTTTTAATTAACCTATATAAGCTTCTGATGGATTTTCATCATTTATATTATACACCCTTGTTTCCAATACCTAAATATCTAGGTTATAATATTCAATATTCGCCCAATTTCTTGATTCTTGTCAATTGACAAAAGTAGTCTTGTTCCCAAACTTTTGCATATTGTGCTTCTAAGATTATTGTAACTAATCCACATGTATAATGATAATAATGGGGCTTCCTTTTAAATACTCAATGATATCATTAATAATTTTTCTCTCAAAGTACAATTTTTATAAGGAAATCCTTTTTCTTATCATCCATAATATTGTGAATTCTATAATGCCCCTCTTACATGATTTTTTCAAGCATTTTGGACAAAGATTTTTGGATCATATTTCCTAATTAATCCTAGATATGTATGTGAACAATTTAGTTTTGTATGTGGATGCAAGGATCAATTACATGATGGATGTAATGATGTGGTACATATGTACACAAATACACACACAAACACACACATATATTGTTGATCATAATCCGCTTCCTGTAAAATTTCACAGGAAATCTGGTTTAGAGCTCTCAAATTCCCCCTTTGCAGCCTTGGAAAATCATCCTCAAGCCTATCGTTACCGTTTCCCGCCTCTAAAATTCATTATGAACGACTAAATATTTCATATTTGAAATATCTAAGGTTTAGCCCTATCAGCCCTGGCCCCTCTGTTTTCTTACTCCACGCGACCAAAGGCTGCAACCACGCGTCAGGCCGAAAGGCGCTTACCGAATGCATATCGGGCGCGTCCTGGGCCGTCCGATCAGACCATAGATCAACGTACCGCATCTCTCTCACCTTGTGGTCCTCGCCTCACATCCACTGTTTAAAAACTGCCCGGTATTCATCGCACTGCCTTTCGGCGGTAGGCGGTAATCCCCGTTCGGCTAGCGATTCCACTCAGCGCTCCCCACAAGTCCCAGCGTACGGCCTATAAACCGCTCTCCACTGCGCATTATTGTTCGACCCAGGACGCGCAGTGATATCGCTGTCATCCGTTCAATCTGAAGGCCTCCATCTGACGATCGTCATACCCCAAAGCTGCATGAACATTAAACCAAGCCAATAGCGCCCCTGGCCCACTCTCTATTGCCTCCGGTTCTCTTCCAACCGTCGATATCCTCATGAGAATGGACGGCCAAGATTTCATTATCCCCGCTGTTGACCCGGTCTTCTTCCACGTCAGCATCCCACGTGTTATCACATTCCCCCTCTGCCAATTATACATTACATTCATATGTTTATTTTATGGTTTCGCATTACAAATTCTGGCGAGCCCTTCTGCCACTATTTCCACTGCATTTTCTTCGTCACCACCCTGCATGTTTCTGCCACTTCATCACGTCGCTCTGTTACACAGTCGCTCCCACTGCATTGCCACCCCCCATGCATTGGTTTTATTCACAGTTTTGTGTGTTTTGCAGGTTGAAAACGGCAAATAATTATCATAATTTGCAGCCTCCATTACAGGAGCCGAGCACACATCAAAGGACCATTTTTCAGAGCAGAATTAGGAAGAAATTCCTCGGAAGCCAAATTTACAAGACTTCAATTTAAGAGGCAGGGTTCAGATTTGTCAAAACCCTGTAAGAGCATTCAAGGCGCCGATTTCTCAAATGAAGATATCAATGGGGAAAAGAAAGAATATCAGTGATCAGAAGAGAATTAAATACAGGTAGCTGAAGATTTTGGGGGCCTTGTTCAAGCCTTTTGAAGCAGAGTACCAAATTGAAGATCCTGCACATCATTCAAAAGATCTACACACAGAAAAGAAAGTCCTCAAGGCCTTATTTCAACAGAGTCTTCTTTCTAGGAAAGGACAGAGTGTTGTTATGGTTATCCCTATAATGTGTTCCTAAAGAGATCTTTCACTCAGCGCATTTATTTCAATAAGTAGGCCACAGAGTACAATCAACACAGCGTCGTCAAGCAGTATGGGTGGGCACTTCTCCACCATTTTGTTTTAATGATACAATTAAATTTTCATCACCTACCTCTTTTGCGAGGTTTTAGTTTCTCTTATAAAAACCATAAAGAAACGCATTGTAAGGGTTCCAGATTTTATCAGAAAATTATGCAGTGAAAGATTTTTTGTATACAGTTTGTAAAACTCTTGTATGAAGGCTCGGAGCCCATAGGGTCTCAGGGAGGAGGATTTCTATCTATCAAAGAGGATTCTGGTCTTTGGTATTTCATAGTCTATAACTCTCTTTTATATGTAATTTAAATATATCATTTCATCTCATCCATCTTTCCTGTATCACGTTTTGGAATGCAAGTGGCTCACTGATTTCTGGTAAGGATATATCCTAGTTGATGCCCATGCTCAGATTAGTCAAGCGCTTTAAATATGGCTCATGCATGATATTCTATTCCATTATTCATCTTAACCATACTTCTGCTATACTAGTTTCTTTGGGAGGGTGCTTTTAAAATTCTATTATCATGTATGGATTCTTAGATTGGTAAGCCCATGCATGGTGGTATTGTATATCTGGGTATCAGCTCAATGTTAACTAATATCTTCTTAATACTTCTTTCACTACATACACATTCTGATAATTTATGTCTGTGAAGTATTTCTGAATCGGTCCGCTTTGCAGTCAACTGTCTCTGAATTTTCTGTTGCTTTCGTATTAGAAGTTCTGCATCTTGCCTCTATAGTATCACTTTTCCTGTGTCAGTTTTTGAGAGTTTGGTCCCATTCTATTCCATTTCCCTATTTACAGGAGATAGCATGTGAGCTGAAGCTAACAACTTCACACATCATACTATATGCTCCTTGCTATGCTAAGATGTCCTAGGCACTGGTCTATCACAACTCTAGGTTGTCTCTAGGAGCTACAATATCTTTTTGGCGCCGTTTCCAGGGATGAATTTAAGAAAATCAGAATCCCTAGGCCTTGACAAAATCATATTCACTCTCTAAGTAGGTGAGCACAGAGAGTTGAGAGTTGTAGATCCCTCACCTTGGCGACTCCACATTTGTTATTTGATATATCTATTCGCAGCCGTGGCTCCTCATAAGCCACACCTAAGGTTAGATACGTCCAAGCCAAAGACACCTTCAGTGTCTGACCCTGACCAGATTATACATAGAGGAAATTGGACGGAAAGGAAATCAACACGTTCCCAAATTCCTGAAGTGCCTATAGAAGATTTTCCTTCCTCCTCCTCTCAATATTCTCAGTTGCAAATTCCCGACTCCACTGTGCGAGATACTGATTATTATTATTCGGTAGTCCACCCCGAGAGGGTATCAGAAATAAAATAAGTCTTCATCCTACTCCCGAAGTTGAAGAGGTCAAGGAAGTAACCGAAGTATCTACTGTTAATATACCTTCGTTCCCCTCAACCCCTCAAGCTGCAGTTGAGTATATTCCTATTATTATTCACACTGCACTTCCACCTCCTCCTCCTCCTCTGACTCATCAAACTATTGTACTACCTCCACCTCCTCCAATGGCTAATGTTCTAGCCTTTTTGATGAATAAATATGCTCCCCTGGCATTACCCCAAGTGCTGAATGATATGCCCCAGGATTATCTGAAGGTCTTGCCCAAATTCAATGGAGAAAATGAAATTGATGCTCGAAAGCATCTTGAGACTTTCTGCTCCTTTGCAGAGAACTTTAATGTCGAACATTTATATGTGGTCTTAATACTATTTTTGCAATCTCTAGATGGTGAAGCTCGAAAATGGTTTAAGGCATTGGCTGGCCATTCTATTACCACTTGGGATAACATGGAAGACACTTTTCTCAGGAAATGGGGAGAAAATAAAGATCATGGAAACTGTCTCATTGAGTTCAATACACTAAATAAAAGACACAATGAAGGAGTATCAGAATTTATTAAGAGATTTAATAAGTTGTATCTGAGCCTCCCTGCTGATATGAAACCCCATCGAAATGCTACTAAAGTTGTTTTTGTAGTAGCCTTTGATTCGGAGTTTGGTTTCTCTCTCAGAGAAAGAAATCCTGCTACTCTGGATGATGCTCAGGCAGATGCACTAGAGTTGGAAGCAAACTTTGCCTCCACTGGTAAATCAAAAGGAAAATCATAACAACATTCCAGAAGAAGGGGAAAAGAGGAGGTGTCTACTTCTAGTCAGGACAGAGACTCAGACAAAATAGAAGAAATGAGAAAATTGATTAAGAAAATGGTCAAGCTCGAACTGGAAGCCAAGAATTCAGCCTTCAGGAATTTTTAGAATGCTCCAAATAGAGGTTACAATCCTCAATATAGGAAACCACCCTTGCAAATATTTCCAAGGGAATCAAAGGAGCAATAGGATCAAGTGCCACACCCATTATACCTAGAAGGTCCAGTAGATGACTCTACTGAAGATGCTGCCTATAGACTAGAGGATGGAAATCTTTCCTTTTCACATAGTGATGGAGAAGAATGCCCTGTGCAAGGGAATGATGAAGCTGGGTGCTCATTGCAAGGAGAAGAAAAGATCAAAGACACAGATGAGGCCGAATTTGATCATTATTGTAAACAATTTGATGATTTCATGCAAGCACATTTCAATAGAAGATATGATCTCAGATCTTCTAGGAAGAGGACTCATACCCAAGAGCAAGAAGAAGAGCTGCCCCAGGAGGAAGCACATGTTCAGGAGGAATCAACGATGGAGAAAAATACAGACAAAGGTAAGAAATCTCTAAACAAACCTTTGCAGTCTGATGATCAAATGCCTTCTTCTTCAAAAGTAGTCATTCCCCCTAATGTTAAGTCTGTGTCTAAAGAAGTCAAGCCCCCAGTTGAAAATAAAGAGTCAAAAGAGGTTGTGATAGAAAATTCCCCTCCTACTTTCAGTCTGCAAAAGAAACTTGAAAAGGTCAAAATTCCAGTCCCCTTGACTGAACTGTTGAAACAGCCAGCATATCAATCTCAAGTCACCTATTTCATGCTCCCTCCAGAAGCACTAGTCATCCCAGATAGTCTCAACCTTCAAGAAGAAAGACCTATGGTAGTTTTTGGCCCTCATGTTGAGGAGATAGATCCCTCTACTCCTCCATTCTATGTGTCTCTAGTAATCCATGACCTGCTATTACATAACTGCATGTTAGATTCTGGAGCTTCCCATAATCTTATGCCTCTGTCAGTCATGGAACAATTAGTTTTGCAAATAACACACCCATATAAAGACCTCTACTCATTTGATTCCAAAAGAGTTAAATGCTTGGGGATGATCAAGGATTTGGTGGTCAATTTGGCCCAAATCCTAGCAAAAAGTGTGGTGATGGACATAGTGGTAGCTGACATTCCAGCTTGTTTTGGAATGTTTCTGTCAAGGTCCCAGGGAACAAAAATTGGTGGATCAATTAAAATGGATTTAACATATGCCACTATCCCAGTTTTTGATGGCCAAGAGAGGAGATTATACAGGGAGACTAGATTTGTCAAGATGGTGACTAAGGCTGAAAACTCTGTAAATTCACCAGTTTACAGCAAGGAAGGATATTTTTCATGCTTGATGCTAGAAGAAGATCAAGACTATGCTCATGAATCATCCTTTTTCCAGATCAAGACTGAGCAGCCTTCCGAGGGTCATGAAGCAGGAATATGGACACTACATTTTGATGGAGCAAATTCAAGAGAAGGAAATGGAGCTGGAGTGCTATTGATTTCTCTTGCAGGCAAATGGATCCCACTATCTTTCAAACTAGAATACAAAGCCACCAACAATGTGGCTGAATATGAAGCACTTCTGTTGGGATTGCAGACAGCTAGGAGCATGGGTATACAAAGTTTAAAGGTTCTGGGAGATTCAGAACTAGTAGTCAGACAAGTCAAGAATCAGTGTCTGACCAAACATCCTAGGCTAAGGGCTTATAGGAATGAAGTTTGGGACATGGTAGAAAACTTCTTCTTGGCATTCAATATCCAGTTCATGCCCCGAGAATGGAATAGGATGGCTGATTCCCTTGCTGTGGCTGCTAGCACATTTTGACCACCTCAGAACCCTCTTTTAAGATATGAAGTTGAGGTGCGTTATCGGCGTTCAATCCCAGACAATATCAAACACTGGCAGGTATTTGAGGATGAAGAACAGATGAAGAGATTCCTAGAAACAGTGGGAGAATTCTCTAATATGGAGATTGATGATGAAGAAGAGGTTGAAACTGAGGGTATTGCAAAACGAAATTGGAAAGAAAAAGTGGCAGGAAACAGAGTGTTGCAGCTAAAGGGAAATATTATACCTAGAGGGATGGTGCCTCTAGAAAGATTATTTGACAATAATGATGTCTCATTGCAGCCAAACAAAGTGGTAGAAGAAAATCAGGCTGAAGACCTGAATTTGGGTACTGAGGCTGACCCCAAAATTGTTAAACTGTCCAAGAAAATCCTGGAAGAATATAAAAAGCTATATTAGAAATTATTTCAGTGCTATAAAGATGTGTTTGCATGGTCCTATCAGGACTTGAAAACTTTTTACATCAATATTATGCAACACAAAATTCCATTAAAGGCAGATGCAAAGCCCCACAAGCAGAAGCTTAGACAAATCAATCCCCTGCTGCTGCCTTCTATTGAGAAAGAAATTAAAAAGCTGCTGAAGGCCAAAATAATTGTGCCATTGAGGTACTCTGAATGGGTGGCAAAACTTGTCCCTATACACAAGAAGAATGGAGAAATAAGGCTATGTGTGGATTTCAGAAATTTAAACAGAGCATCCTTAAAGGATAATTATCCACTTCCTAAAATGGATTACATCCTGCAGAAAGTGGTTGAATCTTCTATGATGTCAATGATGGATGGATTCTCTGGTTATAATCAGGTGGCTGTACTTCTGGAGGATAAAAAGCAGACTGCTTTCACCACACCATGGGGTACATTTATGTATTCCAGGATGCCTTTTGGACTGATTAATGCAAGGGCCACGATTCAGAGGGCCATGGACATTGCTTTTGTCGGAGAGCAAGACAAGTTCTTGGTAGTCTACTTCGATGATATCACAGTATTTTCCAAGAACGACGCTGAGCACATTGAACATCTGCGCAGAACTTTTGAGAAATGCAGAAGGTATGGTCTCTCTCTGAATCCTCATAAGTCTTTATTTGCATTGGAAGAGGGAAATATTTTAGGCCATATCGTTACTAAAGATGGGGTGAAGATAGATCCCAAGAGGGTAGAAGTTATAAACAATATTGCTTTTCCCAGAAATAATAAAGAAGTACAAGTATTCCTTGGACGCATTAATTTCCTAAGAAGGTTTATCCCTAACTATGCTGAGATAGTTAGGCATATAACAGACATGCTCAAAAAGAATAATGAGGTAAAGTGGTCACAAGAATCACGGGAGGCATTTACCAGGATAAAGAATGCTTTTGCAGAAGCCCTGTGTTGGCTAGACCAGATTATGATAAACCTTTCATGATTTCTCTTTTGCATCACCTCATACAATAGCAGGAGTTTTATTGCAGAAAAATGAGGAAGGGTATGAGCAGCCTATTGCCTTTTTCAGTCAGGTGCTCCGTGATGCAGAATTAAAATATAACATACTGGAAAAGCAAGCATATGCCCTAGTGAAATCCCTCAAAGTATTCTGTGTATATATCTTACAGTCCCACATCATTGCATTTGTGCCTGCAGCTGTTGTAAAAGATATTCTTATTCAAGGAGACAGTGAAGGAAAAAGGGGCAGGTGGATTGCCAAAATACAGGAGTATGACTTAGACATCTGCCCTACGAAGTTGATCAAAGGACAGGGGCTTGCCAAAATGCTATCTGAATCAAAATATCAAGCCCTAGGCATAAATTTGTCTATTATAGCAGGTGAGGAATCTGAGGAGAAAGAAGAACGACATGGCATTGGAGCAGCTAATCCAGAAACACATCTAAAGTACCTCACCAGTCCGTGGTACAAAGAGATAGTGGAGTATCTCCTTACACTCAGCTGCCCTCCAAGTTGTGACAAAACTAAATACAGAGCGCTGAGATTGAAATCACAGAAGTATATAGTCGCCAATGGCCAGCTATACTGGCGAGATCCCTCAGGCATCTTACTCCTATGCCTCACAGAGAATGAAGTAGAGAGCATTATTGCAGAATTTCATGAAGGGATCTGTGGAGGTCACTACAGCTGGAGGGCCACAGCTCATAAAATTCTTAAAGTTGGCTTCTATTGGCCAAAGCTTTTCGGAGATGTTTTTGCTAGGATAAGAGCATGTAACAAATGTCAGAAATTTTTTGAGAGATAGAAATTGGCACCATTTCCCCTGATTCCAGTGCATGTGGATGAACCATTCAAACAATGGGGTATTGATTTTATAGGTGAAATGCACCCCCCATCAAGTGGACAACATAAATGGATATTAACAGCCACGGATTATTTCACCAAATGGGTGGAAGCCATACCTGCAAGGAATGATACAGATGTTGTGATCATAAAGTTCATGGAGGAAAACATCATATCTAGGTTTGGCTGTCCTACTAGAATAGTCACTGATAATGCACAAGCCTTCAAGTCTGCAAAATTTATGAATTTCTGCCAGCAATATAATATCATACTCAATCACTCTATAGCTTACTATCCGCAAGGAAATGGCTTGGAAGAGTCTTCAAATAAAACTCTGGTGAGGGCCTTGAAGAAAACTATCAATGAAAATCAGAAGAATTGGGATTCCCAACTGGAATTTTCTCTATGGGCTAATAGAATCACCAGTAAGGGAGCAACTGGGAAATCCCCTTATGAATTGGTATATGGACGAGCAGCAGTTTTTCCTGTACAGCTAGCTTTACCAGTGGCCCGCTTCATGCAAGAAATCCAGGAGGAGCCTGACGATATGATCAGGAGAATCAATCAATTGGTGGAATTAGAATAAACACGGGGCCAGGTGAATCAGAGATTAATAGAATATCAAGAGAAAATGAAACACAATTTTGATCAGCACGCAAAAGATAGGGAACTGCAGATTGGTGATTTGGTGCTCAGATGGGATATCTAGAGAGCCGAGAAGGGAAAACATGGTAAATTCGATCCCCTCTGGTTTGGTCCTTTCAAAATTGTGGAACAGGGGGGCAATAATACTTTCAGGTTGGAAAATTTATAGGGCGACTTGCTGGACGCCCTTGTAAATGGTCAATTCCTTAAACCCTATTTCCAGTTCTGACTCAGGTTCAGAAAGCTTGATGTATTATATTGTATGATAGCTTCCTTTTCGTTTTGTTTGAATAATGTCGGTGTGGTGATGAACTATAAAGTGAAAAATGGAGATGCTGAAGAGGCAGAGTTTGTATACGGGATGATCAGAGGGTCTGCGAGTTCTCGACATGTCCAAGGATGGACATGCCGTCCCCAGGTGGAGACAATGTTGATCATAATCCGCTTCCTGCAAAATTTCACAGGAAATCTTGTTCAGAGCTCTCAAATTCCCCCTTTGCAGCCTTGGAAAATCATCCTCAAGTCTATCGTTACCGTTTCCCGCCTCTAAAATTCATTATGAACGGCTGAAAATTTGATATTTGAAATATCTAAGGTTTATCCCTATCAGCCCTGGCCCCTCTGTTTTGTTACTCCGCGCGACCAAAGGCTGTAACCACACGTCAGGCCGAAAGGCGCTTACCGAATGCATATCGGGCACATTCTGGGCCGTCCAATCAGACCATAGATCAACGTACCACATCTCTCCTGCCTTGTGGTCCTTGCCTCGTGTCCACTGTTCAAAAAATGCCTAGTATTCATTGCAACGCCTTTCGGCGGTAGGCGGTAATCCCTGTTCGGCCAACGATTCCACTCAGCGCTCGCCACGCGTCCCAGCGTACGGCCTCAAAACTGCTCTCCATCGTGCATTATTGTTCGACCCAGGACACGCAGCGATATCGCTGTCATCCATCCGATCTTAAGGCCTCCATCTGACGATCGTCATACCCCGAAGCTACACGAACATTTACCCAAGCCAATAGCGCCCCTGGCCCACTCTCTATTGCCTCCGACGCTCTTCCAACCATCGATCTCCTCATGAGAAAGGACGGCCAAGATTTCATTATCCCTGCTGTTGACCCGGTCTTCTTCCATGTCAGCATCACACATGTTATCACATTCCCCCTCCGCCAATTATACATTACATTCATATGTTTATTTTATGGTTTCGCATTACAAATTCTGGCCAGCCCTTCCGCCACTATTTCCACTACATTTTCTTCGTCACCACCCTGCATGTTTCCGCCACTTCATCACATCGTTCTGTTACACAGTCGCTCCCACTGCATTGCCACCCCCCATGCATTGGTTTTCTTCATAGTTTTTTGTGTTTTGCAGGTTGACAACGGCGAAGAATTATCATAATTTGCAGCCTCCATTACAGGAGTCGAGCACACGTCAAAGGACCATTTTTCAGAGCATAATTAGGAAGAAAGTCCCTGGAAGCCAAATCGACAAGACTCCAATTTAAGAGGCAGGGTTCAGATTTGTCAAAACCTTGTAAGAGCATTCAAGGCGCCGATTTCTCAGATGAAGATATCAATGGGGCATAGAAAGAATATCAGTGATCAGCATAGAATTAAATATAGGTAGCTGAAGATTTTGGGGGCCTTGTTCTAGCCTTTTGAAGTAGAGTACCAAATTGAAGATCCTCCACATCATTCGAAAGATCTACACACAGAAAACAAAGTCCTCAAGGCCTTATTTCAACAGAGTCTTCTTTCTAGGAAAGGACAGAGTGTTGGTATGGTTATCCCTATAATGTGTTCCTGAATAGATCTTTCACTCAGCGAATTTATTTCAGTAAGCAGGCCACAGAGTACAATCAACACAGCGTCGTCAAGCAGTATGGACGGGCACTTCTCCACCATTTTGTTTTAATGATACAATTAAATGTTCATCACCTACCTATTTTGCTAGGTTTTAGTTTCTCTTATAAAAACCATAAAGAAATGCATTGTAAGGGTTCCATATTTTATCAGAAAATTATGCAGTGAAAGACTTTTTGTATACAGTTTGTAAATCTCCTGTATGAAGGCTCAAAGCCCATAGGGTCTCAGTGAGGAGGAGTTATGTCTGTCAAAGAGGATTTTGGTCTTTGGTATTTCACAGTCTGTAACTCTCTTTTATATGTTATTTAAATATATCATTTCATCTCATCCATCTTTCCTGTATCATGTTTTGGAATGCGAGTGGCTCACTGATTTCTGGTAAGGATTCATCCTAGTTGATGCCCATGCTCGGATCAGTCAAGCGCTTTAAATATGGCTCATGCATGATATTCTGTTTCATTATTCATCTTAACCGTACTTCTGCTATACTAGTTTCTTTGGGAGGGTGCTTTTAAAATGCTATTATCATGTATGGATTCTTAGATTGGTAAGCCCATGAATGGTGGTATTGTATATCTGGGTATCAGCTCAATGTTAACTAATATCTTCTTAATACTTCTTTCACTACATACACATTCTGATAATTTATGTCTGTGAAGTATTTCTGAATCGGCCCGCTTTGCAGTAAACTGTCTCTGAATTGTTTGTTACTTTCTTATTAGAAGTTCTGCATCTTGCCTCTGCAGTATCACTTTTCCTGTGTCAGTTTTTGAGAGTTTGGTCCCATTCTATTCCATTTCCCTGTTTACAGGAGATAGCATGTGAGCTGAAGCTTACAACTTCACACATCGTACTATATGCTCCTTGCTATGCTAAGATGTCCTAGACACTGGTCTATCACAACTCTAGGCTGTCTCTAGGAGCTACAACATATATATTATAGTTTGCACGTGTACATGTACTCGTTAGTTTTGTATGCGAATGCAATAATAAATCATATGTCAGGTATAAAAATGTGACATATTTTTTACTCATATTATTTCTCTATGTAATCATGCGCAATTGATAATGGTGTCAAATGATGTACAAATGTTGTGAACCAATAAACCTATGTACGAGAAGAACTATACTTATAAAAAATTGATGACATATAGAAGGGAATATATGATTGAGATTATATATTAAGTACTTGAATGTGAGCAGTTGTTTATATACAGGACACTGGTTGAAGTCTTGCTAACTCACCAACATGTGGGTGTGAACTCCCAATCAAGTTATGATGATTCAATACAAATATGCATAATCTTTAAGGATGAAGGGGAAAAACAAAGGTACCTATGTCATAGAGACAAGGACATGGAATCCATATTGCTTGATAAGTTTAAGAGTTTATATAAGTAATTGTGTGGAATCATTACTCCCCAAAAGCTATTTATCAATTCCCAAATCAAGAAAAGTAATTTTAATGACCCTTAATAATGTAAGGACAGATTTACTTATGAAGAGCATTATATTACGATTTAGGTTTAATTATATATTCATATAAGTACACATTAAAAGGATATATATGTCTCTGTGTGTGAATTTCAAAGGAATTAAGTGCACACAATTAAATAAACTTTCTTTAAATAATAAAATTTATTAAATTTAGGGAAGGTATCATGTAACATGCAAATTATGTTTATTTTGAATTTCTCAAAATTTATTAAATGGGGAAACTTTTCATATGGGATGAGTTGTGAGTTTTGGAGTGCTTATATTTATTGATAAATACAAGGGAGAGATGAAGGAGATGAGGAGGAATATGGGGGAAAATATTATAAATTTTTTGAGCAAAGGTATACTCAACCAACTTATGATCTATGGTATGGGATGTTGAAATTTGGGTTTAACTATTATAATTATTTCATGCAATTGTTTATGCAACTTAAATGAGTTTTCATTTGAAAGATATTTTCAGTGAAAAAGGTTGGATAAAAAACCTAATGGTGTTCAACAATTGACACATGAAAAAAGTGGAGTAGGAAAAGGAAGTTCTTCTACAACCCTAATATCCATCATGAAAATAAACCTAATATATCTTAACTTAAAGTAAATTAAATAATAAAATATTAATTCCATGAATTTATTGTGTCATTAACTTTTATATATATATATATATATATAACAAACCAATTTCATAACCAAAATGTTCTCACATCCCGATCTTTGGAAGTATGTAATAAACCAACATGGCTGAAAAATATTTTGTTCTATAACATATCTATACTATATAATAAAGGGTATTTAAATTAAGGAATCTATTTCATATTGAAAGGATAAACTAGGATACTATTAATTATTATTTCTAATTAAATTTTTATAACATAAAATAAAATAAAATAAAATTTTATATTTTCAACTAAACATTTTTAAATATTAATTTATTATATATATATTTATTTATTTATTAACTTTAATAATAAAAAGATTTAAATAAATGTATTTTCTTTGTCATACTATGGCATCACCAACTCAAATATTTGTATAAAACAATGCGTGGGAGATTAATTATTGTTGAAATTTGAGATATATTTTGCTTAGAGGTATCTTCCCTCAGCATCCCGCAGCTGGTAGGTATTACGTATTCGATATACAGTTGACCATCCATTAATTTATTTTTTATTAAAAAATTAATTTATTTTTTATTTTTTATTAAAATTTAATTTAACTTTTTATTTTTTATTTAAAAATTATTTTTTTGATTATTTTAATTATTTTTTAAGTATATTATTTGTTAACTACCCTCAAATATTATTGAGTAATCATTTTCTGCCACCATTTGCATATCATATCATACTATTTACGTTTTCAGTGATCATACTCTTAAGCCTTGTCACATGTAATAAACAATCTTTCTAAAATTTGAGATGGGAACATGATAATAATTCAATATCCACGAGTAATATTTGGACATATATATGACAGGTCACATTTAATAAAAATTCCAAGTATTTCAAGTATATATTAGCAATTATTTCAAAAAGTGTAAAGAAAGGCGGATAGGATTATTAAATTGTGATAATTTCAAAAACATATACATTTGAATTCAGCATTTTAATATTATCAAGCTTTCAAGAGAGAATATATCACTAAAATCATATCTTAATAGATCTATCACTCTTGGCCAAAATACTTCTTACAAGGAAAGATTACATGCAATACTTGTGAAATATATCACTTGTCGCCAAAATCATGTATCTAAAAACCACATATTCTATACCCAACAACTTTGACTCTATAATTGAGTCAAGTTCATATATATGTGTGTAACTACATCTTAACTCTGATGTATCTAGAATCAAATTCCTTGAGGTGCAATTATCTTCTCAAATTTTATACTTTAATAAAGACTTGCAAATTGAAAGATTTGATCCCTCTCAATGCATTACAAATCTAGAATTAAAATAGATTTATACTTGTAATTTTATATTTATATTTCTAATAACATTGAATAATCATTATTTTCCTAATATAAACTTGATTTATGATATATATTTTTTTCCAACACAAAATTTATAAAAACGCTATCTATTTATCTATTCATTTTCCCATTTTCTCTTGAAAATAAAGTGCACAACAATATTATTTTATTTAAAATAATACAACCAAAAAACCATCAAAACCATTACAACATATAATATAAATTAATATTACCATAAGTCATCAAAACCATTACAACATATAATATAAATTAATATTACCATAAGAAAAAACACACATAAAAGACAACCCTTGATTTCCATATTGCAACTTACATGTTCTTTAAAAGGAATTTAGACTTGATTGCTTGAAAAAAACTTCAAACAAAGTTCCCATAGAACAAGGCCAATGCTTCAATCTTTGGAGGACTTGGGGAAAATATCATTAGCATCATAATTGCAATATATTCATTATGACAAGTTAATTCTAAATTATTAACTAATTTCATGACTAAGTCAAAACTGTTAATGACAAAAACAACAAAGGTTATGATAATTGGACATTGATTTTTATGATGATTGCAAAATTAATTTAAACATAATTATAAAATTGATTGTAATTTAATTCCAGATAAGTGAGATTTTATCAACAAAAATTTTAAAGTAATTATAAAAATTTATTATGATTTAATTCTAAATTAATGAAGTTTATAAGCGAAAAAGTTGAAGACTTACCTAAATTTTTCAAAAGACTTACTTGAGATTCCCAAAGCCACCACGAAAAAGAGTAATATGAGGTATATAGACTTACTTGAGATTCCCAAAGCCACCACGAAAAGGAGTAATATGAGGTATATACCCTTCAGTAGATAAGTGTCTTTCTGAATAACAAACCAGGAAAAGCTTCAAAAATATGAAAAGGAGCGATTTAGTAGATACATGTCCTTCTCACTAACAAACCAGGAAGAGCTTCAAGAACATGAAAAGGAGTGATTCGGTTGATACGTGTCCTTCTGACTAACAAACCACAAACCAAGAAAAGCTTCCAGAATATGAAAAAGAGCGATTCAAGGACAATGGTTTTGTTTGAGAAAAAAGAGTTGAATACTTAAGTATGAAACTTGGAAAGATAAATATTATCATGTTATTTGCATTTATAAATAAACATTTTCTTGTCAATTCATACGTGTTATTTGCATCCATAATTAAATAATTTGTTAATTCATACTTTAAACATTAGTTTGCTTACTCTACTGAAGTATAGCATGACCATGACCATGTAATAATATAAAAAATGCATCCAACTCTTTCATTATTTTACACATGTAAATTTGATTAAGTTTATATGAAAAATACATCGAGCTCTTTCATTATTTCACACTTGTAAATTTGACTAGGTTTATATGAAAACTACATCGAGCTTCTCCATTATTTCACATTCGTTATTTCACACATGTAAAATTGTCTAGGTTTAGAAAGCTCCTTCATTATTTCACATTTCACACGTAAAATTGAATAGGTATGGAAAGAACCATTGACACATCTAGAATATTTTCTTGGCATTGAAACATCTAAAATATTTTCTTGCCATTTGAAATATCTAAAGCATTTTCTTGCCATCTATTTTATTAGAGTTTTACTTCCATCCAAGCATGTTAATTATTTCCTACTTATTTGATATATACAACTTACGACTTTCTTGGTTTTTAAATTTCACCATAGAAGTTACCATAAAAGTTGCCAATATAGCTATGTCCTTCAGCTTCGTTGAAAAGAATCCCAATACAACATTGACACATCTAAACTATTTTCTTGCCATTGACACATCTAAACTATTTATTTTCCATCTGTTTTGTTAAAGTTTTAATCCAATCCATGTCTGTTAATTCTATCATGATTGAATGATATATGAAACTTACAACTTTCTTAATATTCAAATTTCACCATAGAAGTTGCCAATATAACTATGTCCTTCCACTTTGTTTGAAAAGAATCCCTAAAACTCAATTTTTTTTTCTAATTTTAATTTCACCATAGAAATTGGTTATATTGCCAATATAGTTATGTCTTTCAACTTCATTTGAAAAGAATCCTCTGAAACTCTTTTTTGTTTCAAATTTTAATTTCACCATAGAAATTGCCAATATAATTATGTCCTTCAGCTTTGTTTGAAAGAATCGTTTGAAACTCAATTTTTTTAATAAAATTTAGAATTTTTTTTCTAATTTTAATTTCACCACATAAATTGCCAATATATTTATGTCCTTCAGCTTAGTTTGAAAAAAATCCCCCGAAACTCAATTTTTTTTAATAAAATTTGAAAAAAAATTATAATTTTAATTTCACCATAGAAATTGCCAATATAGTTATGTCCTTCAGCTTCATTTTGAAAAGAATCTTTGAATTTATTGTTTCTATGTTTAATTTCACCATAGAAATTTCCAATATAGTTATAACTTATGTCCTTCAACTTCGTTTGAGAAGAAAAGAATCCCTTGAAACTCAATTTTTTTAAAATGTCCTTCGTTTGAAAATAATCCCCTAAAAATCAATTTTTTTACAATTTTTTTAATAAAATTAGAATTGAGATAACTTGGCATCACCCCATGCAGTTACATGCAGTTACAATATAGATATTGTTCACAAAGAGGAGGAGCCAAAATACAATGTTTAAAGTCATAATACAATTTTCATATAGTAACCAGCCTGGTTTCGGTTACCAACTCCAACAATGTTCAGATAGTAATGATTTCGGTTACCAACTACAACAAGTTATCAGGTGAGGGGTATGGAACCTGGGAGGTGTTGTAGACAATTTCAAGTTTGAGTAGTTTGTTTTTTTCTTGTACTAGTTTGTACCACTGGTTGGAGAGGTCCTTAAAAACTATTAAGTTTCTCCCATTTGAAAATGTTGTAGGAAACTGGAAAATGCTAGATGAAACTGAACACCCACTTGAAAATGGTGGAGGAAACTAAACAATCCAATGGTTCCACAGGTCCTTGAAAACTATTAAGTTTCTCCCACTTGAAAATGCTGGAGGAAATTGAAGAGGAAACTGAATACCTAGTTGAAAATGCTGGAGGAAACTTAAGAGGAAATAGAACAAGCTAAGTGAGGACTGCTATAAGTAGAATAATTTCTTCTTCTCCAAGAAACGAAACTTCATTTTGAGGTGATAAACATATACAATTGATAAATATTAGGTAATTTCTTCTTCTCCAAGAGACAAATATAGTAGGTATTTTCTTCTCCAAAAAACTAAAACAATTGACAAATATAGTACATGATTTCTTCTCCAAAAAAAACTTGGTTTTGAGGTGATAAACATACAGTTTTGAGGTGATAAACATATACAAACAAATATAGTATGTAATCAACTTATAATGCCATGATCTGCAATTCAGTTTCTAATGCCATGATCAGCTTATAATGTTGAGATCAGCGCCACATGAAATGATATTTGAAATGGTTCAGTGCTCATAGTCATCCTAAATGGATGATCTTTCACTCATATCATCAAAGGAAACAACCCTTGTAGTTATCATTCTCAAAGAAAACTAATTTCAATTCAGAAAAATTCAGGAAGCCCATCATAAAAATGTCTATTTCTTTTAGGATATATTCCATCAACATAATTCACACTGTGCAAACTTATTTCTTCCTTTTGGTTCTTTTATCATATGCATATTCTATGGGGAAAATTATGGCTCTGAGATGACCCTGTTTGGTTCTTTTATCATATGCATATTCACTTGGGAAAATTATGGCTCTTAGATGACCTTGTGTTATAAGCAGCTCGAGCTTTGTTTGTTCCTTCATATGTCTTCAAATTTCCATCTACATCCGTGTGTTTTGCGTTGATTCAATTGCCCTCAAATTTCCATCTACATTCTTCATTGTTAAGTCAAAGTCATTACCATGTTAAACTGAGCTAGATGTATATCTTGTAAATTTGTAATTCATCAGTGCTAGTCTTGCTTTTTGAAAATTAAACTTCTTTTTTGATGAAGTGCATTAGGATCTTCATCCAGTTTCAATAAATTGAGCTTCATGGTCTTGGATGAAGCCTAAAGGAAACTCCAATATTTCATCAAGATACAAGGACGAATAGCTAAGCAGGGATATTTTCTCAATATAGTAGGACCATTTGGTCCCTCTAATGGATTTCTCGGTTTGTCTAGAGACTGATATTCTACAAAAAAACTATACCAAAATTTATTTTGTGGATCAAAAAACATGATCATCTATCTTTATTGGATCAAGGAATATTGTACATCATAATGTTCCTGGATGGTTATAATTTGCTATTGCAACAAGTCATGAAACTGGTATGCACCTCCAAGGCACTGAGCTAGAGGTATCTATTGAATTAAATATATGATTTAGTTTTCTTCTATTATTGTGAATGTTCTCTTTTCCATTTTAACAAGTAAAATTAGTTTTCTTCTATTATTTATTGATCAATCTTCAATCGATTCTTCCAACAAAGACTGACATTTGACTGCACACCACCAGGATTTTCATATTAATTACAACATTGTCATCCTTTTATTTATAAATTCCAAACCCTCCTGTGAGCTATAATTTCACCTTAATTATAGTACCCTTGTTCTCTGAATTGACCCGAAAAAACATTTCTACAAACTTTTCAAGCTACAAGATCTGAGAAAAATGCACATAAATTCAATTTAATATTCAACATTTGCATTCCAGGAAAAATAAATTTTAAAATAACTTAGAAGGCACAATTTTATTATAGACATCTAATTTTTTTCATAGCAACCATATCTTGCAGTTATAAAATAAAAATAGGTGAAACCCTACGCTTATCTCCTTGAGATATTGAAATTCACGAGGTGAAAATGTAAATAAATGAGAGGCCATGAACCTTTTGAATAATATATTTTAGTTTCAATTTAAAAATAGTGATTGTTACCTAAATATCTACAAAACTTGTTTCTTTTAAAGGTCTGAATTTTTTATGCCATGCCTAAAAAAATCCAAACAGATGTACTCCAAAGACATGGAAAGTTTTGTCAAAAACTGATTGAGGAAGATACTTATGAATGTAAAGAAGATCAAGCTCATTATAAATTCATAAGAGTGAAATTTCACTGTGGCAAGAAATTCCAAGATTTGATATCATGGACAAATTTTACCATCTAGATGAAAATGAACATATTATGTTGGATGCCTATGATGAGGACATACAACAGCAAATTCTCTAAATGGAAGTCAACACATTTTGGGCATGAAGCTCTTTTGAATATCAGATATTTTAATTAATGGTTTGCTACACATAAATCCAAAAAGATAAAAACAACTTAATATCTAAACCGGGGGAAAGCTAACCATAACTAACCATGCAACATTCAAATCTTTAAGAAAATTTCAAAAAATCCAAAAAATAAAAACAACTTAATATCTAAATTGGGGGAAAAATAACCATAACTAACCATGCAACATTCAAATCTTTAAGAAATTTCAACAAGGAATAAATTTTGAAACCATCATAGAAATTCAGTTAAAAAAAATTATGGAGCCATCCAAAAAATTGAATAAGTAAAAATATATATAATATGTGCAGATGGGTTCCATAGAAATTTCTCAGAATAAATATGGGATAATTCCCATTAATAAAATAAGAAATTATAATACAATATGGAAAAATAGGAAGCCATCGTAGAGAAAATAGTTATAAAGAGATAAACATAAGCCTTCCCTGGTTATTTCAAGTTAATAGTTGTTGCCAAAAACAACTAAGAAATTAAAACCTCAGTTAACAAATTTCCTCAATTTTTGAGCAATCAACATAAACCACGTTACAACTCACAAGAAACTACAAACTCATTTCATTGTTATGATGACTTGTTTTTCGTATGACTTTCACACACAAGCCTGTTGCAATAGGCTTGTCCTGAAAGGCTTAAATTTGAATATGATATAAAGGAAATATGCCTTAGAATAGGAAAATATACTACGTTACAAAGGACACTTTTGGTGTCAACAAATATTATTTGACCATTCTCATATTTTAACTGGCTCATTTCTTGGTGCACCAAGTCTTCCCCTTGATTATTTGCTTTTAATTTTACTACTTGAAATTACCTCAAAACGATTTTTTCATTTATTGAAATGTCTTTTATCACCATACATCATGTCATTCTCAGACAGGAATGTCTTCAACTTTTTCCTTGTACCATATTCATGTTCTTTAACCCTACAGAGATCATAAAAGGAAACCAATGCTGGTGAGTTCAAGAAAATATTTCAACTGCAAAGTCAAGAAAATGAGAAGAGGTTTAGTATCATTCTCTATAAAGAACTCAGTTACATTATACATGCCAAGTTCTATCTTACCATCCATTTAAAACATAACCATTTGAGGATTTTTTCTCATTAGTGGCTATGTCAATCTCTTCTCCATCAGCTTACATTTGTATTGACTATGAAATTCCTAATAGAAATACAAAGCAATAGTCAAATGACCATACCATATGAAAACACATGCATGGTTCAGAGTAAAAAATCTTGAACGTATAAATGCAAGAAAAAATAAGTTAACTTGTATAACATGTTGATCTAGCCTCAAGAAATGTAAAATGAGTTTGAGCGACTGTTGCCTATCTTGTGTAGACACTTCCCAAAATTTCGAAGAAGTTCCATTCATATAGTGCCTATCCAAGAGTCTCATATCATGTACACCTACTTTAGAATTAGAAGCATCTCCATTCTGCACAAAGGGCATTACTGATAAAAATTATTTATAATTTATTCCACAATGTGGTGCAATAGCATTACCATTATGTTTCAAACACATGGTGCCATATCCCTCTACCACAGTACCAATACATCGCTCCTCACCTAGACCATCTTGTGCACAAATATGTCTAGAACTGCATTGAGCAAATCCAAGATGCAAACGGGATTGAAAGTTACTTTCCTTCGCTTTGAAAAATGCAGAGTTATTTTGAACATGCAACACCATCAATCCATAGTTCTCAACATCCTCGCAAGAATCAAGACAACACTTTCCATTTGACATATTCTTAGGAACATTAATTCCAAGTTTATTTCCAACAAATGGTGTTTCCCAATCAACTACAATAGTCCTTTTTCTTTTTGGATACAAAATTATCTTGTGATGTAAGAAATCTTTTATCATGCTTCATTAGATTCATAGACTTGCTATAAGATGAGCTTTTGTATTTGAGAAGATACCATTTTTTTCCTTTTGAAGGAACTTTTTATTCTTGAAACATTAAGAGCTATAAGAAGCAAATGCCCTCGTGCAAATGGTATAATTCTCAAAAGCCTTAAGTACTACTTCCAAAGTCTCACCTTATTACTGTGCAAAAAACTATTGGAATCCTATTTTTGAAACAAACTACACTCTTCTGTCAGATTAGATAGGCTACCAAGTTCAATTGTCTTTAATGAATCTCCTAAATATGCATGGTCTTTAGATAGTAAGAAATTTCCATTTCCAGGATCCTGCAAAGATCTGAGTTAAATGGTATAATTATGTCAAATTCCACTATCCAAACATTATGAAGCAAATCGACACTAATAATTCTAAGAAAACTGAAACAAAACTAGCTTTTCCAATCAGAAAAAGATAAATCAGACTATGTCTAAATATTGACTAAATACCTATGCTATTATAGAGACATTTCCTAAAGTTGAAATATCACTATCATTATTCCCCAAATCTGTCACACGACTAATATTAGTCTGAACATCCATAAGACCTTCATCAACCTGAGGCACACTAGCAGTACCCTAATTGATATTTTTACAATATGGCATTTCCTTGGCAGGAGAATGTCTTTTATCGTGCTCACGATTCATTATATCCCCATTTTCCAAGAGTTTAAAAATCTTATGCCCTTCGCTGGCAACGTTGTTGCTAAAATGTATAGAAATATTATGCTCATTATCAGTGTTATCCACTGAATTCTTAGCCATCTTATGCTCATTAGTAGATCCAAGATCCAATCTACAAACACTACTAATAGGTGCAACATCTTGCAGCCCATTGCTAGCAACACCTTGAGTGACCATACTTCCTTTTTTGATCCCATCTGAGTTCCATGTAGAGGGAAGCTTTGACAAAGATCCAAATCTAACAGGTTTTTCACCAACAGAAGCCTCATATTATGCCCAGGTTCCGGAACATATCAAAAATAATTCCTGTATAGACATGGTTCCTTTCTTGGTACTGAATCCTTTGCTTCTAAAATTGCTGCATTGTTAGGGTTCATATAGAGTGACTCTCTTTAAATAGAAACAGCTGAAGAAGCAAGCCACTGAATTTCCCTTCCATATTATACTTTCGCTGGTTTTCCCTTATTATTCTTGGGTATACTACCCTGATGTTCATGTTTAAATATTCATTGATTTGTTGCCTTCTATTACGTACATAGAATAGCATGTAAGCCTTCTGGTCTAATGTTGATTTCTCACTTACTTGATATACCTGCAATCCATATTCACTTGATTAGTAGTGTTATTTCTAAACCTTATGCTTCTACCCAAATAAAAAGTTTTTTTGAGACTCAAATGTTTCATTTAGAATCTAAAACAAATTCCAAATTATCTTGACATATTTTTGATCCAAGCTTCTGAAATAATTAGAAAATGCATTGGTTTTTTTCAACATAGCATAATAGCTATGAAAAGGAGATTCCTAAGAAATAAAAGAGGACAAGAACAATCTTAACATAAAAAATATCTTTCAAAGAGCAGTGGAACAGAAAAAATGCATACCCGATTATCATCTAGAGCATACCAGATGCCACTGGATGTACGAATGAGGCAGTAGTAATGGCCAAAATTTGAGCTTGGACCAACATGCACCAGAACACCGTAGAGAGTATATTTCAAATCCCCTTCCTACAAGTGACACAAAAACAATAATATGACACTTGGGATGTAAAAATTTCTATGCAGGTCAAGTAAAAGTACACATAGTGAAGGTATTGACTTACATGTGTACCACTCACAAAAGGTTTCATATCTAGTGCATGCCCAAATTCAACTTTCTTATTATTTTTTCCCCCAAATTAATAATTTTTCATGAAGTAGAATGCATCACGTGCATTATTGAGATTATTTTAATGGGAATAAGCCTTGAAGAGTGCATAAAAGGACCGAGGAGTGGAATCATAGAACCTGTATGTGTTCACTAAGCATTCAAAGATTTGAGGGACAAGATTCCCTAGCTTGGGAGCCATGATCTTCTTAATCTGGCCTTCAGCAACTTTGAATTTTTTTGGCTATCAAGCAATGAGACTCAACGTTGTGTGTAAATCCCCTCTATTGTTCTACCCAGTTAAATACTCGATTGGAAAGGAAATAGTCCTTATGGTTTTCAGCAGGACATGGATTACTCGGAATTGGGTGAGCCCATAGGCCATTTGATCTAGGAAATCCCAGCGGGAATTAGTGAGGTTGTTGTAGGTGACATTGGTGAAATCTATCTCATGACCATTTGCCTTTGGAATTCTCCAGTTGGGAAATGGGGGGGGGGGGTTTCCCTCTATTCATATATTTCAATCCACAAAAATCGTGAATTTATATGGCAATGTGACTGTTGGGGGTGGTTGTAATCCAACTAGTTAAAAAGGGACCGAAACCAACTTCAGTGGGTCAATTTTCATTAACGACTTTGTCATCATTATTTTCATGGGAAAACAGATAATTTGTATTATATACCATAGAAATAGAGTAAAATTGTGAATAAAATGAGGAAACTTGTACCTGTGATTGAAGTGTTATCGGAGGCAACCTAATGCTCAGGGAAATTGGTATAGATTACACAGAACCCCACCAGTACTGCCAATGATCTTGCAGCCTTATTCCTCACAAGAAAGACTTGTTAGCATGGTAAGACTTGTTAGTGTGTCAATCACCAGGATGTCTATACTGAAGAACGTGTCTGACTCTGAGATTTCTTATGGCGAAGACTATCTTCCGAATCCCTTTCCTCAAGGTGTTCCCCTTCGGGCTTGTAGTACTTGACAGCTTTTCCATGAGCTCCAGAGCGAGATTTTTCGTCTCTATTTGAGATTCAAAGGCATGGGATTTAAGTCTGTGAGTGCGATAATTCTAGGAAGTAGCCCTTTGCTGCTTCCGATTTCAGCGCTCTTCTGCAAACTTTTGCAGTATGGTCAGCCCCACCTTCTGAATTTTGTAGCTCCTTCTGAAAAGACTCACAAATGGAGTTGTTGTTGCTTATTTGCAGTTGAAAGCTTGGATGCTGCCTTGGCACCTCAGAGAAATACAGAACACAGGGAACTAAGAAGAGAAGAGGGAGCCATAGTTAGTTGGTCATGCACTGATAAAAGTGTGATAGTTGTTGGTCGTGCGTGTAAATGCCGTTTTGCAGGGCCCTTGATCCAGGACATAGAGAAACCACCAGATTTGAAGAGTAGAGAAAGTAGCCTTAAAAGTGTTTTCCAGATGTCAGGCTGAGAATAAAAATGTTGACGAAGAAGGCAGGTGAACTGATTCAAAGAAAGAGGCCTATCGGCCTAATTAAGTACTCTATGTTAAATACTAAGTAAGGCGCATTTATCCTGTTCATTCTAATACTGGGGATTCCTGCGGTATCCAACAGAGTGTACTCAGTCCATGTTACTGATCTCTCTCTATACACATGGTTTCTATCCAGGTTTTTAGGTGACATTCTCCGTCAGGCCATCATGGTTAAAGGTCAAAATGGTAAAAGAAAAGACATAGGTAGAGGCAAAAAACAACAAATCAATTAGACTATTGGTCCAAGTAGAAGAGGAATGAAGAGTAATAAACAAACCCTGTAGAATATTGCTAATGTATATCAGTCTGGAACTTCATTTCATATCCAAAATACAATTCATGGTTGGGAGAGACAATGTGACGGTGAAGATGATGACCTGAATGAGTAGGAGGCTAAAATGGATTTCATATCAGACCCAAGTAGTACAAGAGGTCATGTATCTTTGTTTCAGCAGTCAATGAAGACTTATTGGAAAATGAAGTGTGTTCTAGCAAAGGCAATGGCAATCCAGGAAGTAAAGGAAGGCAGCTCATCAGTGATTTTTGAACTTCAACAAATAAAACAAGACATTCATGAGATGGCAAAGGCACAGATCCAAGCAAATGCCAGAAATGGGAAGATTGAGCGTCAGCTTCAAAGCATGCAGCAAGTGGAATTGTTGGGTTCCACGGCAAAGGACCCAGCCCCTGTGGACTCTTCTGATGGAAAATCTTCTTAGTTTATAGTTTTTTTTCTCATGTTTTTGGTGATTAATAGTTATAGTTTTTGTTTTAGTTGTAAATTTTATGGACATAGTAAACTGATAAAAGAAGTAAGTAGAAGAAAAAAACAATTTCAGTTTTGGTTAGCCTTTAACTCTTTATGGTGGCCAAGAAACTTGGTTTCCTTCGGGCAGGTTGAGGCTACAGTAAATGATAGAAAATGTATAGCAAAATTCTCTTTAAAAATATGAAAATTGAAAGGTACTATGAATTTTAACAAAAAAAAAAAAAATCATTTAATTCTTGATCAGGTGAAAAATATTCTCATTACCCAATTCTAATGAGATCCAGTGCTTAACCGGTGATCATATAACATTGAGGTATAATAAAGAAGTCTCTTGAGTTTATCATTCACCTGCAGATGTCGGTCAACCAGTTTCCGTATGTACAGATCCCAACCATTGATTGCATGTACCTCGATCTAACGGTGGAGGATTGGTCATTTGGGGTTAGGGAAACTAACCCCTAACCCAAATGCCGCACATAGTCCTCATTTGGCTCCAACCCTTGACACTACAGTTTTGCGAGAGGAAAATGGCTCAACTCCATGAGCAGGATTCCAGGCTATCGCCAACCCCCAACGGGTGTATTTCTGACATTATTCCGTTGTTATTCAACCATTTGTGTGTTAACAAATTCCTAGTTACTAATTTGGATCACCCACTAGGCAGAGGTGTCGACGTACACCCCATCAGGTATTAAATCTTTGGGGATCATGGTTTTCTCAATCAAAATTCCTACTCTAGCTTGTTCCAGGTAAGAAGGTTTCGTGCAAACTTGTTACCTACAATTTCTTTCTCACTTGTGATAGAGATTCAACAATTAATTGACTTCTTCTGCATGTGTTTTCGTTTAAGTGGTTTTAGGTTTCCGTAGAGGCAAAGTTTTTTTGGGCAAGTACCAAAACCCTCACCAGCTCTAGGTATGTTTGTTTACCATTTCATTACTTTGGTTCTGAACTGATTTGGAAGAACTCCTTTCGAATTATGCTTGGTCATTTTTGCAGTAGTTAAGGTCACATTTTTCCATTTTAACTCCTTACAGGCAAGAAAATTCAATATCATATAGATATCAGGCTAAGGTTAATGTTTTTCCTTATCCATCGATGGTCCAAAGTTGACCACTATCATTAGTTAGTTTTTCATTCAATTATGGAGCTTAGAATTATAACTATTGTATCATAGGGTTGATTTTATATGTAATTTTTTCAACGATTAAGGCCATATAATTTGTGCTCCTCCGTGACCATGGTATTTCAGCCTGCTACCAAATACTTACACAAGTTACATTTTTAGTTGTGATTTTAAGATCTTTGACTCATTACAGACATGCATATTTCACTGATAAAGTGTAAATATTATTTCTTTTTCTCTCCTGGGTTCCTTTCAACAAGAGGTGTTGGACGATAGTAAAACATTTGTTTTTTCTTAACTAGGAGGGTTCACGAGCTCAAAAAGTGAAATTATGGAAGTGTGGAAGGGTTGTTTACTTTGATTATGATACTAATATTACTATTGTCTATTGTTTTCCTGTGTTAATATTTTTCTTCTCAAATGTCCCCGATTACTTTTTAACTTGAGAGTTAGTATTAAACATGCATAAAATTCTTTTTTTTTTTCTCATTTACCACCATTCACTCTTACTGATGAGAGATTAACCACACATGTATAAAGTCCAACTTATTTTGGTACAACCGTTTACTATTATTGAAATGAACACGATTTTTCATCTGTATACAACTTTGAATTTTTTCAATGCCAATATATATTGTTAATAATATTGGAATTTCTGAAAAATTCTGAACACACAAAGGAATAAAAAAAAATCTCTTTTTTAAACACAGAGATAAAATGTGGACAGAGATGTGTAGAACATATATTTCATTAATAAAACTATATTGTTACAAAATGGAGATCTTTAGAACTGTAGCGTTATGGGTTTACAAAAAAAAATCTTTGCTGACTACTACACACGTAGTGTTGCTCAAATTCTGCTCTCTTTCTTTTCCAATTCACTCCTACACACACAACGCTCTAAAAAAAACTGCTCTCTGTCTCTATGTTTTTCCTTTCTACCTTCGGGCAATAAATTACAATACACAGTCCACTATATTTCACACACGACGTATTACATCATATATATATATATATATATATATATATATATATATATATATATATATATATATATATATATATATAAGTATTTCATATTTATAAAATATATATGAAAATATATATAACCAAAGTTTAAAACAAATGTATGATGGTAAAAACAATTAACCCAAAGTTAAAACTTTAAAATGTAATGCGAAAAAAAAAAAACAACTAAGTCAAAACATTAAATAAACTTTTTTTTCCATGGGGTCTTGTTATAATGTAGGGACTCTTTTCATTGTCTCCATGGAACTGCTGCCATTGGTCAAGAGGAGGGTGATGTCACCTCCTTCAGGGGATTTCCTTGCCCTTTGCTACTCAAGCTTGTTTCCCCCCCCGGAATGTGTTGGTTGCAAACTTAATTCAAATAAAAAATGGTTGGTTGGTGTATGTTTTAATGTGGGCGGGTGGAATATTAAATGACGGGATGGCAAGATTTGAAAGTCCATGATTTTTCACAGCAACACAAGCCTACGACCTTTAGCCAAAAAACTGGGTTTGCATGAATTTAAAGACTGGGAATGAATTCATGGTGGAGTGTAACCAAACAATTTTTTTTGCTGCTACTGTCTTTCTCAAGTTCACATCAAGCTTAATTTTTCATCCTACCTCTATGTGTAGCAGTTGGAATTAAATTCCAACACTCCCCCTTAATTTCAACTACTGGATTTTCTTCCATACCCAGACATTTTCTCAAATAATTAAAACTCTTCTAACCCAATGGTTTTGTCAAAATGTCAGCAAATTGTTCTTCATGTTTTAAAACAATTTCTCCATTGCTCACTAATTCTCTGATATAGTGATACTTGGCATCAATGTGTTTCGTTCTCTTGTGAAACACTGAATTCTTTGATAATGCTATTGTTGAGCTATTATCAAAATAAATTGTTGTGCCTTTTACCTATTCATGACACAAAGTACTCAACATTCTTCTCATCCAAACTACTTGGCATGTTGTTGTTGTAGCTACCACATACTTTGCCTATGTAGTTGATAAAGCCATAATTGGTTGTTTCTTATAATCCCATTAAATTGCTCCTGAACCCACATGGAAAACATATCTAGAGGTGCTTTTCCTATCATCTATACTTCCAGCCCAATCACTGTCACTATATCCAATGAATTCAAATTTTTCTGAAGTGGTGTATGAAATACCATACCTTTTTTTTCCTTTCACATACCTCATAATTCTTTTTGTTGTTGGCTAATGTGCCTCCTTTGGCCTTTCCATAAATTTGGAAATTAAACTTACAGCATGCATAATATCCAGCCTAGTTGCAGCCAAATACATGATGCTACCAACTATGATCTTGTATAAACTAGGATCAAAATCCTTACTGTTGTCTTCTTTGCTTAACTTCAATCCCGTCACTGTAGGAGTAATTGTTGCCTTGCAATCCTTTATATTAAATCTTTCCAAAACTTCATTCACATACTTTTCTTGAGAAATAAAAATTTTATTTTCATTTTGCTCTACTTCTATTCCTAAGAAGTATCTTAGCAATCCCATATCATTCATCTCAAATTCATCCTTCATGACCGATTTAAAATTCTCAATGAGATAAGCATCATTACCTGTGAATATAACATCATCAACATATAAAACAACAATCAATATCTTACCATATTTCTCCTTGATGTATAATGTGGGTTCTCCTTCACATTTTTCAAACCCATTTTCTAGTAGATAGGCATCTATCCTACTGTACCATGCTCTTGGTGCTTGTTTAAGCCCATACAGAACTTTATTGAATCTACATACCTTGTGCTTTTGGCCTTCTTTCTCATAGCCCAGAGGTTGTTCAACATAAACCTCTTCCATCAATACTCCATTCAGGAATGTTGATTTCACATCCATTTGGTAAACTTTCCACTTGTGTTGTGTTGTTATGGACAACACTGCTCTTACTATTTCCATTCTTGAAACCAGTGCAAATTTTTCCTCATAGTCTCTTCCTTGTTTTTGCTTGTAGCCTTTGACAACAAGTCTGGCCTTGTGCCTTTCAATCTTACCTTTAGCATTGCTTTTGGTCTTGTAGACCCATTTCACTCCAATAACTTTTTTTCCTTTTGGGAGATCAACTAATTCCCATGTCTTTTTTTTCTCTATTGCATTAATCTCTTCATCCATAGCATCTATGCATTTCTCATCTTTCACTGCTTCTTCAAAATGAATAGGATCATCTACATGACAATACAATGAAAATAAAGAGTTCATACCTTCATTTGCTGCCTCTTTCTCATAAATCTCATTCAAATTTCTAAATCTGGTTCCTCTTTCACTTGGTGTACTTGTGCTTCTAGAAGCACTCAAATATGCTCCTTGTGATGTGCTTGGAGAAGCACTAAAATCACTTCTCAAAGGTGTTCTCATACCTACTTTTGGTGTCCCTTGCTGCCCTTGTGTTGGTGGAGGTGGTGCTTCTAATGAGGGATGCCTTTCAGCCATTTCTTCCTCATCTTCATCATGAGACAAATAACTTTTAATATTCACTGTTTTCTCTATGCTTCCATCCCAAGCTTCTTCCTCAATAAATTTTACATATCTGGTGATAACAAAATTCTTGGTGGATGGGTTATAAAGTCTATATGCCTTTGATTCTTCACTGTATCCAATAAATATGCACTTCTCCCCCTTACTGTCCAACTTCTTCCATAGCTGATCCGGAATGTGTGCATAAGCCACACAATCGAAAACTCTCATGTGCGTGACATGCTACTTTATGCCGCTCCACGCTTCTTCAAGAACTTTGTTCATGACAGATTTGGTTAGGCATCTATTTAAAATATATGCTGCACAATGTATAGCTTCAGCCCAATATTCATTTGGCAAATATTTTGCCTTCAACATACTTCTTACTATATCCATGATGGTTCGATTTTTCCTTTTAGCAACTCCATTTTGCTGTGATGTATATCTTTCTTTAAATTATTTATTTATCCCATTTTCCTTACAAAAACGCAGGAAATATTTGGAGATATATTATCCTCCTCTGTCTGTCCCTAAGACTTTAATACGTTGCCCACTTTGATTCTCTACAAGAGCTTTAAAGTGGCAGAATTTCTCAAACACTTCACTTTTAAATTTCAAAAAATAAACCCAAGTTTTTCTTGTGAAATCATCAATAAAAGTCAGCATATAGTGGTTTCCTGCTAATTATGGTGTTTGCATTGGTCTACAAAAATCTGAATGGACTATTTCTAAGGGTGCCTTTACCCTTATTCTTTTTCTTGACGGAAAATTTTCTCTATGTTGTTTTCCCAATATGCAGCATTCACAAAGGTTGTCTGGTTTCTCAATCAATGGTAATCCTTTTACCATCCCTTTCCTGTGCAACAAATTCAAACCTCCAAATTTGAGATGTTCAAATCTTAAATTCGATAACCAATTTTCATCCTTTACTTCTCTTTGGTAAGTCTCTTGTGTCGCTGCCGCCATTTTAGCTCCTTCCTTCAAATCTACTCTCATATTGAGAGGGAACATTATGTTCCTTTTCATCTTCACTTGTGCAATGCATTTCTTGCTTGGTGGTTTATCCATGATGATGCATACATCATCTTCAAAGAAAACATTGTACCCCCTATGAATGAGTTGTCCAATGCTCAAGAGGTTACACTTCATACCAGGCACATAGTATACATCTGATATGGATCTTCCTTCTCCTTTCTTTGTCAAAACACTTACTCTGCCTTTTCCAATGACAGAGACCTCACTATCTATCCCCAATGTTACTTGATACTTTACATTTTCTTCTAACATAGAAAACATAGAAATGTTTCAAGTCATATGGTTGCTATATCCTGAATCTAGAAACCATATATGTTCATTCTTTTCTTTACCATATTACATGCTAAAAACAACTTCTCTTGACTGATATTTTCTTTAGTAAAATTAGCACTAGGTCTATTACCCATGTCATTCTGTTTCTTCCTACATTTATTGGCATAATGGCCATACTTCTTACAGTAATGACATTGGACTTGGGATTTATATACCTTTGTCCATGTGCTTGATTTTTTCCACCTTGATGGATGTTTCCTTAGCCTTGGTTTTGATTTTGATTGTTGCCCCTTCCATTTTTATTTGTTGGGCTGCTTCTTCCTCCTCGATTCTAGCTTCTGCCTCTACCTTTTCCTCTATAGTTTCCTCTACCTTGACCTTTTCCTCTTTCAAAGGACATTTTGGTCTTGAAAGCATGCTCCAAATATGATTTTGTTGTTCTACCCAATATTTGTTCATGTGTCATCAATGATGCATGAGGCTCATCAACTGTAAACTTTGAGAGATCCTTTGTCTCTTCAATGGTTCTGACTATCACATCAAACCTTGAGGGTAAGCTCCTCAATAATTTCTCCACTATTCTTCTCTCTTCTACTGTCTCTCCATGAGATCTCATTTGGTAACCAACCCAATCAGTAGATTAAAGAATGAGTCTATTGTATCCGACTCTTTCATGCAAATAACTTCAAAATCTCTTCTCATCAATTGAAGCTTTGTTGTCTTTACCTTCTCCATACCTTGACAGGTTGTCTGGAGAGTATCCCATGCATCCTTGGACCTCTTTGCTGCTGTAGTCCTTGGAAAGACACTTTCATGCACTGCTTGAAAGAGACAGAAGAGGGATTTTGACTCATTCTTCCTATTACTCTTCAGAAAATCATTCTCTGCCTGTGTTAAGGCATTAAAAGCTTGTTCATCTGCTATTTCTTCAAGACCATTTTCAACTAGCTCCCATAAATCTTGAGAGGCAAACATGACTCTCATTGTGATTGCCCAATAGTCATATTTCTTCCCATTGAACTGTGGGAGTTGAGTATTTCCTATACTCATGCTTGTTCTGGCTCCTGCCATAGATAGCTCACTGAACTATGCTTTAAAAAAAAAAAACTTGATTGTGTTTTTAAACGAACTGTCTCTTTGCTGAGAAATAAAATATGTTTCTAAAAACTTCCTTCTTACAGTTCTCTGGACTGTATTTTAAAGAAAAAACAAAACAAACTCTATTTCTGTAAAATACCTTACTTTGCTTTGCTAAACCTTCACTCTGCTACAGAAACCTTCAATGAAACTCCTTCTTCCTTCAACTTCTTTGTCAAACACAAATATCCTGGACTAGCTTCGATACCATGTTGGAATCTCTAAAAAATTCTGAGCACACAGAGGAAAAAAAAAAACCCTCTTTTAAACACAGACATAAAATGCAGACAGAGATGTGCAGAACATATATTTCATTAATAAAAAAATACTGTTACAAAATGGAGATCTTCAGAACTGCAACGTTCTTGATTTACAAAAAGAATTCTTTACTGACTGCTACACACGCAGTGCTGTTCAAATTTTTCTCTCTGTCTTTTTCTATTCACTGCTACATACACAATGCTCTAAAAAAAACTTCTCTCTATCTCTCTGTTCTTCCTTTCAGCCTTCGGGCAAGAAATTACAATACACAGTCCACTATATTGCACACACAGCGTATTACATTGTATATATATATATATATATATATATATATATATATATATATATATATCAAAATATATATAACCAAAGTTTAAAACAAATGTACCGCGGTAAAAAAATTTAACCCAAAGTTAAAACTTTAAAACATAACACGGAAAATAAAAATAAAACTAAGTCAAAACATTAAATAAAATTTTCATTCTGTGGGGTCTAGTTATAATGCAGGGACTCTTTTCATTTCACCCACAGAACTGTTGCCATTGGTCAAGAGGAGGGTGATGTCACCTCCTTCAGGGGGTTGCCTTCCCCTTTGCTACTCAAGCTTGCTGTCCCCCGGAATGTGTTGGTTGCAAACTTAATCCAGATAAAAAATGGTTGTTTGGTGTATGTTTTAATGCGGGCAGGTGGAATATTAAATGATGGGATGAAACGCTTTGAAATTCCATGACTTCGCACAGCAACACAGGCCTACGGACTTTAACCAAAAAACTGGGTTTGCGGGAATTTAAAGAATAGGAATGAATTCGCGGTGGATTGTAATCAACAAAGTTTTATGATACTACTTTCTTTCTCAATTTCACATCAAACTTAATATTTCATCCTACCTATGTGTGTCGTAGTTGGAATTAAATTCCAACAAATAAATAATTTACCCATTTGTATAGTTTTAACTTTTAATTATACAAATACCATTATCTATTGTTATCAATGAAAAATGAATTTACCCATGTGTAGAGTTTGAATTATACAAATACCATTGTCTATTGTTATCAATGAAAAATGAATTTACCCATGTGTACAATTTCAATTAGACAAACTTTTGCGTGTTTTTACCATTGTTGCACTTCATCCAAAAGAATTTTGAATGTTCAAATCTGAGCTCAAATGGAGACTGGACTAGGCTATGGGTCCCCTTGTTGTGGCCACATCTTAACTCCCTCAGTCCCTAACTCAACACTTCTAGGCCTTAGGATTTTCCTGCTTCTTGTTCCTAATGGCATACTTCTACAAACCCATAGGATTTCACCGACTGCAACATATTTATTCCTCACTGAATGACTAGAAAAATTTTCTTATTCACATAAATCATTCAATTTACACTGACCATTATGATTGTGTAATTAATTTATACAATGCACAATAGAGTGTTACAGTGTAGCTTACTCTGTTTACAAAATAAAATAAAAAAGCTTGACAACATTTTGTTTGAGATCTTATTACTTATATATGTTCCACATTTTCCTCAGAAATTCCACAAATTTGAACTGGTCCTCTTATTCCCCCAAGCTTCCACTCTAGAGTAGTATGCACAATTCTCAAGAGTCCAATACTGGCATCAGGACTACAGTCAAGCCTAGTATTCATAGAACTTTGTCTATTTTGGAGTTCCTCAGTAGCTCAGTTCCTGCTCAAGAGTTCTCCATGGTAGCATCCTGCCCATTTTCACAGACCTCTTTTCTCCAGGATTCAAAGAAAAATCAAACCTCTTTCCTCATGAGGTTCCTCATTTTATCAAGGAAAGAAAAGAGTAACTGTCGTAACTGTCTAGAATTGGAATTCGTTACCAATCAGCTTTCTTGAATTCCTAACACTTTTAATATTAACATAGCAAACTAAATAACTAAAAGAAGTTCTTCTAGGCTTCTATGAACCATATAATTAAAATTTGTAATTAAATAACTAGCAATTGCTCCATTATCAAATGTTGCAAAGGAAACGCCGTAAAATTCTTAAAAAGAGGCCGAAACAAGCAGTTTGTAAGTGGATGCTTTGTATTTAATTTCACGTCTATAATGAGGAAATTGGTTATGAATGTATGGGGTTTGACTGACTAAATGAATTTCTGGGTAAGACATTTAATGTGAATCGAAGTTATGTGTTCAATATATGAAAGGAGGGTTCGGTTCTTTTTTCTTAAGCGATTATATTGTGAAGGAAATGTAATCTTGGTCTCTGGCTTTTGAACATGGTAAATCTGTGTGGAACTCTGTTGGCTGGAATTAATTGAAATCGATTAAAATCGACCCATATTTGCTGGATTATAATAATAGAAAATTTCGTTATGTATATGCATCTATATTAAATAGAATGCGTTGAATTTATCCTTTTCTTATGAATTGCATGTGTATAGCTTTGAGTGAAGGGTTCATTAACAAAATCGATGAGACTTGGTCCTGTATTGAAAGATGCAAGAAATATCACAGCGTCTGAACTTTGGGTACGAGACTCTGGTTAAATTGAAGTCATATCATTCGATTCAATCGACATGGTGGCTTGAATCGATTCGCAGTAATTAGGCAGAGAGGACGAATTTTGAATAGGACGTGCAGTGTAAAGCTTTGTGTTGAGTTAATACGAAGTTACGACTGTCACAATCTGTGGAAATGAGAATAGAAATGGTGTATCGTAATCCCTGTAGAGCGATAGCCTGAGGAGTCGTGGAATGCATTTCAATGGATCGCTATATAGCGAAGGGTCTCTAAAAAAAAGGTCGAATTGCAGTGATAGAGCAGCGGAGCTGGAACTTTGAGTAACAGTAATGGTGATTTCGATCCAGAAAACCAGCTGTCTCGCACTATGTAAAAGCGGTAAAGAAATTTTTTCCAAAAAATGCGATGACAGTCTTCGAATGACCCGCGTCAAGGAGTGGTATCCAAAAACCATTTTCATCGCGCGATTTTGGACGAGTAAACCCCAGAAGGAAAAAAAACGCGAAAACTCATTGTGATTGTTGGATCATCAGAGCCGATGTGATAAGCCAGTGACTGTTGGATGGGCGAGATAGTTAATGAGGTAAGTTGTGGGCCCGATGACATTCCATTTTAATATGTGGTTTTGATATTGAATGGTGAGCACGGCGATAAATTGTTTATTATAAAGGGTTCATGACATAATATGGGTTAAGTATTATGTTGGGTGGTTAATAATAAAGCCGCGAGCACATATGCTGGGCCAAAAATAGCTAATGCAGTCACTCCAAGTGTTGCACAGCAAATATGAGAAACAAACATATTGTATTTCTGCATATGCAGTTCAAAATCAAAGTTGTCAAATTTAAAAAATGCTAAAAAAAAGGCCTGATTGTCTATTTCTTTTATTTAATTGGTTTAATATAGTACTAATTTTACATGAGAAATTCAATATGTTTACAGTAATTTTAGAGCTAGTGTTTAAGTCTGAGTTTAACCAGATCACTCTTGGAATTGTGATTTCTACTTTTTTTGAGATATTGCTCAAAATAGAAAAATGGATCATAAATGTTTAAAGCCTACCTGTGCTACCTGAGTTTAACCAGATCACTCTTGGAATTGTGATTTCTACTTTCTTTGAGATATTGCTCAAAATAGAAAAATGGATCATAAATGTTTAAAGCCTACCTGTGCTGCCAGTGAGATTACTTTCCATCTAGCCAGTTTTCATTCTTAAAATATTTAACTAAATACGAATATCGGCGAATCTCGATGGTACAATGACTTGGAACTATCATTTTCCAATCTGATCAACTCTTTCAATCTGTCCACTACAAAGAAGTAGCCATCATCATCAATGTAACAAAGATCACCTGTTCGTAGCTAGCCATCCACATCCAGAGCAGAAGTAGTAGCTTCTGGATTGTTCAAATAACCTACAGTAAAATAAATGATGGGGTCAAAATGTAGAATAATGAACCCTGAAGGAAAGGATCATATTGTAAAATATTCATCATGCTAAATATTTTTGTTTCACTTATTTATCAGAAACCCCGCAATAAATTAAAATCAGCTATTGAAGGTGTGTCATCTCACCCTTAAATATTTCGTTATTAAAAGGAAACAACACTTCTCCACAATCCTTATCTTCAAGAAGTCTTCTAGTCTAAAAGAAATAATTTTCTCAGGAACATCAAGCTAAGTTTAAGTATATATGTTACCCAGAGTGGGGAAATAGGAAGGAAACTGTAAATGGGGCCATAGAGTTTTGTGGGAGAAATGGGAATAGAGGGTTTAAGGAGTAAAAAGGACCTGAACAGAACACCATCCTGGCATATATTATGCATGCAAAATTGATGAATAAGTTCAAATCACCATGCTTGTTCTAGAATAGTGGGTAGTTAAATGAGGTGTATCTTTTCAGAGTAGAGTTTTCTCTAGAAAAGGTTAATGCTAAAATTGACTATGCATACTATCATGAAAATCGTTAATTTTATGATGACAAGTGCCTAATTGAATATTTAGTCTCAAGTAGTAGAGCATTTGACCAGTGTGTGAAACTTGGCCCCAATCTGGTTACTGATTTAAATTTTGTAACATTGATCTTATAGTAAAATACATTTCATGATATCAAATTTTCATTTTATGAAGGAAATATTGTTTAAGAAGCACATACCTTTCATAACAATGGGACCTCGAAGCCACAATTCTCCTCTTTTGTTTGAAGGTAGAGGAGTCCCAGAATCAGGGTCAATTATTTTTGCTTCAGTATTTGGAGCCAACATCCCAATCGACCCATAGTGTCTACTTTCTTCTTCACCATCTAAATATGCTCCTATTGCTGTGGTTTTGGTGAGCGCATAGCCCTGCAAAACTTCTTGCAACATGACTAAAGAAAGAGCATAACGTAGGTGTAAGCTCACCAAAATAGTTACGTACTATGTGTAGATTCTAATGCCAGGAATAGCAAGGGTAAAGATGATAGGACCTATCTAACAGTTTGATTCAATGCTATATTGGGAAACCCTAATGGCCATCTTCACAATAAGAATCAAGTTTATGAGTCTCAAATTCCCAATCATCCAAGATGCAAAATTGTAGTTCCAAAAACCAGAACCACCATTTTAGACTAGAAGAGTCAAACTACTCACCACGAGGGAATGAGTAGTAGGGGCGTGAGTATTCACCAAGATTTTTTAATCTGGCCAGTGGCCACAATTATGGTGTAAAATCTTGTGGTTAGATTAGCTACCATGCGTGAAATTTTGATGTTAAAAATATTTCCAGAAGTTATGCTATAATATTGTACATGATAATAAAATGAATAATTATTACAAATGACTGATTACATTAGGGTTTTGGGGTGTTTTAATAGCAATAAACCAAAAAATAAAGTAAATGCCCGGTTACCTCTCAAAACCGCCATCTTCAGGTGTTAAGCCTTGAACCAATTTGAGGTAGCCCTAGGGCCCATAGCAGTGATGCCCATTACCACCACAACGACTACACCTTTCAAACCTTCCACTATTACCTTTTCTGCCGGCTATGGAGTTGAATGATGAATGAGTGGGTTTGAAGTGGCAATGAATAAATTCAATGGGTTTGATAAATCCCAAAGGATGAGCCTCCTTGCCGTGGGAACTTAAGAAATATGTTAGTTGAAGGTGAACCGCTTCCTTGATGGGTTGCAACTTTAATACATGAATCAGATCAAAATTATCCCCACATAGTAGATGAGGCAATTCAAAAGGATAAGTATTATTATGAGAACCAAGGAAAGAATTGGGATGATTTTTATAACAAGTGGAAGTAGGGAAAAAGCAATAATAAGGTTATAGGCTGTATTTTTTTTTATATATATCTAGAATGCTCTCTATCTAAACCAAAGGACACAATCCACAAAAATCATAGGGAAGAGGAAAAGAATATTGAAATGAAAGAACACTGAAATGTTTCATATGTGATTAGGTTCATATTGAAAGGATATCTGAAGGTGAAGAAATAATTCTAGAATTGTCAACAATGTTCAAGAAGCAACAATGAACAATGATGCATGTGCACACAAAATCTATGAAACACTGGAGAACCACCAAGCTGACCACCAGTTCATAGTCCATCATGGTCAAGGTTAAAAACCAATTTATTTCAATTTTAAATAACCTTAGAGCTAATCATAGTAATATTACATCTAAGTTGGCTGAAAGTTGCATCTAACCCCACCGATTGTGACTATTGTGTGCACTGTGATGGAAGCACATTCACAAACACTAGCATGTCATGGGCAGGATTTTAAACTCTAATGGAAGCTATACTAACTACCCACTTGCTTCCATTAAGTACCTACTTTCACCAACCAAGGAAGCTGCACTTGACTATTATTGTTTTTTATTATATAGAACTTTCATTCGGGACTTCAGTGGTGGTTACAATGGTTGTTTGCTATTGAAGGTAGATTCAATAGTCTATTGCTCCACTCAAAAGAGTGAAGAGCCCAGTTAGGTGGTCTTTTACTCAGTGGAAAGCAACTAGGGTTGTGTTGCGAGAAAAATAAAAAATAAAAATTGTAGTCTTAAGTTGTTGAAACTTGATATTGATAGTCAGATTCCCACCCCAAAAAACCAAAAAATCACCATGCCCATTAAATGTGTTTAGATTGTCCGTGGACAAAATTATGAAAATTTTGGGAGTGGATCAACAAGGCAACTGTGATATGCTGCATCAAATGACTATGCCCGATGATGTTACAAACCCTAAGCACCAAACAGAAACAGCATTCACTTGCATCGATTATCTAACAAGGAAAATTTTAAGGGTTAATATTAGCAGGTGGGTTAATTTTATATACTTTTTCCAAAGAAAATATTCGCCAATTTCCATTTTTTCTAAAAATGATTAGCTCAAGTTTTATAGTATGAAATTATTTTTCCTTAAAAATAGCCAAGATCTTATATAGACTAATATAATAAACCATAATTTAGATATTTTTACTAAAATATCATTAAACATTTTATGAATTTTCTATTATAAATTATTAAGATTCACCAAAATTCTCTAAAAAAATATACATCCCTTAAAATTTTCCATGCTACCTTGAACAACAACAATGCATAGGAAACCCATCATTGTAGGTAGGGTGGAACCTCATGTGGTAGAGGTTTTTTATCATGGTCGTTTCCACCCCTTCCGCCCTGCCCATCATGGTTCTTGGCAGTCATTGCCAGATAGCGTTTCTATCTTGCAGATGATGTTTTCCAATGATGTCTGGCTAGGTGGGTGATTGTGTATTGCAATTCCTCGTTTGACATATGAACTATGGAAGATAATGGTGAATCTCATAGGATGTTACTTTCGGGGTTTGTCATAGGCTACAATTTTGTTTGGACCTCAAAAATTTAGTTGAAAGTTGGTGAATTTTTTTTCAAGAAATTTATTGCTGAGAGTGTTTGAACATTATTCCTTAAAAGAAGAAATAGATTCTCATTAAATCTATAACCAGGATTTCCAAATATTTCTATAGAGTCCTGTCGAAATTTCCATTATTTTCCTGTGGCAATTTATTCCATTGTTTTCCAGTGGACTCTTTAGACTATGGAAATTTGTGGACTCTTTAGACTATGGCAATTTGTGGACTCTTTAGACTATGGTAATTTATTCCATTGTTTTCCAGTGGACTCTTTAGACTATGGCAATTTATTAAAGTAAATATACATGCATGTCCTCAAATTTGCTGCAACTAGGAAAAGAACGAGTTACCTACGTTAGCATGACTGTGGGGAGTCGAGAAACAAATTCTTCTGTAGACTCCTTGCTGTTGGGGAGCTCCACCACAGGTCACACTGTGCAATGACCTAAAATCAAATTTACTTGCAACATTTGTCTTGGTCAGAACCAACAGAATCAGAGGCACAATGTGCAAATCGGTCACTCTGTACTTCTCAACCGCCCGAAGCATCTCCATCACATCGAACTTAGAGAGCACAACAATTGGGGATCCGGATCCAAGAAATCCACAAGAAAAAGCCGTTAACCCATATGCATGAAACATGGGTATGTTTCACAGGTGAAGATATTCACAATTCATCAACACGTGGCTCAGCAAAATACAGACCATAGAAATGAGATTTTTTTGCGTGGAGATAATCCCCTTGGACATTCCAGTAGTCCCGGATGAATAAAGCAGCGTTGCAGTATCGTCTTGCTCTATTTTCACAGAAGGGGCGTCGGTGGGATTTGATCCCATGACAAGGTTGTGCAGAGTGGAGACACAATTTTGGCTGTCTTGGGAGCCTAAGTCAGAAGAAGAAGAAGAAATTAGCAGAATTGGCAACTGGGTGGCTTCCAATTTGGCAACCAAAGATGGGGTGGTAAAAGCCAACACAGCGGCAGAGTCTCTGGCCTACTTCGCTATCTGCCCAAGAGAGTCGAAGAACTCAAGTAGTGCTCACCTCATCTTATTCCAACCTGCAAGTAGAGGAAACCATCAGAGAACAAATAAACCTAGAGTAAGAAACGAATAATACCGAGGGTTACAGTAAAAGCAACATTACCTTCACCTGTATCTTCATCGCTGCATCTTCAACGCTGCCACGGGTCGAGAGAGCAGGGTCGCGAGAAACAAATTCTTCAACAGACTCCTTGCTGAGGGGAGCTCCACCACAGGTCACACTGTGCAATGACCTCAAATCAAATTTACTTGCAACGTTTGTCTTGGTCAGAACCAACAGAATCGGAGGCACAATGCGCAAATCGGTCACTCTGTACTTCTTAACCGCCCGAAGCATCTCCATCACATCGAACTTAGAGAGCACAACAATTGGGGATCCGGATCTAAGAAATCCATAAGCAAAAGCCGTGAACCCATATGCATGAAACATGGGTATGTTGCACAGTTGCAGATATTCACAATTCATCAACACGCGACAATCCACAAGAAAAATCCGTCAACCCATATGCATGAAACATGGGTATGCTGCACAAGTGCAGATATTCACGATTCATCAACATGCGGTTCAGCAAAATACAGACCAGAGAAATGAGATTTATGTGTGTGGATATAACCCCCTTGGACATTCCAGTAGTCTCGGATGAATAATGAATAAAGCAGTGTGGCAGTATCGTCTTGCTCGATTTTCACAGAAGGGGCGTCAGCGGGATTCGATCCCATGACGAGGTTGTGCAGAGTGGAGACGCAATTTTGGCTATCTTGGGAGCCTAAGTCAGAAGAAGAAGAAATTAGCAGAATTGGCAACTAGGTGGCTTCCAATTTGGCAACCAAAGATGGGGTGGTAAAAGCCAACATAGCGGCAGAGTCTCTGGCCTGCTTAGCTATCTACCCAAGAAATTCAAAGAAATCAAGTAGTGCTCTCCTCATCTTATTCCAACCTACAAGTAGAGTAAAATATCAGAGAACAAATAAACACTATCAGAGAACAAATAAACCTAGAAGAGGAAATGAATAATACCGAGGGTTACAGTAAAAGAAAGATTACCTTTACCTGTATCTTCATCGCTGCCACGGGTCGAGAGAGCAGGGTCACTGCATCTTCGTCGCTGCCAGGGGTCGAGAGAGGAGGGTCAGTGTCTTCATCACTGCTCTTCATCGCTGCCAAGGTCAGTTTCTTCATCGCTGCCAGGGTCGATAGAAGTAGGGGTGGTTTACCCTAACTAACAAAAATTCACTTCGGAAGGCTGATAATGTTTCAATCGTCTAACACAAAATCGAACGGTGAGATATGGCGTAGAGTGTCATTTAGGAAAGTTGTTTTCAAATAAGAACGCCTTATGGCGTAGTTACAAACAGTAGTTTCCATGCCACCATGGGGTGTTACAATCATGTAAACAAATATTATTAAAATCCGTTATGCAGAAGTTTTATACTTTTGAGTATCGATCTTTCTGGACATGGGTACTAGTCACTCTTCACACGGGTCTTATACTTTCGCAAGTAATTTATAATCAATAATGAAAATACAATAAAATTGAATTGAAATATTAAAAGTTCAATAATATAAATATATTAATATTTATTTTTTTAACTAGTGCATTATTACCATTCATAATAAATTATACTAGTTTAAAATAAAGCATGAATGAACTCAAAACTCAATATTAAGTGGAAATGAAGGTCTCATGTCAGCCATAACACAAATTTTTGAATGAAATTTATAAATAATGAATTGAAAATGTCAGATACAAAAGTGAGAGCAAGTATATTACTGAATTTCCGATCTTGTATCGCATAAATATTTTGTATATAATATTGGATGATGATAGAGTAACCGCTACTATTTACAATTCAAAAACCATAATAAATTAAGCTTAAATTTCCATGGTTAGTAGTATTATTTAAAGAATATAATAATTATTTTTATAATTAATAATAATGTAAAATTAAATTAAATTTCGTTTTTTCTAAATATGAATTGTATTATAAGCACTTTAATATTTATAATAATTTATACTTATTAACATTTTACTAAATGAGTGTATTATTAGTTATTAGCTATTATTTTATTTAATGTGTTAGAATCAATATTCGAAGTTTTTTTTGTTAATTTTTTTTATTAATTTAAATTTGATTATTATTTTTTTAATAAATTTAGAATTATAAAATTTTATCAAACATTAATGCATGTTGTAGCAATTTTACATTATATATTTTAGCTCATTCTTAAAATAAAATAAATTTTATATACTATATATTTAACTCACTTTTACTAAAAAATGAATAAATAAACTAAATGAATAAATTAAACATATTTTTGTTTTTCTTATTTTTTTAAATAATATATTGAAAAAGTACTTAAAAATATATAAATATTTCTATGTTCTATCAATTATACACATAATAAATATTATAATATATAAAAAACAATAAAAAAATTACATAATATATTAGTAGTTAATGTAATTATTATTTACAAAATCAATATAGTACCATAATGAATTTGATGGGATGTTCATATTAGTGGTACATGAAATAAATTTAATGAAACTTCTCCAAAGAGTGCTTTATCCACGATTAAAATATTTTTTTTAAAATAAAACGTTATATAAACAAAAACTTGGGGGAGAAATACATGAACAACACCATACAGAAGTTGTAATTAAGTAAAAGCTTACATAAAGTTGTAATAAGATAAAATAATCACATTGTAGATACAATTTCCCAATGCCACCCATGAGAAGCACAAAAGTTTTTGAACTAACTCACTCAGTAGATGACACATTAAACGAAAAAGTGAAATTGTTATATAACATCTTGGAAAATAAACAACATGACAAGAACAATACTTCTCACCAATTTTTTGACTAATTACACTTAACTGATACTAATTACATCATAACAATTCAAAATAAATTAGTAGTTAAATGAAACTAAGTGGTAGGAATTCTAGCTATGCGACCTTGTTTAATCTTAGAAATTTACTCAACTCACTTTCCTGAATAATCTTTATCATATATATAAATCCTCCCGGTGTTTTATTTTTGAACTCTTAATTTATGTTATAATATTGCAAGCCAGTTTCCATAAACTATGTCCAAAAATTTAAGGGATTAATGTTTACATAAGTCATATTTGTTTTCTTCAATCAAGTGTGGGTGTTTGGTTTAGTTTTGTGTTTTTTTAAGGCCATGAACTGCTTGTGCTTGTCTATCTCGGATAAGTAGTCATGAATGGGTCAAACCCAATCAAAGGAAAAGGATAAATATTTCATTGTATTCTGAGTAACTCCATTCACATTTATTTTTCAAAACTCATATTTGGTGATATGTGTGAAACAATGAGTTGCCATCTATTAATGAGGGTAGAAGTGATAGTTGTATGGGAGTAGATGTGTGTATTAGTACGTGCCTCGTTACAGACTATATCCATCGCTTCGAGTAAAAATGCATTAACTTTTAATATTTTTCTAACTTTTCTACACTTTCGAGAAAATGCTTTATATGCTTCGTTTAAAAATGCATCAATTTTCAATATTTTTCTATTTTTTTGCACTTTTAATCAAAATTCGAGAAAAATTTCTAGTAAATTCAAAAATAATTTTCTAATATTCTGATAATCTTATTCTGATTAGCTTAGTGAGCTTTGATGGGAAATAATTCTAGTGGTGGAGGGCACTTTATTTTTGGTATTTATTAATGCATGACAAATAATTTTAAAATCCAAGAAAGCCTAAATTGTATGAGTGGTCATTCCATCAATGATTGTAATGACACTAGCAATACTATGTTATTGCACTACCCAACGATATCCTAATGGATAGAGTTACAGGTCATTTACGTGGATGAGGGGGGATATAAATGAATTTCCAATTCATTGTGCACAGTGACAAAGAAGTTCAGTGTGTGGAGTGTGGAGGGATCTCGACATTCCACATAATGAGCTTCCTCCGCATTCGACATAGTTGAATCTGCCTAGAAACACGTGTAGAAGTGTGGGTGCTACCTCTACACTCCATATCCTTGAATTGAGAATGGATTTCTCAAGAATTTGTGAGGGTTGATTCTATCCACTTACAATTTTGATATCGAACTTATTTAATGTTCATTGCCATACCTATTGTGATTTTGAACTTGAGTCATCTTGGACAAGTATAGTTCCATCCCCTATAATGTCCATTGCCATACCTATTGTGATTTTGAACCTGAGTCATCTTGGACAAGTATAATTCCATCCCCTATAATGTTCATTGCCATACTATTGTGATTTTGAACCTGAGTCACCTTGGACAAGTATAGTTCCATCCTCTATACCCCATGATTTATTGGAAATGCCATATCTATTGATGAATTTCTCACAGAGTCATAAATTTATGTCGGTTTTGTGGTTCAACGCAATTTCACAGATTGAACATAGTTACCAATCAAACGAGAAAATTGCCTGGTACCCATTTTTTTAGGTAGAAAAAAAACACCGTATTTTGAAAAATGGTGATGCAGAATCACCCTTTTTTTTTAGTATAGTTTTTCCACATTAAATTTTCTTCTGACTTTTTTTTTTAAATGTCATGATTTTTCATGTTGATTTTGAAAAGTAATGATGCAGAAATTGTTTTTTTAGCATATTTTTGGAACTTTAAATTTTCTTTGACTTATCTGTCACCTGTTTTTTTGAGGTAGAAAAAAACACCCCATTTTGAAAAATGGTGATGCAGAATCACCATTTTTTTTAAGCATAGTTTTTCCACTTTAAATTTTCTTCTGCCTTTTTTTTTAAATGTCATGATTTTTCATGTTGATTTTGAAAAGAAATGATGTAGAATTTTTTTTTTAGCATATTTTTGGAACTTCAAATTTTCTTTGATTTTTTTTTTTTTAAATATCATGTCGGTTAAGAAAAATGGTCATTTTTTTGGCACTTCAAATTTTTTTATGTATCAAGTATGAACATTTGTTTTAAAATATTAATGATTTTCATCCTAGTTTTGAAAAGTATTGATGTTGTTTAGAGTGGTGATTTTCATCTTGGCAATAAGACAAAAAAATAAAATTAAAAAACATGAAAAATAAAAAATAAAATATAAAGAAAATATGAAAAAAAAAACAATAAAAGTGCAAGCAAAAACAATAATAAAAATTCAAAAAAACTCATAATTTAAAGACGAAAAATATAATATTTTTTATTTTTTGGTTTTTTATTTTTTATTTTTTTTAAGTTAAAAAAAAGCAAAGAAACAACATAATGAAAGAAAATGATAAAATAAAAAAAATTTAAAAAATAATTAAAATTAAAAAAAAATTCAAATAATAAAAATACGAAAAATTAAAATAACTAAAATTCAAAAATTTAAACTAAAAAATAAAAATAAAAACATTGAAATAAAAATTTGAAACCAATAAAAAATTAAATTATATCTATATATATATATATATATATATATATATATATATATATATATATATAAAATTTAAAATTTATATATATATATATATATATATATTAAATTTAAAAATTAAAATTAAAAAATGAATTAAAAAAATTATTCAAAATTTTAATTTATAAAAAAACATTAAAAATTAAATTTCAAAAATAAATAAATAAATAAATAATTATAAAAATAAATAAAAATCATCATCATCATCTTGCTGCTCTCCGCTACCCATCGGTCGAGCCTTGTGGCCCTAGGGCGACAACGGTGATTTTTATTTATTTATTTATTTATTTTTCATTTTTAATTTAATTTAGTTTATATATATATATATATATATATATATATATATATATATATATATATATATATATGAATTTAGTTTTTATTTTTATTTTTTTTTAATATAATTTTTATTTTTTTTAAATGGTTAATTTTCTTTTAATTTTAATTTGAAAAATGTTTTTATTTATTTATTTATTTTAATTTTAATTTTTAATTTTTTAAATTTGTATTATTTATTCTATTTTATTTTTAATTTAAAAAAAAAATGAATTTTGTTAATTTTTTTATTTAAAAATGTATTTTTTCATAGATTTATATCCATGTTTTTTATTTAAATCATTTTTAAAATTTTCTTTTTTAATTTTTTTTTTCTTCATTTAAAGTTTTAGTATGTTAAAAAATTTATTTTTATTGGTTTTTAAATTTAATTTTTTTCTTAATTTAAATTTCTAAATTTAAATTATTTTTTATTTTAATATTTTATTTTGTTATTTTTTTTAATTTTAACTAATTTTGAATTTTTTATTTTAATTATTTTTTTTTATCCTTTTTTTTTTAATTATGTGGTTTATTTTATTTTATTTTATAACTTCAAAAAAATAACATTTGTTTTTGTTATTTTTGTTTTGAGTTGATTTTTAATTTTTTCTTTAAATTGCGTGTTTTTTTTTAAACTTTTTGTGTTTATTATTATTTTTTTAAATTTTTATTAAATTTTTTTTTTTTTACGGGTGATATTTTATCTTTAATACCATGCTTAAAAATGGTTGGAATTTTATTTTCATAATGGTGATATTTTACCTTGAATGTCCTACTTGGACTTTCAAGACTTTTCATAGATAAGATAACAGATTATCTTTAATACCATGCATAAAAATTGTTGCAATTTTAAGACTTTTGATATTTTATCTTTAATGTCATGTTTATCATTGAAATTTAACATTTTTCAGAGTCATGATATTTTATCTTTAATGTAATTATTTAAAATTGTTGACAATTTACCCCGAAAAGAAAAAGACGTTATTCCAACGTTAACACTTTTCATTTTCAAAGTGTTTTTTGCACACAAAAAATTGACAATGTTATTCCAGCAACAAGGCTTTTCATTTTTAAGCTTCTTTTTGCACACAAAAATTTGCGACGTTATTCCAGCATCAACACTTTTTGTTTTCAAGTTGTTCTTTGCACACAAAAAATTGGCGATGCTATTCCACCATCAACACTTTTTGTTTCCAGGTTGTTTTTTCAATCCTTTTTTCAAGAAAAAAATTGGTTTTTGGCATAATTTAAAAAATCGTTGAAATTTTACCCTTAAAAAAAAACATTGCATTTTGGAGGACACACTTTTCATTTTTGGGTTGTTTTTTCATGTTTTTTGAGTTTTTTTGGGCTAGAGTTATCATTTTGAGGTAATAGTTCCAGTTTGATCAGTAGCTATGTTATTGATTAAAACATCCACACACATCTAAAAATAACATGCAAATCGTCATGTTGTCGCTTCAAGAAACACCCTCCAAAATATTTCCTATACTGAATTTTGGAACCTACTGTGGATCTTGCGATCAGTTGTTCCATGGTCACTTCTTGATCGGTCGGAGTCACTTGCTCACACATGCTTAGTTTGCAACAATTTCATCAGTGTATTCTTCCATGAACAAGCATAACACAGTCCATGAAGACGATATGTGTGGAATTTTAAACCCATGTCGATAGTCAATGTGTAATGTTATTGACAATCCCTCACTTTTGGTTGCGTTTGTACTTCTATTTCGGCGACTTTGTCAAACTTTCACTTTTGTGCACCTTCGCCTCCGCGAGTGTTGTTTTCATGCTTTCAACTATCAATTTTTCTTGCTTTCACTTTAATTAGTTTTATTTTCATGTTGTTCTTCACAATGGCATTACCAAGATGTTTGTAAAAGAATCAATCAACTTAGAATGAAGCCTGATGAATCAATTGAGAATCTCTCTAATCAATTCCTTCTCCTCTTTTATGAATTTCTTGAAGAGGATGCAGATTTGGATTTCATGAAACAAAATTTTAAGTGTTTGGTTCATATATCTTTTCATGGTGAATCCAAACCACCTGATGTTTCTTCTTCCGCAAATCTTGTAAATTACAGGATTCGGGACACTTATAATTTTAGAGGAATAATATGTTATTCCTTTTGTTCCTTTTCCCCCTCCTTTTCCAGTTTCGATGAGAATGCCTACTTGCGATGATAATAAAGTTGGGAAATATGTGCATCAAATTCCTAATCCATATTCTCATCCTCCTTTCACCTCCCATGAATCATATCCCATGGAGGAAATCCCGAAGTGTTTCATGGATCCTATGTTGAAGGCTAATATTTTCATTCATCAAGATGGTATTAACACTCATAACTTTATTCCTGAATATTATTTGGATTTCTATTTTCCTCTATCATCTACATGCCATGACTCTTTGTATTGTGATTTTCTTGATCAATCTTCTCCACCAACTAATTCTTCACTCTCTCTTGATTTTCAATTTGTTGGTTGAACTTGTGATCTAGTACAAGGCATTCACATTGCATAGGTAGAGGACTAGAAAAGTGAATATTCTTTCAATATTTCTTCTCTTTTTTAAAGTTCTCTGTGTGAAGATGGTGTTTCCTCATTCTTGGCTAATATTGAATCTGTTAATCACAGTAATGAATCAAATGAAATCAGCCTGTTTAGACCCATAGTCTTAGGCAACAATAATTCTGACGATGATAATTATGTTGATGTAAGCGATTACGAATTCCATTCTACTATTTATTATGTTCATGTATTCTACTATTTGTGATGTATCTACATTCGATGTTGATATTCCACACCCTTCAAATACTTCATCGGATGAGTTCACTTCTCAGTTGACAGAAGGTAGTGAGGTTGTACATGATGAAAGAGAAAATAATCAGATCATTGAGTACCCTTTCCATCACATATCATCTCTTATTTTGCATGAAGAAAAATCTTCAAATCATCTTACTAATGAAATTTCTTTGATTCATACATCTTTATATTTGTGATTAGAAGAATATTTGTACTTGAGTAATCATGTTGTCGAAGTTGTAACATCTCATCAAATTAGTGACAGAGATAATTTCCATCCAATTAATAGTGATATCACTGAAATCAGTGAAATAATTTATCCTCACACCATGCATGATTTGGTTCAATATTCCAAATTTGATTTTACAATCCTTGAAAGTTTTGGTACTTTCAAGGGATTCGAGGCACTTCAACTTTTGTTGATCATTAAGTCAGGATTTTGCAACTCTAGTAACCCCCCCACCCCCCGGACTAAGTCAAATATGGTTTCTCTCGCAAAATCTTTCTCTTTTCGTGGTTTCACTTGATGTAAATTTTGTTTTGAAAGATGTTTGGTATTTGACATATAATCATTCGAACTTTCAAGATTCGGTTTCTGATAGGACTCAATTTTCTATTTCAGATTATTCATCTTCATGAAAATATGTTGTATCAAACTCGGGTTTGGAAAGTGTATCTCTCATAGAATCATGGAACTGTGAAGTTTATTATTCTAAATATTATTTGTTTCTAAAGGAGTCATACCTATCACATTCTTGTGAAAATATTCAACTCACGATCCTTCTTGTGAATATTTTGAAGCTAATATTTTTCTTCATCACACCTGAAATCCCTTTTAGTGTCATTGAATGAATGGATTATTTGACGAATAAGATTCTTCTTCATGTGTTTTACCTTGACTGGTTTTATGTGTTTATTGTACTAGAATTCCTTTTTACAACTTTCACGATTATGATGCTATTGCAGTGTGTAACGAGTTACAAGAAAATAGTTTTTTACACTCATCAGGTGAAGAAGATGATTCTATTATGTAGAGCACTTGAGAAACAGTTCAAATTAGTTTACCATTGTTAATTACACATTGGGAATCTGAGGCTTTAATCAACCCATATGATCATTATTCTGTCTATGATGACTCTCATTCAATTTACTGTTTTACCATCAGCACATCCAATGACATTTGTTTTACATCCTTTGATCTTTATGGTTTAACATTTCACCATTCGGGTATTTTTCAAACAATTGAGGCACTTCAACCTTCGTTGATGGTCATGTCGGGTCCTCACTCTCTTAACATGTTAGCTAAATATGATCATATCAATTATCTCTCAAAATATTCTCATCCTGATTGTGTGCTTATAACTAAAAACTAATATTTTCAAGGATTTTGGGGATTTCAAGAGTATATTTTCTAATTTCACGATCCATTCTATGATTTCTTGGAAGCATCTTTCTTAGCAAGCCCTTTTGCTAATAAAAATTTTTAGTCTTTTCTCATGCTTGCTAAGAAGGATGACACATATAAAGGTGAATTCACAAGAATTTTTCTAGGTTTATTAGTTTATAATTTTCATCGAAAAGTTCAAATCGAAACTTGGTTAGAAGTGGTGATTATGATACATCTTTATGCTCATGGGCGAGACCTTCAATTTTTTTTGCAAGTTTTTGAAAGTCCTACCTTTTCTGTTGCACATTGCTTAAAAAAATTAATTGTTTGTATCTTTCTATATGTAGTTTGGGAGTGGCTACGGTAGCTTCATTGAAAATTTAATTACACTTCACCCAGACCTTCTAGCCGCATAGGTTAGGAGTAGGCTTAGTTGCATTCTAGCTTCCCCTTTCTTACATTCATCTTGTGCTTTCTTTCTGTAGTCTTTTTTTTTCTTTCTGACTTTTTCTCATGTTATGTTTTATGTTTGTTTTTCTTTCCTTGGTGTGTTTTGTATTTTATTTCATTTAATAATACATTACATGAAGGATGTTCTCGTTGGCTCAAAAGGCAATGTGGAAAAACTTGAAAAGGGAAATCATGATAATGAACAATGTTTGGTTTATATGTTGCCTCTTCTCTATCATGGGTTTACATGTCTTTAAATTCAATGATGCCTAAATGAAAAATAGGATTCATTCCAAATAGAAAGCCTTTTGTCAAACTATGAATCCTGTATATTTATTAGAACCTTAATTATTGACTCATCCTTGTATTTAATGGTGTTTTGATCTGTTGAATCAATCAAGCAGAGAAGAGGAAGGAGAATATGTACCACATACCAGACCTAGAAACGGTCTACAACAAGGAATTTCTAGCACAATTTGCCAGCAAGAATGAGTTGAAGTCAATTCCAATCAAGAAATGGAGAAGAAAACTGAATAAACGCAAAAATGATGACAACGGTTTGTATTCTACTAACTCCCTTTCCAGCCCCTAATATTATGTTTCTTAAATGATGTCTAGACTCTTTGGTCAGCCTGAAACTACCAAAATTTTAGTTGAATGGGTTCCCCTAATGGAAGCAGTCACAGACTCTTATATTATGGATTGTGGAAACATTTTGTCCAACGATATTTCTACTCAAATTTTGGAATATTGTAAATATCGTTCTATTTCCTCCAAAAAACATTCCCCCATTTTATGAGTGCTTATATCACAGCCGTTGTATGTTTCACTTCATATTTTCCAGCCGTGGGTTGGAGATGGACTACCGAGGACCCTCTCCCCATTCATGTATATCATATCATGTTATGGGAGTCAAAATTTGAAAACCATTTTTATAAAATATTTCATGGAGTTATAATCCCTTTGTTTCAAGTCATCTTCAATGAGAAAGCCCCTAGGTTGTCAAAAGAAGCTCAAGTTTATTTCTCCTCCATTGGAATATCGTTTGCAGAAGAACTGTTTACCTATGTCAAATTCCTTTGGATTCTGGCTTGGCCGCTTTTTTTACCATTATATGTTCATGATAAGCTTATCGCAAGAGACGTAGCTTATCAAAGTGTTGGCAACATATTAACTAGGTTTCTTAAGGAATATAAGAAAGAATCATGGCTATCCTTTCCAATTAATTGTGGTTTTTATGCCTTGGACAATTATAAGCATGCAGTTTTAGAGATAAATCAAATTGAATGTTTAAAATTGTTTACAATTTCAAACAGATAATACGACTGAATAAAGTTGCCAATCATTTTACCACTCAAATTAAAATTAGAACTTTTGTACATGAAGATGATGAGTTCGATGAATTATTTGAGCCATTCGATAATTACTCTACAGTTTAGAAGTTAGTAGCCCTATGCCTTTATCCACAGCAAAGGCGAAATTCTAAACAATATAGGAACAATATATTAAAAGGAATTTCATTAAAAATGATAGAAGTCTCTCAACCCTTAACAGAGAAGGAAAATGAAAAAGAACCGGAACCTAAGGATACTGAATTCCTTCTTAAAACTGAACAAAATAAATCTACTGAAGTTCAAACCATTGAATTATATTTCCCAAGTAATTTGAATGATGTCTGGAAGTATTTTAACCAAAAACTCCAAGGATGATAATTACTGGTCATCAATAGATTGTGCAAATGCCTCAAAGTAAAAGTCAGGACTTGTTCACTATTGGGCCCTCTGACAAATTATTTAGCACAAAGGAAGTGGAATTCATCCCAACCTTCCCCACTATAGAAATGGTACTCAATATTGAGTAAATCCCTCCTTTGGATGTATTTTGTAGCCCTAAAAATAAAGCAGTTGTGAGAACACAAAGGAAAAGAAGGAGAATAGAGAAATATCAACTCCTTTTCCTAGGAGATGCTTCAATGGAAATTGTATGGAAAGATTCACAAGCAGATACTTCACAGGCTACGAATCATCTGACCCAGTTCTCAGCAGTTTATGCATCTACAAATATAGATAAATTTTCTGAGGTTCAACAACAGATGAAAGAAAAGGATGAAAGAATCATCCAATTAGAACATGAGATATATTAAAGAAGAAAAACATCAACCAGCAACTACAGGTACAGGTAACACATACCCAAGAGAGCATGAACCAATTTAATATTCAACACCAAATTGAAATCATTTCAAAGGACACTCAAATTCATCAATTACAATTTATTGTAGAGAAATTGAAAGATAATCTTAAGATATATGAATTTAGAAGAGAGGAATTGGAACTAAATACCCTACTTTGTATCTTTTAAACATATTTTACAAAGTTATTTTTTGTCAAAAGTTGTCAAACATTCTTTAATTTTGTGAACAAAGCAATTCACTGATGAATCGAATATCAAAATAGAGTATTAGATTCAATGAAATTAGTGATAAAGTTTCACATTATGTCACCTGGCAAGATTCTGTTGATGGCAAAAAGGCCAACTTGCCTAGGATTCAGGACTCTAAAAAGGAAATATTGTTTGTTGACTAGGACACATAGTTGAAACATGCTGAAAGAGTCATTTGCAGAGGAAAGGATGTGCATAATAACATTATGAAAAATTTCAGTCAAAATCTGATCGCTGCAAATCTTATTGATAGATTCCCTCCTGGTTCTCTTCCTATTGTGAAAGAATTGATAAGGAAATGTCCAAAAGTTTCAAAGTTCAAAGAGGAAAGCATCAAAAAGTTGGAAAAACTGGATTGGGACAAGTATTGGAGATACTTGGTAAAGCCACATAGCCAATGGCTTATGCTGCTTTATCTTACAGATGCATCCTCCTACATGTTGCCTCCACTTTTAGATGTGGTTCTCATTGGATAGTTGCGCATCAGGCTAGGCCAACCTCCCATGGTTAAGGCTATGCTTAACATCCTTTAGCTGAAGGAACAAATGGTTGATGAGACACTAGGACAACCATCAAGAAAGTCACCCCTTTAAATTTTGTTTATGTTTAATTTTCACTTAGTTTAAGGGGAGTTGTTTAAACCTCCTCAGATTTTATTGTAATTACTATTTTTAAGACTTTTATTTTAATATATAAACCCCTTCTTGTCTTTTAATAAGGGGTCCTAATGTTTTGAAAGGAAGAATTTACAGAAGTTACACTTTTGTACTCTTTAATTTTTCTTAATAGAAAGTCTTGGACCAAATATTGTTTCTCAAATGAGTAGAGTTGGCGTATACATGGTACTTTTATCCTATATGTTATGTTTTTTTTTCCAAATGAGAAATGGTTAATTTTTGTTATGATGTTTTGTTTCATGTATCTATTTGAAAACAATCATGCATTAACTCACTTTTGAACATGTTAGATTGTTATCTTTTGGTACATATTCAATAAAGGAAGTAAACAGTTGTGATATAGCCTTATCCAATTGATTTAACTAACTATTTAATTAAATAAATTATTTTAAATCATTTTCATATCTATAAGTGTTTTTATAATCTTTATTAGCATTCGCCAAAATATCATCTTTATAAATAACACAGAGAATATATTTCATCACGGGATACATATAGATAGATATATTATTTACTTTAAGCTTGCTATTACTTCAATCTACCAAGTTACAGATAGTTAGAATCCCATCTATTCACCCAATTATATTTCACTCGGAAAGTGGTCCCATAAATCCAGTCGAAGCCACCATACCAAATGGAAAAAGGACGGTTTTTAAGTCCCTGATCGGGTGGTTTTTCCTAACGTTGTTGCACTGATTTTCGAGGCCTCAACGGAAGGATATATTAACACTCCCACACCATATGAAATCCATTTCATTAGTGTAATTTCATGTTATGTCATGATTCATCATGTGCTACATCATTTTTGGATTATGTAAATTTGATATTGGAAAATAGAATGTAAATTGGAATTCCAAGAGTCATCCATGTAATGTAAAAAGTCATATGGGAATCTAAAGGTCATATAAAAGTTAAAGAATCATGAGAGTAGTCCAAGAGTCACATGGAAAGTGAATTATCACCCAATTTTTTATATATACACCCTCATTGTACATGCAAAGGCTCCTCCTACTAGGAATTAGAGAAGAAGATAGTTGTTTTGGAGGAGCAAGGAACTGTTCTAATTCTCGATTACTGGGCTAGTGGTGTTCTATGTCTTGAAGTATCTTGGAAATTTTACTTAATTCAGAAGCTCGTTGAGCCAACACATTTTCATGCATATGTCATTAATATTTTAATATTTTTCTTTGAATGTTTTCAATGTATGTTGTTTCCCATTTTTACTAAGGAAATTGAACTAGTTTTGGTGGATTTATTTATTTTATTTTTAAAAGTGTGTTGTATTTTCTTTAAAAAACATTGCTTCCTTATGAACTATTTCACATATCAATCAACGATTCATTATTATGTATGTGAAATTTTGCCTTTTCTAGATTAGCACTATTACTTTTCTTTAAAGGACCCACTTTTCTCTCCCCTTTTGGTAGAAGGACCTTGATACTTTCCGAAGTTGAAAATTTCATGTCATACTCACCTACTGATAACAAGATACTTTTGTATTACTACAACAAATGGCAGTCGGGTCGATACTCAAGATGGGTCCCCTATTCCAAATGGTGTGAGATCTAATTGGGACTTCACATAAGGGAGACCCCTTAGTTGATAGATTTCCATCACCATCAACACGCCCATCCTCTAAATTCTTCTAGTATTATTCAATTGGCCTTATCATCCACACATTAGTAGAAATATGGATTGCAGAAAGTCTGGTAAAGAGCAACCAACATTTAATGGACATGGCCATTGGGCGCAACCACATAAAACTCAGGATCTTACATCGTTTCTTCTTCCACATTATTAACCATAGGAGTGTCTCTATGATAAATACTTGCTATTTTCATGATGTTTTTACGATCGTAACAGTTCCCGGTAGTTTTTGTGAAATGGGAATGTATAGAGAAAAAAAAGAGGATAATATTTTACTCATGGGAAGCTTAAATCTGCAAAATTTTCCAAAGGCTCAATTTGATAATTTTAAAACGATATTATTTTCTAATAATTATATTTGGATCTTCCCTGAAACATGAGGTGCCCAAAGCCAACCATTATAGCTTTAATTGCAAGATCAATACGAAATCATGGAATAAATTGGAAGGGGTTGGAATGCGATTGTGTACAAGGAAGTGCCTCTCTTTAAATGAAGTGGTTGCCATTAAGTGCCTGGTTCTTGAAGGAACTAGCACAAATATGGAATAATTTTATTCATTTATTAATACTAAATAGTTAAATTTATAGCTATTATAGTTATTCTCTATATTAATAGCGATTTATATTACAGTTAATTTTATATTGTTAATAGTTGTAATTTATAGGAGGTAGAAATATAAATTTATTAATTAATAGTTATTCATGTTCTAACATTGAGATTGTTCTAAAATTATCCATTTATAATGCATAAATAGAGCATTTGATCAAACTGTACTACTACTATTATCACTAGTTTAACATAATAAATAATGTATAGCTCAATGGATATTATCGGATAGGCTTGCATCAACAACAAAACATATTGAGAAATTTGATAACTAAGGGACCTATAAAATCACATAAATTACTATATTATGTTTTTCAAACCTTCGTATGTATGCATTATACTAATAAATCACAAATAATCTTCCTAGATGTTACCCTTTGCGTTATTCATCATGTGGATCATCAATTCCACAAGTTAGGTTTTAAATATATGCCATTGGCCTAATAGCAGTAGAGGCATAGACTTCAGTAATAGTAGACATTAATATGTGAGAGTCGTCCAATATGTCTGAAAACCGAAGTGAGCATCAAAATAACATGACCATGGCTAGCTATAAATTTCCATTATCCCATGTTACATTTTCCACTGTAGCATTTTTTTGTTTGACAGTGTTGGGTAATTTAATTGTTAGTTAAATTACTTGCCATTAAATTTTCAAACCCGAGGTTCATGAACTTGCGAAGTAAATTTGCACAATACATGATGGGAATCAAATTTAAATTTCAAAAGAGAAGCCAAATCTATTGAAAGAAATGACAAAACTGAAATAAAACTATTCATGAAAAATGTCTAAGTTGAATATGCACAAGGCTTTCTTTTCCAAAAGTCTCAAATTCAGAACTTAGAAAGAAATATTTTACAAATTCGGAACTTAGAAAGCTATATTTTAATGGCATGAAATTGAAATGACAATTGATATGAGATTAAACTTAATCTATTGACATTAAAGTAAGTTAATATTACCAACAGGAAAGTAAATCTATTCTAATGACTTGAAAGTAAATTTAATATATAAAGCAAAAATTCTTATAATAAGAAAGAATAGAATTCTTAAACTATGAGATTTCAAGGAAACATATTCTGAAAGAAATGAGAGATCAATTGAAATTACTAATGTGTTCATTTTCAAATTAGAATCATTCATGAATATCTATCAAACAAATTGAAAAGCAATGAATCTATGAAATGAGAAAAATAAAGTGTAACTTGCAAAATAACATAAACGTAATGAGCATGAAATAATGTAAAAAATTCATCTAATCAAAATGACTTAAAATGAACATAAAGAAACTATAAAAATAAAATAATAGAATACATCTCATACTCATTAGGTGGTCATCCCAAAGTGCATGAGATGTGTAAACTTCAGAAAACTCTTAATCAAACAAAAAATGAAGGTGCAACTATATCATAGTGAACTACAATGGTATTCATTACATTAATCATAAGAATAGTTCCAATACATAACATCAAAAACTCTAGATTGAAGCATGAGCATAACACCCAAAATTTTCACACCTTTTGAGAGGAGTAGGCACTCCCACTACAAGGAAAAGACCCTCTAGCAGAGGTTATAATGAAGTTTTTTGGTGTTATAAAATTGGCCAAAATTGTCAAAAAAATATTTTCTACAACATCCATTTTTCGGTAATGGAGGCTTTGGTAGAGCTTCTAACCGAATTTCAACATAAATAAAAAAAACAAGGCGATCGAAGGTTATTATCGACGTTTTTCTCATCGGTGTACTAATCAGGTGTCAACGCACCAGTGCGTTTTAGAGTGAACACACCGGTACTACAAACCTACCAAGAACTGGGACGAAAAACAACTATAGGATGCTCTGGGGAATTTCGCACCGTCCAGGTGCATGTCAGCTAGAAAATCGCCCTAGGGCGGTCGAAGGTGCATGCACCGGGATGTTAAGGTCTAAAATCGTACCATGCGCACTGTAGGTGATACAATGCACTGGGTCGTTCTAATTGGTATTGGGATTTGTGCAGTGCCCATAGGTTGTATCAACACACCAGTGTGTAGTATTATACAAATGCACCGATTCACAGTATCACACAAATGTACCGATCATTCTAATTGGTATTGGGATTTGTGCGGTGCCCATAGGTGGTATCAACGCACCGGTGCAAAGTATTATACAAATGCACCGACACGAAATATCACACAAATGCATCGGTCGTTCTAATTGGTATTAGGATTCGTATTTGTGTGGTGCCTATAGGTCGTAGAAATGCACCAGTGCACAGTAACTGACACACATCGATGTTCATTTTATATTTTTAAGAAACATAAACTTATGACACTGCAATTATTGTGATTTTTTAAAATTCATTATTCATAAAAAGTTGACACATATATTATAACAATATTCATATCAATTAAATTTTTATTATTGCATTTAAACGTGATGTTTGGATTTATTGTTATATCATATCATAGTTATTGTCATTTTTTTAAATTCATTATTCATCAAAAGACGACACATATCTTATAATAGTATTCATATCAATTAAATTTTTATTAGTGCATTTGAATGTGATGTTTGGATTAATTTGTTATATCATATCATCATATTTCACATATCTTCATTATAATATTTAATTAGTGGTGTTACATTTCATAGCGACAATGGAGAACATAATAGAATAAATTAAAATGTATTTTATTTTATATATATGAATAAGACACTCTTTTTCATACAAAATCATACAGTTATAGGTATCCCTTTGTCTTTCAATTGGGACATTGTGTCTATTACATTAAACAAAATGTCTAATTTCACAGACAAATATTTCAAAAAATAAAACACCTTGCTTTGATACCCAAACATAATGAGCATCATTCTTTGCTTCAACTGCTATCACTACTTGAGCTACTTCCATGACTCGGGTTATTTTGAGGAATTTTTTGTTCACGGTGTTGATTATTTTCGTCTTCTTCACCTTCCATCTACAAACATAAAAATAAACTATAATGAGTGTATATACATTGGTGAGAATAATCAAAATTGAAATATTAAATAATATAAATCAACGTAAATCGAAAATAAATGGCATACCATAGCAAAAATTGACTCATGAACTATACACATTCTCTTAAAGCCAAATTTCATGCCATCTTTCATTATTTCGTTTGTTGGCGCAACTCCATACTTTGTTTCCTGCAAGTTCTATACCCCATAAAAAATCATATAATTAATATTAAACATTTTTTTGGTCTATTAATTATAGACGAAGCTAAGTAAAAAAGATCGATAGATGCTCACAAATTCCACAATTAATTTCTGATATGCCAACATATACTAACAACCCATATTTAACCCAATGTCAATCAATTCGTCTAATGGTTCTTCTTTGTATGTTCGCATCTGTTTGAAGACATTCAATGATGATTGTTGTAAAAAAACTTAAAATATACAAAAATGAAATCTAGTTAAGCTGTTAAAAGGAAGTAACAAGTACTCACAAACTTAGATATCAACCCTTTTCTTCCTTGTTGTCCAGTTTTATGTGTTGAATGGATTCCATTTTCTTTTCTTTTATGGAAGAAAATACTTGAAAATTAATATTTAATGCCAAATTATTTATTTATTGTACCTAATCAAAAAATTCAATGATTACATATTACATTTGAAGCGCGTTGTTGTTGAGAGGGCTCCTCACGTGATGCAATTATGTCCATTTCTTTGACCATCTCCTTGTACACCTTTTTCGACATTCCTACTGGTTTTGATATCAGCTCATTCATCCTTTGTGATTTTCATAATATTCCTGAAAATATAACATGACAATAAACTATTTATTTTTTATATTTATATATGAAAAGTAAATATAAAAAAAGTGATATTTATAAATGATTTCTTTCTAGTAATATATACATATAATTCTAGAAAAGAATTTAAAGGAATATTACTTTTTCATTCCTTATTTTTTATTGTTGTACGCTTTTTCTATTAAAAGTATGACATGTCTCATTGACCAATTCTCTGGAAGCTCTTCATGTAGTTTAGATAAAATTTGGTTCTTGGAACCATTGGATTTATTTTTGTATTGTAAGCAGAAATAACATCTATACATTCGTTCCACTAGATCCCTAAAAGTTTTGTAAAAGTTTTCCCCCCTTTTGTTAACCTCCAACACCACTCTAGATGAGCTAAGTAGCAATTCATTTTCATTTTCATGTTCTAATTTTTTATTTTTTATTTTTTCTTAGAACAACATTCCTTTTATGTCTTGTTAGTCCCTGTAAAACATTAAACATATGTAAACTAATAGATTGTTTGAAACATGTTATCTAATAATTGTAAGTATATTATTAATGAAAATTAAAAAAAGAAACTCATATTGGATTGATAGTATTTTTTCATTCACCTGATTCATCCTTTTGCAATTTTTCCATCAATCTTTTATACACTTATGTTCCTAGATTATAAATAATATTATTGAGCTTCGTCATTTTGTGCCTCTTCATCATACACAGTAAACAATACATATTAGTTAAGCTTACATATAGTTCAAAAATAATAATTTTTGTAAATAATTTACAAATAAATTGCCTTTTTTGTTTTTCTTGACATGTTATTAGTATTTTTGTTACTTAATCTCTTGTCAACCATTTCTTTATTAATATGAAACTTGTACCATACCATTCATTAATATATTTTATAAATAAATCATAAACTTTTCAAGTAAAAAAAAATATCAAGAAACCAGTGTACCTTTAATATGTACGCATCGACATCAGTACAATGTGCTCTTATAACACACCACCAAAATAGTAGAAACACCGTACAGTGCTCCATGACAACAAGGAGCACCAGTGGTTTATATGTTAACCAGTGCACCGATTAACAAAGAAAAATTAATAAAAATCCTCTAGTGTTAGTTTTTTTAGCATATGATGTCATGGAGGGGGGACTGTGGCATATTCTAATAAACGCACCATGAAAAAAGGGGACCACCAAATGGTGCTTTCTGTCAACAAGGAGACCCAATGCATTATATTTTAAATGGTGCACTGATTAACACATACATAAAATAAAAAATTATTTTTGTCAAACAGTACGTGGGCAGTGCACTATAATAAAATAGTGCACCGGTGCCCTATTTTACATATGGCGCACCGATTAAAAATATATTTTTTTAAATTTTTTTATCAAACAGTACGTGTGCAGTGCCTTCCGATAAAACAACACACCAGTGCGCTAGTTTACGGAGGGCACACTGATTAATTTTATTTTATTTTTAATTTACGCATGGGGCAACATGGATTGGGATCCTACTATGCAATTCGTCCCATGGGCTAGATGTAATAGGCCTGTATATATAGCAATAGAAACCCTATAAATCTAAAATGAAAAGCCCTAATTCTCAAATCACAAAAACAAGAAGGAACAAGGGCAGAAACAAAAATAATCATGGCTTAGTGTAAAATGGATTTTTTGTTTGTTTTTTCCTGAAAATGAATAGTAAATTTAAATTTTTACTTAATGTGTAAAACAAACTGAAGAAAATGTAAAAAAAACAATAAAATTTAATCACCAGATGGTTTGAAATTCTATGTTACATGGTTTGAATCACCATAGGTTTGGAATTCTAATTGTTTGAATAGTTCTGTTCGAAAGTACTTTGCTGCTCCACATTTCTCTCATGCTCTCTTGCTCTAAGTATGTCTTGTGCAAATCTCTCCCTGAAAATTTTTGCATAAATAATGAAATAATGAAAAGATTTTACTATTTAAAGAATTGTTTTATGAAATTATATTTTCAAAAATATTTTGCCACCCATTTTTCAATTTACCGCTTTTTGTTCACTTTAAAAAAATATAGTTGCGATTTTTTATTTGTGGGTATTCGGCTTTGGTGCGTCAATTAATAACACCGCACTAGTGCGTACTAACTAAAATGCACCAGTGCGGTTATCTCTATATTAGCACTGATAACAATAAGTCCATTTCTAAGGCACTGAAATTACTTTTAGGTGTGTACACCCAAATTTATTGTTGATTTTGTTAAAATTTTGGGAGAAAATATCATAATTCTATCGAATGGACAATTCTTCAAAATCCAACTCATTCCATTATATTTATCAAATTCCATCGCGGAGTTCTCCCTATCCATCTAGAGACGTAATATTTACTTCATATTTTATTTATATTTTCATTATCTAATTGAATTTATGTTTTTTATCCATGTCAATCAACGTAATAAAATTTATAATGTATACAAATTTTCAGGTTCATGCAGATTCAGAGTCAAGTTCAGATGCAAAAAATATTCAAACATCTCCAAAACATCGGAAGCTCTTATCAAGAGCAGCATACCGCACGACACATTTGGTAGATGAAAATGGATAGTGGCTTCACCATGCCAATTGTAACAATATTGCATCTTCTAGCCACAACACTAGGAAAATCATGGTAATAATAATTTTTTAGTATATTAATGTAATTATTTCAATTTCAAACCAATTAATCATGCATTCTCAATGTGCTTACTAATTGATATCATATATTTGTACTAATCATGTTGAAATATACTTTTTGAAATTATTAGGATTCTAGTGATGATGAGCGACCTACCTACCATCTTCTGTTGCACCCCACGACAATGTCAAATTGAGAGAAGCTTGAATTAAGAGAAAAAATCAGAGAGGAACGATACCAAGAATGGTTGAATCAACCACCTATTCAGTTCCCACTACGTCCGTACTCACTAATTATGAATGACTACAGCAATATTAGTTCTTCACAAGCTAGCAATGGAGGAAATCAAATATAGGTTGGTATGGATGATTACTAAAGGGATACGACTGCCATGGAGACATTGTTGTTCAATGCATTCCAGAGTGATGATCAGCTAGTGGATTATGCTCATATCGTTGTTTCAAAAGCCTTAAATTTTCTTCCACCACCCCTCTCTTTGGACCTGGTGGTCAGTCAAAGTCTACCCAGTTGGGGACAACAATGTTACTGTACAACTTGAAAGAAAATTTTGGCTTGTCGAATGCATGTTTCTCGGAAACTTTGAGGTAATTTACCATAAATTCCTACCTATATTTTTAGAAATATAATCACACAATGAAAATTACAAATGGTCAATTTTATGAACTTTAATAATTATATGGGCATTAATGCACATTTAATATTGTCCATTATCGCCAACTACATGTTATTCAAAGATAAGGTTCTTCTGAGTGATAATATCGTGCCTGGTAGCTGCGAAGAGGTAAAGAAATTGTTGAAAATGTTGGGTGTTGAATACATATCATATCATGCATGTCCAAATGATTTTATTCTATATATAGGAGAATATGCAGAAAAAGAGATATGTCTGAAATGTGGGCATGACATGTATGATAAATCAAAAAAGAAGGGTAAATCACATGGTCCTCCTTTTAAGATATGGAGGCACATGTCTATAATCCCAAGGATTCAAAGGCTCTTTCATTGCAAATAATTAGCTATGTTGCAGGAATGGCATGCCTCACACAGAATTCAGTTAGGAGTTATGTGAATCCTAACCGATTCAATAGCCATGAAGCATATAGAGGATACATGGCCTGAAAAATTCAAGGATGAAGTACGAAGAATAAGACTCAGCATAGCCATGGATGGCTTCAACCCATATTCCCTCTAGAACACCAACTATTGTGTTTTTCCTGTAGTAGTGATCAATAACAATATCCTCCCATGGTTTTCTGTGAAGAATGAACGTCTTATGTTGGCTCTCATAGTCCCTAGTAGAAGACAAGTGAAGAATATGTATATCTACTTACAACCATTAGTAGACGAATTGAAGGAATTATGGGATGGAATAAATGTATACGATGCATCAAGACCCATCACAACAGAGAGGAGTTTTACATTGTATGGCATATGTGCTTACACGACACATGACTATCTGGGCTTAGGAGTTTTCTCTAGTAAATTACATGTTTATTTATTTGTTTATATATGTAAAATATTATTTCGCATATTATTTATTTAATTCGTTGTAATTGTTCTAATATTCATGATATTCTTTAACGTGACATGCATATATATTGTATACAATAATCTTGCAGGTCTTGTAACAAAAGGGTATTTTGGATTTAAATGTTGTGGACCTTCTCTGAAATCTAGATGGTCCAATGACCTACAAAAGCTAGTTTATGACTACTTCAGGGTATTCCTCCCAAAAGAACACCTTTACAGAAGAGAATCATCCACTTTCAATGGTAAATGAGAGAGAACCCAAAGGCCTCCAATAACAACACCGGCTGAGTGGCTCAGAGCATATGAGAGAGAGAAGGAGAAAGAGGTAATAGAAATGTTCGATTCAAATGGGTAGCCTATGTTCGATGATCTAGAATTCTTCGACACCTAAGTTGAGAAATTTCCCATTTGGATGAAAAGGAAATATATCCTTTATAACCTCCCATATTGGGAGCATCTTAAGATTACCCACTTATTAGATCCCATGCATATTTTAAAAATGTTTTATCTTCTTTATGGAGGCACATATCATCGAAAAAAAGTGACACACTGGCTGTTAGGAAAGATTTTGTTTCTTCAAAAATGAGAAAGAAACATTGGCTAAGACGATTAGAAAGTACAGGATCAGAGGCATGCGTTGGTCCCTAAAATTCATGGTTTTTTAAAGAAGGCGATGTCCCATGGATTTTAGAAAAATATGATCTGTCTTTGGAAAAGGAAGTTATAAAGGGTGTGAGGCTGCCATCTTTATATGGTCTTCACTACAGCGCTACTTCACCGTGGATGATCATTTTTCGGGGTTGAAATTACATGACCATTTTAATCTTCTAAGAGTACGTATAATGTCAAAAGCATGATTTTATTTTTTGTTATATTAATAAATTTAATCCCATGCAGGGATCATAAAACATAACTAATTTTGTATATTATTGCATGTGTTTATAACTTTGTAGTGTAATTATCCTTTGTTCATGCGTGGGTGTGTGAAACATGAATTACCCCAAGAAATAGGACATGTCATATCTAAATTATCTACATTTGTATGTTAGATCAGGTCAAAGGAAATTCATGTGGCTAGCATTCCACCGTGGCATCAAGAGATAGTTGAGATTGTTTGTATGTTTGAGCAAGAACTGTCGACGAGTTTCATGGACTTGCAGGTTCATCCTCTAATCCACCTAGTAGATGAGGTTAAATTATTTTGGGTGGTTTCTTGTTGTAGGATATTATTCCTAGAGAGGTACCTGAATAATTGAAAGGTTTTGTTCGAAAAAGGGAAAACCCCGAGGGGTATATGGAAGAGAGGTACATATCGTATGAGTCTTTCTATTATGCCAGTGAGTACATAAAGAAAATAATCAATATACCAGGTGTAGTGGTTTGGGACAATGAAAGGGATGAAGACAAAAGAGAAGGGGAGTTGCTCCAAATGAATGGAAAAAGGAACTTGATAAAGAGTAAGCGACTTATCATTTTTCAAATTTACACAAAGTAAATATTCATGTTCACCTTCGATATAATGTATATTTTGATTGCATATGTACTATATGTTGGTTTGATCTCATCGTGAATGCATAAATTGAAGTAATCAATAAATTCGTTCTTTACAATTCTGAAGCGACACAACCGTGGGTCGCATTGTAAGAACAAAAGAAGATGAAATGGGAGAGTGACAGGAAAGAATTTAGATGGTTGAATGGTAGAAATGTGCCTTATCCCAATCATTTAAAATAAAATATGCCAAAAATATGCCCCAATAGTTGGGTTACTGATCAAGTCAGAGAGAAATATGGTGCAACCGGCCGTTACCCGCGTGCTGAAAAGGATGCGCTAAAGGTAGGGATTGGGTGTACCCACTTAGTAATAATCTATTTATGTACATTTTAAACATAATAATGCACCTTTGAAATGTAATTAGATATATATTTCATATTTTAACTGTGGGGTTATTATAAGACACATGACACTATGATTTTGTAATTTTTTTATAGTTGCATTTGTTCCCATCTATGTCGCCATATGGACACAATTTTCGCACAGAAAATGTCGATGATGGACACATGACTCAAGACTGTGGAGTGGAAGTGGAGTTTGATCAATCTAGTCGACCCAGCCACCATGATCAAGACCTAGTACGAGGGACGTTAGGTTATGTCGGAAAGTTACAAGAGATCATGGAAGTGGATTTCTCCTCTTTCCAATGTGTTATTTTTAGGTGCAAGTGGTGGGACACCTTTGATCAGAATAATGTAAAGGAATATCGTGATAGTAGGTTGATATGTATCAACTCTAGAAAGATGTGGGATGAAGCTAAAGAGCCCTATGTTTTCCCCAAACACTGTAATCAGGTGTTTTTTTACCCAAATGTGTTCGATAAGGATTGGTGGTTCGTATTGAGACATGACCTTAGACCAAAACATAGGTTTGAGAAAAATAGTGTTATCATGCCAAGCGAGCTAGAAGATAATGAGGGTGATCATTAGAACCGAGAGTAATATGGTACATGTGTTATTTCATCATTTATAATTTTTAATATGGGGTTTTATAAAGAAGAGGACTTAATTACCTTATAACTAAGATTTTTTTTTTCGAAACATTATAATATGTATTTTGAATTAATTTATAATTTCTATTATGTTAATGTTAAAATCATTTCACTTGATAATTTGCAATTATGTTGATCTCGAAAACAATGGCATACTGTATAAAGTTCCTTTTTTGGTATGTAAGATCATAATAAAATATTGATAATTCTAAAGTACATGAATTTATTTGCGTTATTTTCTAAACTTTATTATTTTACAAAAATTCATATTATTCTAGATTGATTATTTTACAATTATTCACATTCATACAATTTTACAATTTTACAATTATGGTAATTTAAAAATATCTATGGCATACATTTTACTTACGGTAGTTATGGTTCAAAATTGACAACTAATCTACAATTTGACAAATTTACAAATTTAAAAATTATAATAAAATCATTTGACATTAATACAATAAAAATTTTCACATTAATACAATTAAAATTTTACAAATATTTTACATACAATTACAATTACAATTACAATACAATTTTACAATTTCACATACAATTGTAATTAAAATTACAATTACAATATTTACAATTACAATTTTAGAATTTTACATACAATTACAATTACAATTTTACAATTTCACATACAATTACAATTACAATATTTACAATTACAATTTTAGAATTTTACATACAATTACAATTACAATTAAAATTTCACAAATATTTTACAATTAGAATTACAATTACAATTACAATTTTACAATTTCACATACAATTACAATTACAATTTTAGAAATTTACATACAATTACATTACAATTACAATTTTACAATTTCACATACAATTATAATTACAATTACAATGATTTCACATTAATACAATTAAAATTTTACAAATATTTTACATACAATAATTACAATTACAATTACAATTTTACATACAATTAAAATTAAAATTTCAATTACAATCACGACATAATATTTAATAAATATCATGATTTAATATTAAAAATAAACATCAAGATCATCATAACCATCGTACAAACATCATATCCGACTAAAAAACACATTGAAATTCGCTAGCATCATCTAATCATCGTGATCGTGATCATCTAACAAAACACAAGCATTGTATAATATCATCACAACACAAACATCAAATATACATCTCATGTCAAATAACTGATATCACATACACATCTATCTGCAAGCTGCACATTAAATGAACATATCTAACATGACCTAACAATATACACATCATGATGATCACCAACATGTAAATTAAGTACAACTGCACAACATGAACATAAAATATGTGGACCATATATATATATATATATATATATATATATATATATATAATGTCAAAAATATACAACTGTAATATAAATGTCAAATATGAGCTAGTGGTACATCAGTAGTAGTACTATTCGAGGTCTACTCAGTAAATGGTGTAGCCTTGACAAGCTCAGATAGATGTCACTCATCACATGCCTGTAGATATGGAGGTGCCTTAGGCTGATCAGGATCAACCTTCTGCTCATGATGACTCGATGTGGAAGTTCCAGCCTTCTCATGATCATGACTGTTGGATGCTGCAGGCTGCTTATGATGACTCGACGTGGATGGTCCAACCTACTCATGATCATGACTGTTGGATGCTGCAGGTTACTCATGATGACTCGACATGGATGGTCCAGCCTGCTCATGATCATGATTGTTGGTTGATGCTACAGGCTTCTCATCTCTGGTGCGAGGTGAACGATGATCACTCCATTGATCGTGATCATCAGATGATGTGTTGCTACCCGAATATTAACGTACTACATCTCGACCATGCCTACGTCGAATGGCCATCCTCAACCATGCTACTAAGCTGGTAGCTCCAACGACATGTCGCATCAGGGTCAACATATCATGTGGCATGTCTCTCCATATCGATCTCAACTTATCATCATTTTGTATCTCTTTAATAGTGGCCATCCTGACTCCCTCCTCCATAAGCATTCAACAGAGTTGGTCGCCCAACTCCATCCTAAATCTAGTGCCAAGCCTTTGCCTCACACCAGCCGGTACCTACGCATGATCATGAGGACCAAGTCTGTCTACACAGGCCCGATCCTTCGCATTTTCCATCTCGTGATCATCATCAGAATCTACACCTGGATTATTTTGTGGCAGTGGCATCTCATTACCAACAAATGAACCAATATCTACAAAATATGTATAATTACACAACAATAATTAGACAATTTCATTAAAAAATTTAATAAAAAAAAGCTAAAGAAAATGTTAGAATAAATTTGAAGAAAACACTAATATTACCTCTATCATTTGGCGGCTCATCATCTGTGAAGAGGATGTTAGCACACCCTCGCCAATCCAAACCAGCATACGAACTATGGACCAAAATGAAGGCATGATCATCAACACTAGATAGAAACTACAACGCATCATGCGATATCCTCGTGGAAAACTGTGACTCACCCCTCTTGGGAATCATCTATCCCCACATCTTCATTGGTAGATACAACATCGGCCTACGAGGCTTCTGAAAAAAAGTAGGCCTCGTCTCTAGAAACCTCTCAAAAAATAAACAAAATATCTTTGAAGCAAAAGGGAAGTTCACCCTCCCTTGTGCTTAAGAACGAAATCTATCTAAATCTGTATAGAACTGCTGCAAAAAAAATTGTAGACCACCTCACAAGTTGTGGCACCTGTAATAAAGAATCAACATAAAAGGAAAGCGAGAAAATAATGTGTTTCCCGTCACTGGTATGGTGTGCAATGGTCGAAATCGGTAGTGAGAGGCACCTCACCTCCTCTCCACCGAATGAAGCAATACATAACTAACCACCGGAGACCTGAAAATCTTCAGGAGACAGTATATCGATGCTAATGTATCTCTGGGAGTACACCAACTGACTCCTTGCTGCATAGCCAATAGCGACCTCGGGGAACGAGGGAAAATCCTGCCCTCTCCTTGATATGCCAATAATAAATAGATGTCCTCCTCAGTAGACGTGTACCACTGGTTAGGACAAACCCGGAAAGCCTATCGGTGGGCATTCCACCTAAAGATAAGCTTTTGCAATAACCCACCATGGCCCTTCAGGGATTTAACCTCCTCATTCAAGGTGAGGAGGCCTACCTCCCTTAGGAGCGCCTGTGTGGCTCTTGTAATAGTGTGAGGGTATATATCTCTCTCCCTCTCTCGTGCCTGCCACAGGCGAACCACATTATACTGGTCCATCATATGTTCCTATTGTTCCCTCTTTTCTCTCCTTTGATGTCACTGAATGATTCACATATTAAACAATTTTTTTTTATTAAATGAGACATGTATTTACAAATATATGTATATATACATTTTTTGAAGAAAAAAATAGTCGTTGTGCCAAAAAACACAGTCATGCACTGGTACCGGTGCGTCATTTTTTATCGTGCACCATCTGCAGTGCTCTTAGAAATTTTTAACGGACTGCACAACATGAAATGTATTTTCTCCAGTGGTGCGTTGACAAAACTATCCATCCTGAGGCAGATAATGTCGTCAATTCACTGCCAAACATCATTTAATGGTCAACGGTGCGGTTGTTTAACTGATCACACTGTTGACTATGTAAAAATTCAGGAGGGTCGTGCACTGACCAAACCACTCACCTCAGGGCAGATATTTTTGTCAGCACACTGCCCTCCTGGCATCATTACATGGTCAATGATGCGGTGGTATAACTGACTACACCATTGACTATGTACCAGTATCAGGAGGGCAGTGTGCTGACCAAACTATCTGCCCCGGGGCGTATAGTTTAGTCAGCGCATTGCCCTTTTGACATCAGTACATGGTTAATGGTGTGGTCGTTTACATGACCGCACCGTTGACTATGTCCAAGTTTGAGAGGGGGGTGCGCTGACCAAAATATCTGCCGCAGGGCGTATATTTTGGTCAATGCATTACCCTCTCGAACTTGGACATACGCAATGGTGCAGCCAGTTAACCGACCGCACCACAATTTATGTATTTAAAAAAACATGGTGCTTCGTTTCGATACCGCACCGGAATTGGTGTGGTTACCATTAGCACTAATCAGGGTGTGGCCTGTAAATTTACAGGCTGCACCACGAACCGGTGCGAGCCGAACGACTCGAGTGCATCGAGCGGGAAATTCTTTTTTGTTTTTTTAAATGGTGAATTTTAATTTTTTTACAAAACTAATCCACTAAAAATCTTAATTATGGACAAACAAGTAAAATACCTATACATTTTGGCATCAAGGAGGCATATTTTCAATTTCCAAAACTAAATTTTCCCACTGTTTTCCAAAATTCGAAATCAAGATGGTGGGCAATGGATGGCAGTAGTGCATGCAATGGGAGCACCGACGGTAGGGCGCCTCACACAAGGGATATTTGCACCGGTGCTTGAGAGCTCTGGAGCACTAAAGAAGTGAAAAATGTGGTTTTTTGTCGTAATTATTTTTTCATTCAACCCTATTCTGGTGCGCAGGTTTTTGAGGCACACTAGGCAGTTTCTTTCAACCGCACTGGGTTGTTTCAGTTTTGGCACGGGTTTTTAGGATGCACCGGGGCTAAATATTTTTAGAGCACTGGTGTGCTACAATAATTAGATGCATCGAGCGGGTTTGTATGGAGAGCACAGTGTCTTGGTGTGCCAATTTCTAGTACGCACTGGTGCTTTTCTAGTGGAATGCACCGGCGTGGTGTAGGATGAGAAACACATCGGATAAAAAACATCCATAAAAACCTCCACTACAAACGAATATATGGGCTATTTTTATAAGGGGTTCCTTAAAAACATCCACTAGAGGGTGTTTTCCTTGTAGTGTCCTATTTATATAGAAATTAAGATAACTAACTCATAAATGTAGATCCATAAATCTCTCCTAGATCCACAAATACCTCATGTGGTTACCACCATGTGTTGACACCTAGCAATTAACATCCCTTCATATTCTATCATAAATATCTCGTATATTTGATAGGAGACACTTACGAAAACTTCCACGATTCATCTCCAAGAATTGTGCTTGACCAATGATCTCAAATATTCAAGAGTTTGAAGATGAAATTAAAATTTCAGTTTTGGAGGCCAAATGAGACTATCTTGGAATCTTCAAATATGCCTACACATGTCACGAAACTCATCCAACTTTTATATATAAGTGAGTACATATTATTTTTCTAATATTTAACCATAAATTCACTTAAAATACCAAAATAAATGTATTGGAAAATAATGTGTCTAAATCGATATTTAATTATCAAGATGGTCTTATTTTATGGTTATGGAGCTACAAAATATAGTAAATTTTGAAGCAAAGTGAAAGAAAATATAGTGAAATGGATGAGATTTTGGGAACCCAAAATTCCCCCCAACTGAAGATGTGGTATGTCTTCATGCAACTTTGAATTGATTATCATGGACTGTAGCATTTTATGAGATATAAGATTAAGTCATTTTGCAGCTTTAAGATGCTCTTCAAGACTTGCATATTTTCAAAAAATATTCTTTATCTGAAATATGTCTAAGTGGCAACTCTTATGTGTTATGAAACCAACTCCAAAAATAGAAGAAAGGAGAGATCAATGCCTTATAAATCAGCCACTTAGAGGGGGCAACCTCATTTATATTACATAAATGAACAATTCTTGGATGATACAAATGAAGAAACCTCCTTTCTATATATAGGAGTCCATTGGGTCACAATATAATCCTAGCCGACCTAACAATAATAATGTACGGGCACAAAAATAATAATAGTGGCTTTTATGGGGTACAATATTAACAATATGGGGGCTACAGGGGTACAAAAATAACAATAAGGGGGCAACACTAACAACAATAAGGGACTAAAATAGTAATATGGAGACCTAACATGCCCCTATACTTCAAAAAAGTGTTTTCCTCAATGCTTGAGTAGCTCTGGATGCTTCTGTATAAAATTTTCATCCTCCCATGTGGAATATTCAGTGGGTAAGTTTTTCCACTTGATGAGATACTCGGAAATTGGTCGATTTCGTAGTTGTCGAGTTCTTGTTTCCATGAGTGCTTCAGTTTACAATATGTTTTTTCCTTCCTCATCAAGTTCTGGAAATATTATTTCAACCAAAATTTTGTTACCTATAACCTTATTTAAGTATGAAACATGGAAAATTGGGTGCACTCGAGAAGAATCAGGAAGCTCCAATTTCTATGCCATAGTAAAAATATTTTGCAACACCTTGTAAGTACCGTAGTAATTTGGCGATAATTTATTATCCTTCTTAGCTTTCTTGAGGGACATTTTTGTGTATGGTTGTAGCCATAAAAATACCCATTCTCCTACATAAAAACTTCTCTCGATGTGGTCTTGATCTTCTTGCTTTTTCATTTGATTTTGTGACAAATTTAGGTTATCCTTTAAGAGTTGGAGAACTTGTTGTTGAAGCTCCATGTGATCTTCCACTACTTTAAACTTAGATTTTTCTCTTCAATATGATGAGATGGATAGTGTATGATATCCTGAATGAAGATCCATCTTGGTAAAATAAATTGCTCCATGTAATTCATCCAATAATTCATCAATCACAGGAATGGGAAATTTATCTTTAATAGTGAGCTTATTTAGCTCCCTATAATCTGGACACATGCGCCATGATCCATATTTCTTGTGCACCAATACTACTGGAGCAGAGAAATAACTTTGACTAGGTTGAATTATACCCGCCTCTAACATTTCTGCAATCATACATTCAATTTTTCTCTTTTGGACATAAGGATATCTGTAAGGCCTAATGTTTGGAGGAACACTTCCTGGAATCAAATGAATATCATGATCATGATCACGAATAGGTGGGAGTCCTTTGGGAGTATCAAACACCTTGGAATGATTGTCCAAGACATTTTGGAGATCTAGAGAAATAGATGATTTTGATGTTGGAACTTCTAGTGAGAATAATTGTGCAATTACACCCCGTTTTTCTTTCTTCAGAAGCTTTGTCATGGCATTAGAGCTTATTATATTTCCTAGCTTCCCTACGATACCCCATAATTCTATTTCCTTTCCATTCGAAAAAAATTTCAAGAAAATTTCTCGAAAATTAAAAGCTACCGTCCCCAAAGATTGTAACCATTGTACTCCTAGTACAACATCAGCACCTCCCATTAGGATGGAAATAGTTGGACTATTCAGTACATATTCCCCCATGGCTAGCTTGATATTATGGCATTTTCCAGAGAAATTTATAGTTCCTCCATTTGCAACCATCACTTGACATTCTGGTGCTGGGTATAGGAAACAATTCAATTCCTTGGCTACGTTACAATGAATAAAATTATGGGTACTACCCGAACCAATCAACACTATTACCTTTTCTTCTTGACATGTCCTTCTATCTTGAGAGTTTGAGGAGTGGTAATTCCTGCCAATGCATTACATGATATGGTCGGGCTCATTTATTCTTCTTCTAGGGTTTCTTCCTGGTGTATATCCTCTAATTTTGAAGTTTCTTCTTCATTTTCTTCTTCCTCTTCACAATCTATGTAAAATAATTTCTTCTCGGTGCACTTATGACCTTTAGTGTACTTTATATCACAACTATAGAAAATCCCTTTTGCTCTTTTTTCTTCCAGTTGTTGTGGTTTCAACTTTGTATGTTGTGGAAGTCTAGGAGTATCAACACTTCCATATTTATAGATGTCAGTGGTAGGCTTCCTTGTCACCATAATTTTACATTCAATTTTTCTTGCCAACCTAAATGCCTTCTCTAATGAATCGGGTTCTCAAACGTGAACTTCATGTTGGATGCTATCCTTTAAAGTCTCTATGAAGACATCAATCCTATGTTCCTCTGGAATATCAGTTACCCTTATATTCAATTTTTGGAAGTCCTCAATGTGCTCCGCCATTGAACCCTTTTGTTTAAGATTTATCAATTGGCTAAAGAAGGTGTTGCTCTTTGTATCCTCATAATGTGCTATCATTTCCTCTGTAAAAATTGACCAAGTGACAATTTTTTAACGGGATAAAAGCCATCGATACCATACAAAGGTATTTTGTTTTAAAAGTAAAGTTTTAATGCGTAAATTTTGTGTGTTTTGCACGTTATTGAGATCAAAATATTACTCCATATGTAGCATCCATGTTATGGGATACTTGCCATCAAACTTCCTCATATCCATCTTTGAAATATGGTGGTCCAACATTAGCATTTATGAAATCACGATTAACATGTATTTTATTCTCATCATGAGTTTCCTCTACTATCTTTTCGCCATTAGGAAATATTTCTTGTATCAAATTTGCCAAATCATTCTTCATGTTTTCGATGTTGTCTTTCATTTTGTCATCGATATTAGCTTCCATGTCATCCATCTTAGCTTCTATGACATCCATCTTAGCTTCCATGCCCACTTCCATTCCATCAATATTAGCTTCCAAACCATTCATCTTAGCTTCCAGCATTTCTTCAAACCATCCATCTTAGTTTCCATGCCTTTCTTCAAAACTTCCATTTCATTTTTTGTTGCTCTTTGTGATGACGAAATTTTGTGCACTTGCTCTTCTAATTTTGATATCTCATCTTTTGTTTCTTCGTCTTCATGAGTCATAGTAGAGCCTTCTGAAGGCTTAATTGGTTTTGAATTATTTTTAGGGGGCATTTTAGAACCTAATACTGATATCTATTCTTCAATATGCCCTTGGAATAAATTCAAACTAATTTTTTTTTCAAACGAGACTTATGTAATTCAAAAAAAATACACATCTTTTTCTTGCTTTTGAGGAGCTTGATATTGAAACTAAATTATGTATTTGATTTCGGATCTTCAATATCTAGAATTTGGCCTTGCAGTAGCCCTCTGAATCCTCTTTCAAGTGCCATAGGTCTGACCTGATTTGGATTCTTCAAGGCAAAGTTATTTCCAATCTCCCACAATGACCTAATTATGGACTAGTTTAGTAGAGCAAACTTGTATGACTTGCCACGTGTCATGTTTTGCTCCTTTAGCTCTGAAATTGATAGAAAAGAAACTACCATCCATGTACTTCTAGCCACTGTTTATAGAATTCTAATCTAATTCTCAAAGAGAGAGTTATGAATATTTTCCCACAATCACCTCTTTAAGATGAAATTCGGGAGCCTGACAAAGACCTAACTTCCACAGATCATATCTCCGACAATATTGCAAACCAAGCTCTGAAATTTTGCGACGATGTTTCTTAGGATTTCAGATTCGTACTCTACAAATTTCAGATTTTGAACCTTCGTAGAAAATAAAATTATAGCGAAAATTCCACGATGACCTGTTTGGTGCAGTGAACCCTAGAATTCAAAGCTCTGATACGAAATGTTGTGAAACCAACTCCAAAAAGGGAATAAAAGAGATATCAGCGCCTTAGGAATAAGCCACTTTGAGGGGGAAACCTCCAATAAATTACATGAATGAACAATTATTGGATGATACAAATGAAAAAACCTCCTTTCTATACATAGGAGTCCATGGGGCCACAATGTATTCCTAGCTGACCTAACAATAATAATTCAAGGGCACAATAATAACAATATGGGGGTTATAGGGGTACAACAATAACAATAAAGGGGTTACAATAACAACAATAAAGGACTATACTATTAATATAAGGACCTAACACATATTTGCTACAGTATGTAAGGAAGTGTCATACCACCATTTAGCCAGAGGTAACCACTTGACCCATTGTGTTTTTTTATCAGATACAAAACAACGAAGATATCCTTCCAAAAATTTGTTCACTATCTTATTTTTCCCATCGGATTGAGGATGATAAGATGAGCTATGAGCTAGTTGAGTACCCAAACAAGAAAATAATTCCGTCCAAAAATTTCCAGTAAAAATGGGATCTCTGTCACTTACAAGAATCTTTGGGTTTCCATGTAGCTTTTGAATTGTTTCCATAAATGCAGTAGCCACTGTACTTGCTTTAAATGGAGGATATAATGCACAAAAGTGTGCATAATTAGTAAGTCTCAACTACCACCATGATGACACTCTTTCCTTCGAACTTAGGTAAACCTATGATAAAATCCATTGAAACCTCCTCCCAACATTGACTTGGAATGGATAAAGGTTGCATAAGACTCGGGGACTTAATTGTCTCAACTTTATTTTGTTGGAAAACCAAACATTCTGCCACAAAAGTTTGAATATCAGTTTTAAGGCCATCCCAAAAAAAATCCTTCTTCACCCTATGGTATTTATTTTAAATCCTGAGTGTCCTCCTAAGGAGAGGTATGAAATTCCAAAAAAAAAATTGTTTTAGTTGGGAACTATTACAAATAGATAAGCAATCTTTGTATCATAAGGAATCATTTTTCCAACTAGATGTATCATATGTAGTAGGATCTTGCTGCAATTTTTTAATGAGTTTCCACACTTCTTCATCATTCTTCCATTCATCCCCTGCTTTGGTTATCTAGTCTGGTTGGATAATGGAAATGGCACGAAGCAATGCGCCACCTCTTCATTCTTTCTTGAGAGTGCATTTGCAACAACATTTAGCTTCCCTTTTTTGTAGATGATTTCCAAGTCATAACCGAACATCTTTGTGACCCATTTTTGCTGCTCTTTTTAAGATATCTTTGTTCCAAAAGTTATTTAAGACTATCGTGATCATTTTTTACCTTGAAGTGTCTTCCCATTAGGTAAGCTAGCCATTTCTTTAGTGGATGTAGTATTGCCAAATTTCCTTCTCATAATTTTTTTTTAAAATACTTTCCTTTGATTGGATGACTTTAAAAAGAAATGGGTCTTCCTTCTTGGATTAAAACAACACCAATTCAATTTCCTAAGCCATCACATTCCACAATAAAAAAAATTGTGACATCTAGCGTAGCTAAGACCAGTGCTAGGCACATTTCCTCTTTAAGATGTTCAAAGGCCTTAGTTGCTTAAGGAGTCCATGAAAATGAAACTTTCTTCAATAATGTTGTTAGTGGTGTTGTTAGTCTCCCATAATTCTTAATAAACTTGCGATAATACCGTGTTAACCTCAGAAATCCTTGCAACTACATTATGGTTGTGGGAACTTTCCATTCCTTAATGGATTTAATTTTTTTTAGGGTCTACCTTAACACCCTCCAGAGATATAATATGACCCAGATATTCCACCTCTTGTACTCCAAAGAAACATTTGGAGGTTTTTTCATATAATTGTTTCTCCTCCAATAGTTTGAGTACCTTGTCAACATGTTGAACATGATCCTTCCAAGACCTGTTGTACATTAGTATATAATCAAAAAATAGTAACAAAAATTTTGTAAGGAAGGGTTTGAAATGGAATTAATCAACCCTTGAAATGTAGAAGGTGCATTGGTAAGGCCAAAAGGCATGACCAAAAATTCATGATGACCCTCATGAGTGCGAAATGTTGTTTTCGAAATATCTTCAGTCTTCATTCTAATTTGATGATATCATGAACGAAGATCCATATTGGTAGAATAAATTACTTCATGTAATTCATCCAATAATTTTTCAATCACAGGAATGGGAAATTTATCTTTAATGGTGATCTTATTGAACTCCCTATAATCTGGACACATGCACCATGATACATCCTTCTTGTGCACTAATACTACTGGAGCAAAGTAAGAACTTTGACTAGGTTGAATTATACTAGCCTTTAACATTTCTGCAATCATATGTTTAATTTCGCTCTTTTGGACATAACAATATTTGTAAGGCCTGATGTTGGGAGGAACACTTCCTAGAATAAAATGAATAGCATGATCATGATCAAGATTAGGTGGGAGTCATTTGGGAGTTTCAAACACCTTGGAATGATTGTCCTAGATGCTTTGGAGATTTGGATAAATGGATGATTTTGATGTTGGAGCTTCTGGTGAGAATAATTGTGTAATTATGCCTCGTTTTTCTTTCTTCATAAGCTTTGTAATTACATTAGTGCTTATTATCTTTCCTGGCTTCCCTAAGATACCCCATATTTCAACTTCCATTCCTTACTAAAAACAATTCAAGAAAAAGTCTTGAAAATTAAAAGCTACCATCCCCACAAATTGTAACCATTGTACCCCTAGTACAACATCAGCACCTCCCATTGGAATGGAAAGCATTGGAATATTAAATACATATTCCCCCATGGTTATCTTGATATTATGGCATTTTCCAGAGAATTTTATTGTTCCTCCATTTGCAACCATCACTTGACACTCTAGTGCTGGGTATAGGAATAAATTCAATTCCTTGGCTACCTTACAATGAACAAAATTATGGGTACTACCCGAATCAATCAGCACTATTACCTTTTTATTCTTGCTATGTCCTTTTATCTTCAAAGTGTGAGGAGTGGTAATTCCTGCCAATGCATTACATGATATATTCAGACTCATTTCTTCTTTCTCTAGGGTTGGTTCCTGGTGTATATCCTCTTCTTTCGAATTTTCTTTTTCATTTTCTTCCTCCTCTTTACAATCTATGTAAAATAATTTCTTTTCAGCACACTTATGACCTTTAGTGTATTTTCTATCACAACTGTAGCAAAGCCCTTTTTCTCTTTTTGCTTCGAATTATTGTGGTGTCAACCTTGCAGGTTGTGGAAGTCTAGGAGTAGAAACACTTCCATCTTTATAGATGTGACTGGTAGGTTTCCTTGTCGCCATAATTTCACATTCAATTTTTTTTTCCAACCTAAATTCCTTCTCCAATGAATCAAGTTCGCAAAGGTGAAACTAATGTTGGATGTTATCCTTTAAATTCCCTATGAAGACATCAATCACCTCTAGAATATCAGTTACCCTTATATTAAAATTTTGGAAGTCCTCAAATGTGCTCCACCTCTGAACCCTTTTGTTTGAGATTTATGAATTTTCTAAAGAAAGTGTTTCTCTTTTTATCCTCATAATGTGCTATCATTTCCTCCATAAAAGTGATAATTTTTTTATGGGATAAAAGTCATAGATACCATACAAATATATTTTTTTCTAAATATAAAGTTGCAATGTGCACTTTTTGTGTGTTTTGCACATTATTGAGATCAAAATATTGCTCCATCTGTAGTATCCATGTTATGGGATCCTTGCCATCAAACTTCCTCATATTGATATTTGGAATATGGTGGGTCTTCAATCCAACATTAAAGTTTATGAAATAATAATTAAGATTTATTTTTCCTTATCATGAGTTTCCTCTACTATATTTTCTCCATTAGAAATCATTTCTTGTATCAAATTTGTCAAACCTTCCTTCAAACCTTCCATGTATACTTTTAGATCATTCTTCATGTATTTCATTTTGTCTTTCATTTTTTATTTCATGTCTTCCATGACATTCTTGAAACCATCCATATTAGCTTCCATGTATTTCTTCAAACCACCCATCTTAGCTTCCATTTCTTTTTTCAAATCCTCCATTTCATTTTTTGTTGCTCTTTCCGAGAGCGAAAGTTGTTGAACTTTCTCTTGTAATTTTGATATATCATGTTGCACTTCTTCCTCTTCATGAGTCATAATATAGCCTTCTGAGGCTTATTGGGTGTTAAATGTTTTTTAGGGGGAACTTTAGAACCCAATACTGATATCTATGCTTCAATATACCCTTGGAATCACTTCAAACTGATTTTTCAAACAAGACTTATGCAATTTGAAAAACAATACACACCTTTTTCTTGATTTTGAGGAGCTCGATATTGAAAATGATGTATTTATGTAATCTTAGATCCCAGAATTTAATCTTTCATCATTTAGTAGCCCTCTGAATCTTATTTCCAATGCCACAGGTCTGACCTGATTTGGATTCTTCAAGGCAACGTTATGCCCAATCTCCCACAATGGCCCAATTATGGACTAGTTCATTAGATCAAACTTATATGGCATGACATGTGTCATTGTTTCCTCCTTCACCTCTGAAATTGATACATAGGAAACTTAAGTCTATCTATTTTCGACCACTTTTTACAGATTTCCCATCCAATGCTCAGAGTGAGAGTTATGAATATTTTCCCAAGGTCACATCTCAGAAGAAATTCGTAAGCCTACAAAAACCCTAACCTCCACAAATTATATCTCTGAAAATATTGTGAACCAAAATCTGAAAATTTTACACATAATTCCTTTGGATCTCTTCGCAAATGGTTTTTTTTAGCTTCTGAACCTTCGAAGAAATTTTTTTAGAGCGAAAATGCCATGATGTCATGTTTGAACCAGTGAAACCCTAGAATCCAAAACTCTGATACCAAATGTTATCAAACCAGCTCCAAAAATAGAAGAAAAGAGAGATTGTCACCTTAGAAATCAGCCACTGTAAGGGGGAAACCTCCTTTACATTACATAAATGAACAATTCTTAGATGATGCAAATGAAAAAACCTCCTTTCTATATATAGGAGTCCATAGGGTCACAATATAATCCTAGCCGACCAAACAATAATAAGGTAATGGGACAAAAATAACAATAGTGGCTTTTATGGGGTACCATACTAACAATATGGGGGCTATAGGGGTACAATAATAAGATTAAGGGGGCTACACTATCAACAATAAGGGAGTACACTAGTAATATAGGTACCTAACATTACGGTTGGTTCTTTTGTGATGACCATAAATATTTCAAGTGTCGGCTCTTGTGTGACTACACTATTCTTTTATTCTTCTTCTTGTTGCAACAAAGAATACTTAAGAATATATTCAAAATGAAGACTTATTCATATACATATTAATCAATCATTGCTCATAATTTGAATATTTTAAATAACATTTCCATCTTTAGAGAGCCAAAAATAGCAACAACATTCATTTGGGTGAAGAATGTTAGTCAAGAATGTATGAGGTTATGGAATATAGAAATGAAAAATGGTAACGAATATCCTCCCCCAAAATAAAGGTGCTTTTGTCTTTTGAAAATGGAGAAAACAATGTCATATGGGAAATTTTCCAAATACATGTCTTTTAGCATTCAAACAATTAATGATTAAAGATTAGAAAGAAACATACCTTCACCTCCCTGAAAATTTGATAAGCTATACATCTATGAGATCTTAGCTATTATTGCTGGATTATGGAATGTGAATTTTAAGAGTATGATATACTTATTCTTCTTTTGGTTGCATGAATAGTTGATGAAATATGAAATTGGAATATTTTTTCCTTCTTATTACTATGACTGCTTCTAAACTCTAAAAATAAATTTTGATTTATTGGAAAACTACTGCAAGTTGACAGTATCATATAGTCTTCATTCATATCGACATTGTATAATGATTATTTTCTATATAAATAAATTTGGTTGATGTCGAACATAGAAATAAATTGTTGGATTACCGACCATTAATGAATGCCATTAACCAACACGAGACTACTTACCGTTAATTCCAATGATAGTCAAGATGCCTAAGTACATCTTACTAGGTACAAATAAATGATTTGAAGTCGAGTTTCCTAGAAGACTCGACAAATAGGGTACAATGATGTATTTCCACTATTCATTGGTGAGAGAACTTTCCATTAAGGCATTCAAGCCTCAAGGTACTAATAATAATTCTAGTGTTGAACCCAGATAATGTGTTGAAGTTGATGGGTCAAAACTTGCTAGAAGGAGAGCTTTAATGAATCCCCCATCATCCAACATGAGTATAAAACAATGATTTAGAGGACCATAGATGAAATATTTTCATTTATGAAGCATGTTTTTTTTTTAAAAAGGAAAAATAAAATGAAGTGACTAAGCAGTGTACGTGAGTTGAATGACTTTATTCATGGTTTAGGGATGAAATGTAAGTTAGGGAGGAAAGATTGAAATTTGAAAAGGGAAAATCGGTTTTTCAATCATAATATGTTAGTAGGAAGATGGAAATTTGGACTTCATTATTGATGGACTCTAAGCTTAGAGGGAGAAAAATGAATGAGTATTTAAATGACATGAACTTGACTTGTGCGTAAATTGATCTTCTTTGATCATCTTGGAACCTACGAAAGATCAACACTAATCTTCAATAAAACGTAATATTCTTGAAGGAGAGAGGTAATCAATCTCTCTTCATATGGTATATATGCAACAAATTCATAAATAGTGCCAATAATAGAAATTAAAGGAAGATAAATAAAACTGAAATGCACTTTTTACTAGTCGGGAAGCTTGTGTAGTCAAACTACCAGTCAGTATTTTGTTGATAATTTCTTCATTTGATGCCCAATTTCAATTATTCAAAAACTTGGTTAAAGAAAATTCATATCAGAAACATGTTTTTAATGAATTATTGATTTTTCAAAGTCCTATTGCTACAAAATCCATAAAAAAATGACCATCTTTTATTGTCTCAAATGCTAATGAAAATTATATCGTTGTCAAGTTCTCATCAAAATATTTTGAATGATGTTTGAAGCACATAAAATAGACATCATATGATAAAGTTATGGTTGTTTCAAGTTTTAGCAAAATAGTGAAAATTGGGTGCATGGGTGCCATGTGGCAACATAAGGGGGTGCCACGTGGAAGCATGATGTTGAAATGGATGTTGAAGTGGGCATATGACGTGGCATGTAGAGGTGGTGAGATGACCTTACAAGGTGAAATGGCAGACAACGGGGCAATCACTGTGTAATTTTAACCAATAATACGTTGTCACGTAGACCAATCCAATGTCGCCGCATGGCAGCGAAATTGTTTCCAGGGTAAGGATTGTCAAAATTGTAGAATAGTTAGCAAATTTTTGTCTTTATTGGATTTAAACTCATGACCTCTCTTTTACAATTTCAAATACTTACCAATAGACCACAATTCAAATTTGTGAAATATGAGCCACAAAAGCATTACTTAAATTTAAAAATATTATCTATTCAAAAAATTTGACTAACAAGACAACAATTTGACAAACGTCCAACAAAATAAATTTCGTATTTTTGATAAAAAATCCAAGTGTCTAACTGCTCGTGGGCACTTTTAAAGCAATTTCATACCACCCAATTTTTTAATTTCCATTTGAACTCATGCTCTTGCCAAAAAAAAGGATCTAACAACCAATATTCTTATAAAAATTGGAAAATATTCAACCAAAACTCAATTTTTCTTTGTTGTAAGTTTTGTTTGTAGGTAGAATTGCAAGTAGAATTGGAGCTGGCTTTCCAAAAAAAAATAGCTACCTTTTTCTTTCTGCAAATTTCTAAAACCAATTCTGCACGATTTCATTTTTTAGTTTTTTTTATTAAATACTTTTTTTTTGTTTTCATACATTAAAAAAAATTGCCCTTTGGCCACTGTGTGGGAGTTGGACCTTGGACTTGGCCACGTTTGTGGGCTTTGGCCTTAGTCGTGGGCCTTGGCCTTAGTTGTGGGAGTTGTGGCTTTGAATGGTCATCGGCCATAAACATAATACGTTTAAATTTATTTATTTATTTAAATATATCTTTTTATTATGTTTTTTTCATTAATTTTTTTTAATTAATTATTTTATTATTATTATTTTTTTTTTTTTTTTTTTGTCATATTTTTTATATTTTTCAATATTTTTTTAATTATTTTTTGTTTTATAAAGAGTTTTTCTATTATTATTATTATTAAAAATAAAAGAAAATTTGAAAAAAAAAAATCTTTTTTTATTATGTTTTATTTTTTATTTAATAAAAAAATGAAATTATTATAGATTTTTTTTTTTTTAAATAGGGTGTTTTTTTTTAATAATTGAAAGGAATTTATTGTAACAAATTATGAGACAAATTTCTTTGACAACTGGAGATCAAATTTTAAGCAATATTTTTAAATCAATGGTAAATTTACATCTCCTAGTAATTTTTTCACATCTATGATTTTTATTGCAAAATTTCAAAGCTAACTTATTCAAATTTTCCTTTCTAATCTTCCATGTTGCACAAGGTGCAAGAGGAGATCATACTAAGGAGTTTTCTTAATTCTTTATTCGCTTGAAATTTAGAATTAAAGTAAGAAGAATTGATCTAAAACCTTAAATTTTTCTCTCCAAACTCGACTTGTTCTCCTTCTTCAAAAACATCTATTTTATTATAAAGCTTCCTGCCAATGCTTATTCAATGAGATGCCTCTTACTGCACCACAAAAAATTAAAATTTCAAGAAAATAAATGAAATAAAAAACTCAAAAACACTGCCAAGCTTGGTTCTATTTCCATGTTCTATCCTACTCTATTTTGGAAAAGAAAAGGTTTTTTTTTTTTTCAAGCATATGAGTATTTCCAATGAAGCTATTTACAAATCAAAATATCTAGTATGCTCACATGAAATTTAAAAATTATACCTCAATGTTATTAGGATATGGGAGACCAACTATACATTTGGATTTGGCTGAAGGATATGCTGAATAATGGAAGAATGTTGTGGCCTAGTCACTTTTTGGAACCAATCTTCAATGTAATCCTTGCTTTCCAAGAAATGCTTGATCCTCATTCTAGATCTCATTTCCGTCAATGGATTAGTGTCGAAACTTTTATAGTACAAAAATCAATTGAAATTTATGCATCTAAATGACTTTTAACATGAAATTTAACTATGCATCTAAAAATGAATGCAACTAAAAAATGAGATTGAATGTAAAAAAGAATTCTAGATTCAAAGTTAACCCCTATGTATACGTCCCCAACAACGGTGTCAAAAATATTGGGTAATTTAATTCTTATTTAAATTACTTGTCATTAAATTATCAAACCCAAGGTTTGTGAAATTGTGAAGCACAATTGCAAAATATATGCTAGGAATCAACTTTCAAGTTCAAAACAAAATCCAAATCTATTGAAAGAAACAAAAAAACTGAAATAAAACCTATTCATGAAAAATGTCTAAGATGAGTATACACACACTTTCCTTTTCAAACGCCTCAAATTCAGAACTTGGAAAGCAACCTTTTAATCTATGAAATTGAAATGACAATTGACATGAAAGTAAAATTAATCAATTGACATGAAATTAAATCTATATTACCAATAGGAAAGTAAATCTATTCTAATGAGTTGAAAGAAAATTTAATCTAGAAAGCAACAAATCCTATACTAAGAAAGCGTAAAATCCTTAAACTATGAAATTTAAAAGAAACATATTATGAAAGCAGTGAGAGATCAATTGAAATTACTACTATGTGCATTATTGTATTATAATCATTCATTGATATCTATCAAACAAATTTAAAACAATGAATCTATGAAATGAGAGCAATAACGATTAACATGCAAAAGAACATATATGGAATGAGCATGAAAGAATGTAAACGGTGCATCTAATCAAAATGACTTAAAATTAACATAAAGAAACTAAAAAAATAAAACATTAGAATACATCCCATAATCATTATGTGCTCATCCCAAAGTGCATGAGAGGTGGAATGTTGAGAAAATCCTTAATCAAACACCAAATGAAGGCACAACCATATCAAAGTGAACTACAATGCTATTCATTAAATCAATCATAATCATAGTGCCAATTATTAAAATCCAAAACTCTACATTGAAACATGAGAATAGTCAACTCATAAATGTAGATCCACAAATCACTCCTAGATGCACAAATATCTCATTTGGTTACAGCCATGTGTTGACATCTAAAAATTGGTATCTCTTCATATCATCTCAAAAACCTCTCCTAGCTTTGATAGGAGAGACTTATGAAAACTTCCATGATTCTTCTCCAAGAATTTTGCTTGACCAATGATCTCAAATCATGAAGATTTTGAAGACGAAATTCAAATTTGAGTCTTGGAAGCCAAATAGGAATGTCTTAGAATATTCAAATATGCCTACACATGTTACAAAACTCATCCAAATTTTATTTATAAGTGAGTAAATGTTATTTCCTAATATTTAATCATAAATTCACTTAAAATACCAAAATACATGTATTGGAAAATAATGTGTATAAACCATATTTAATTATGAAGATGGTATTAGTGTATGGCTATGGAACTACAAAATATGGTAAATTTTGAAACAAAAGAAAATAAAAGAAAAGAGAGTGAAATGGATGATATTTTGGGAACACAACTAAAAGTGGATGTAAATCTAACGTTCTCCTATTATGTCTTGCAATCTTTAATAAAAATATGCATGCACAAGATGAAAACTTGAACCACATATTCTACAATTTCCAAACGTTTCCATGCCCTTTATTCTTTTCATCCGATGAGTCCAAAAATTAGGAAGTATTCACCAAAGTAGAAATAACGTAAAATAGAGATGATAATGTATGAAATGAGGCATACCTTCAAATCTTTGTAACCTAAAATGCATGCTATTGTACTAATTCGTTGCCTTCTCCTTTTCATTTCCAGGCACTTTGGCTGTCTATTTTTGTTCGTATATTTTACAGATTCAGTTAAGTTTATATCCTCTGTAAGAGCTCCATTTTGCATGACATTTTATGCTAGCTTAAAATTTACGTTCATACCATATACACTGGTTGACTCTGAAATTTCCATATGCTTGGAAGTTGTCTAAATGTTTCAGATTCATTTGAACTAATAGAGAGGATGCACAAATATCAACTATTGAATGCTTCTTCCGTGTCCTTTATTTTTTGTTTTTCATTCTAACTTTCCTTTTCTCTCTAATGGAAACTTGGTCAAGGAAATTGTCAATGTGAGCATTCATAGTGGTGATGGTCGTTGAAATGAATGTTGTGCAAACTCGGCATATTTTGACTTCAGACCCTTCATATCATAATTAGTATGTCTATGCGAGTCAATTTTGGTTCTTTATGAATCCAGATTATTAATTTTGCATCCCTTGCACTCTAATGAGGTTGATTATGTTCCCTCCCAATATTGTCTCATTTCCTTCACCTTTTCCTTTCTATTTTCTACAACATTAAAAAAATTACCTTTCCTTCCAATTAAATAAAAGATGAACTTATTTTCCTTGGTTTGATTCTCTAATTCAGTACTTTTAATAATGTATTCACTTTTAGAAATATTTAATTATTGTGCTAAAAGTTTAAAAATTCTTAGTTTCGTAATTTTTTTTTCCAAATCTTTAGGAAACCTAGACTAGTTCTTCAATATGTATTTACAGAAATCGTTACTTTTTGTTCTATGATGTGGTCCAATTTTTTGCAATTATTTTTTGGCCCCTCAATGTTGAGAGAATTGAACCTGTCAAAGGACCCCCACAGTGCTCATGTTCCCGAAACATTTCCAGGCACAGAGGACATGACCACCATTTTTTATTAGGCATGAAAAGAGAGGCGAAAGCATGGGATTTTTCCCTTCTCTTATACTTTCCTCGATTAGGTTTTCAAAAAATGGCTAACATTTCATTATTTCCACACTTCTAACTTTTACAACATATTCATTGTATATCCAAAAATCATGAATGCAATAGTTAAAGGGAAAATAAGATTCATTTTGAACTCTTAGCTGCTAACATTTTTATGAAAAAATCAAATGCTAAAAGAAAAAAAGAAAAAGCATAGGACATTCATTAATATATTGTATGGAGAAACCTCAACATAATATTATTCTACCATTAATTTTCCGAGGGAGTTCTTGGATGAGACCATGGACAATGGCCGCTTCTTCGATCTCTTTCATCGGGCATATGCAAATGTGAAATTTAATGCCGCAAATTACCTTGTGTGAGAATGTGCAATGTGCACATGCCGCACATTCTGGGTTTATCAACAAGATTCTCTTGTAAGTAGAGCATATTCATGAAGATGTGTAAAGATACGCATGGACTCCTGCATAGGGAAAAAACTCAGCTTGGGATCTAATATATTCACACATGTTCTTCGTGGCTTTACTTTGCTTACCAGAGCAGATTTTGAAAAACCCAATATATGTGACATGTGGACATTGTACATGCTCACACAATGTAACCTGAGGCATTAAGTTTCACATTCGCATACACCCAATGGAAGATATCAAAGACACGACCACCATCCATAGTCTCACCCTCCCTCCTTCAAATGACCAACTATATGAATGTAGATTTATGTCTTTCATTTTTTGTGGTTATTTAAATAAGATATCGTTAATTTATTTGTCCCGCATTCGATTCTTCTAACACTGCGTTCACATCAGATACAGTAGGAGATGTAAAGAATCATAGCCTAAACATAAGCATAGTTTACATCACTCAAAAGGGAGATTATAGTTTAAAAAGCATGTAAAGTATTTTTATATCGATTAAAAAAAATAATAAAACCATTGGTGCATTACTCCAAATGAAGTTCATTTTGCATTATGTGGGAATGCAGAGATAAAATTGTGCGGCAGTGTGGAGAATGGTGATTTCTTCGCACTCCTACGCTATTATTTGTTTGGGAGTGTGAAGATCTACAAAATGAATTATCTTATTGTGTGGGGCTTTGCACTCCAGTACAAGGTGAATTTCTACCCAATTTGATTTTTTTTTTTTTTTTAATTTGATTTTACATTGTAGTTATTACCCTCTCATGTAAAGTAATATGGATCGATAATTGTTGAGCATGTGATCACCTCTCACCATGTTGAAGCTTATAATATATTACTCATTATCTAGAATGTTGAATCACTCGATGATGGTGGCCGCAGAGAGACAACTTCAATCTTTCTTAAGTAGTCGAACTTAACCCTCAGATCCCCCTAACCTCCTAAGAAACAATTGCAGATGAATTGTTTGCATACTTGGGGCTATTTGAATCGTCACACCAAATACCACACTATGCTCACGAGTTCCCCTACTCACTGCACCGCCAACGATGAACACTTGCACTCTTTTCCCCCATCATGTGTATGAAAATGGTATCGCCCCACCACTTCCTACAACCATTCCACATATGCTTCCTCCCCCTGCAGGAAAAACACTTAGCGGGGAATGTTAATTTCATAATTTGTATTGATGCACCAAAACATATGGAGGTGGGATTTTCCTTTTCAATACTCAATGAGGTCAAATTCTGCACACTTATCGAGGTCAAATTCTGGGAGTGTGGAGAAGTGCAGAGTTCCTCCCACATGATTTTTTTGTTTTTGAAATGTATTTTAAAATCACAACTATTCATCGAGTTATACATAATTTTTTATGCTAAAACTATTGATAACAATAACAATCTAGTCCGATCGAACACTCTAAATATACATTATAAACAGACAAATTTGTAACAATCTCAATGTCATAATAGGTATAGATATTAATTGTTAAATTTATACTACTACCTCTTATAAATTATACTTATTAACAATTTTTAATGTGGAGAATAGATATAATATGTACTAATATAGTAGATATATCTTTAACTATTTAGTACTAACAAATGAATATCGTTATTCCAAGATAGTGTATCGATAGGATCAATTGGGCATGGCCACCCATCATTTTGAGAGAAATTTTCTCTTGATTGGTCCTTCATGAAAAGTCAACTTGGGTATAGATTCACCTAGGTGGGAGTTCAAAGCTCCGCACAACGAGTTAATTCATTGTGTCAAACTCCAAACTCCCCCACAAGGCTCATATGGGATAACTGAGGTAGATATTGTGACCGGTTTCAAGTTGGGCTATATGGGGCACCTCAACTTGAGGCAGCGACTGTGTACATAAGCTACCCACCAACCAGCTCATCCTCGTATCCTCCAACAAATAAAGTTGTGACAAACATTGTGAGATTTCCTATGGAGGTGATTCCAATAACAGGAACAACAACAAAACCAGTCACCACTTCACCGTGACAAACATTGTGAGATTGCCTATGAAGGTGATTCCAATAGCAGGAACATCAACAAAACCATTCACCACTTCACTGAGCTCTATTTTTGCTTCAGCGATATTGGATACCCATCTCAACCATACAATTCTTTGAATAATTACCAAGTGGATCATACATTGGCTTCCCTACCATTTCATGAATGCACCCATTTTAAGATAAAACTCAATGGAAACACACTGATTCTTTCTAGGCAGTGGTGATAAAAAGTCAATTAAGAATTGCTATTGTGACCTGAATGTTTTTATAACAGATTTTCAATGGCCCACAAACCATAAGTTTCCCATGTTTTTGGATTCTGGAGGCAATAAATGTGATGGTAGGATTGTATTACCCTAGTGTGGCGCATAGTAGATATGGAGATAAGGAAATTATTATCTTTTTATCAACTTTCACTTGGGCATATTTACAATTTCTATTGGCATCGCTAAAGTAAAAAAAAAAATTGTCTTAAAACTAAACAAAATCTAATTAAGTAATTTTTCTTTTCAAATTGCATCTTTGACAAGTTAATTTACCTTTTAAGACAATGTGCAAAGTGTAGATTTCCACAAGATGACCTAAGTTCATTATGTGGAGCTTCACACTCCCGGACAATGCAAGTCTTAAGTTCCATTTCACTTCAAATATATATCTACATTTCAGAGGAATTTCATTCTTCAAGATAATGAGCACCTTCCACACCTATGCACATAATTTACTTTGTGGAGGAGAAGGCATGTGCAGGATAACAAGAACCTTTCACAGCTTCGCACAAAAATTACAAACTGGAATAATTTTAGACAGCGAATGAGACCAATGAACCAACGAACCATCAGACCAGCTAAGAAGGGGATTTTTTCAGAATAGTCAATCAACAGGCCAACAAAGAAGATTCAAAGCAGGTATTTTCTCATCTTAAAATGGAAATCAAATTAATAGAAACAGTTGAGAATGGCAAGGAAATATCAGGTGATGTGGAAACTAATCATTTAGTTCAATTCAAAAAAATTTCAACAAACATAACAGGGAAGTGGATTTGGGTAAATGCAAAGAAATATCGAGGCATTTTAAGGCATAGGCTTGCTCGCCTCAAATGGAAACGAGGACAAAGACAAAGAAAAAGAAAACAGTGCCAGAGAAGGAAAACAAATAAGAGCAGTAAAAATAAAAAAGAGTCAAACATTTACAATCCCACATCCACACCTCTCACTTGGTCATCAGATCTCTATGTCGAAGAACTGATGAGGGCCAGGACAAAGCTGGAGATTTTGGAAGCCAAAGAATAGGAAAGGGACCGCAAAATTTCAGAGATCACATTTGCGAATCGGTGTTTAATGGAAGGTAACATAATTTAAAAGAACAAGTAACAATGTTACAAGAGGCTCTAGAGACAGGAAAACAAGAATGGAAAAGCATGAAGACATCATGGAAAACCATGACAGGATCAAGAGTAGCAAACAAGGATGTGATAATTTATAAATCAACTTAGGTAGATACACAATTATCTCAAAAAACAGAGCTTTCAAAAGAGAACACAAAAAAGAACAATATGGATGGTAGTCCAAAAGAAATCGAAGATAGAGTTGAATACACTAATGGTTACATAAGAAGGGGGAAGAAGAAGATGCAAGTGCTCGTAGAGCACAAGAAAGAGAATACAAAGAAAGAAAAGACAGGGAAACAAAATTTATTATCACGAGAATAAGAGATTATGGTAGGAATGAAAGTACTCTCAATTTGACAAGGGACTTTCTGAAAGAGAAACTACATTGGAAAGGGAAATTTTGGCAAGCAAGGAAGGTGGTGAAGATATGTGAAGAGAGGCCTCATCCCATAAAAGTCACCATGGAAACCATGCAAGACAAACGCCATCTCTTGAGCAAAAGGAAACTCTTGAAAGGCTCACACTTCTTCCTAGATGAAGATTTAACCAGCAAGCAACAAGAGGAGAGAAGGTAATAAGTGAATAAAATTAGGGCAGTAAGGAATGAAGGGAAAAGGGCATGTATTTACAATGGTAAAGAAGTTATTGCAGTGTTTGGGACTCAGGACAAAATAGGGCAGCAAGCTGACAGTAAAGAAAAAATAGAGAATTTGATAATAGGGAGGGAAACAACAAGAGCAACATGGATGGAAAGGGGCGAAGACTCAAAGTTGATTCTTATGTGTCAAACTGCATAGCAGTCGAATCCTACCTAGGTCTACCTAAGTTTAGCTTGCTGGAATTGTAGAGGCTACCCTTGGAGGAGCGGACCTGGGTTAGGGCCTATTGTGGAAGGTAGAGACATAATTTGTCTCACATAAACTCATGAACATGATGGTTGCAAAACTCCTATGTTTGACAGTTATCTGAAGTTAGCAGTTTGGAACAAGGTAGCAGAAAATGGAAAAGGGTATGGGGGAATACTAGTTTTAGTGAAAGAAAAAGAAGGTCGTCACATTCAGTTGATGAAAGAAGATGAAAATAAACAATATTTATGGTTCAAAATATCAGAGAATGAGAATCACGTAAGAATTGTAGCATGTTATTTTTCCCCTCAAGTCTCAAAAACTTACAAAAAGAAGGGGCTAGACAGCAAGGATCTGTATGCAGCTTTAAAGCAAGATAATGTTGCGTACTATCAACAGGGAGAAGTGATTTTAGTGGGTGATTTTAATGCTATAACAACAAATCAGCAAGCTAGTATTCTCTGTTGCAAAGATGATCAAAATCCTATTTGGATCACTGAAGAGGATAATCCCCAATGGGTGAGATGTTCAGAAGATAACAAAGTTAGCAATAATTTTGGAGAGGAATTTCTTACACTGTGTGGGGCTTTCAACTTAATTATTTGCAATGGTCTGGACAGATGGAAAAGGTTTGGGAACTTCACTTGCAACACATATAATGGGGAAAGTGTCATTGATTATGTGATTTTTTCACAAAGCTTGATAGAAAATATAGATGAATTTAAGATTGGAGAACATAATTGGGACTTAAAATCATACCATAACTCAATTTATATGAAGTTATCATGGGTAGAAGAAATGCAACATAAGAGAAAAACCCAATGCTCTCGACAATCACTACTAAGGGGAAAAATTCTTCTAACACAAGAAAATTGTAATATCTTCAAGACAATGCTAGAGAGATTAATTTAGAAAGAGAAAACTTGTTTGCAAATCTTCAACAGTCACAAGTTAACAAATATAATTGAAAGGGCACTTGAGAAATGAAAAAGAGCAAAAAATAGGAAATCTGAATCAAATATTTTTCCTGTAAATTCTTGGTTTGATGAGGAATCAAAAATGGCAAGGAGAACCTTGAAAAATACATGGAAGGAAAAGATGAATGTAAATTTATATAAGAAGATACTAAAAATGAAAAAATATGAGTTCATGCAAACAAGGCGAGAAGAGTTAATATATATAGGCAAGAATAACCCAAAAAAATTCTGGTAGGAACTTCAACCAAGGAAGAAGAAAATCGAAAATAATATTATAGCTAATCAATGGTTTGAATATGCAAGATAACTCTATGAGAAAGCATCAGAGTTTGAGCCTCCCCCGGGGCTCAACACAACTACAAAGCTCTTCACATTACAGGAGGTGGAGATTGGAATTAAAAAGTTGAAAACATGGAAGGCAAAAGACTTGGTTGAACTTCAAGCAGAGTATCTAAAATGGGAAAGGAACACTCTTGCACCGCACATCAAGGAAATATTCAACATCGTTCAACAAGGATTCCAGAGGGATTGGACAACTAGCCTAGCAATACCCCTTTTAAAAATTGGAGACATTAATAATCCGTCCAATTATAGAACCATTATGATCAAACCTTTGTTTGCAAAGCTTTTCGGCAGCATGGTAGAAAATAGAATCAGTAAGTGGGCAGAAGTAAAAGAAAAGAGGGCAAAAGGACAAGAGGTTTTTAGGCCAAAGTATTATACAGTGGATCACGACATCACATTGAGACACATTATTGAAAAGGTTTGGGGCGATAAAGAGGAATTATTCTGTTGTTAACTTCAGAAAAGAATTTGACATAGTCTCTAGAGATAAGTTGTGGCGTAGAATGGAAGAACTTGAAATTCCTTTGCATTATAGAGCTGTTGTCCATAGACTTTATGAAGAGGTTAAAGTCAAAATTTGAACCTCAGCAGGTATTTCGGATAGCTTTAGAAGTGACATTGGAGTCAAGCAATATTTCCCTCTATCCCCTAATCTTTTTGGTTTATATATTGGTAAACTAGAAGAGTGGCTAAATTTGCAAGGTGGGGATGGTGTTCTGTTGGGGGAGTTTGTGATAAATCTTCTTTTATATGTTGATGATCTTGTATTGATTTCTAAATCGGCCCGTGGATTGCAGATGAACCTATATGCCCTTGATAATTTTTGTAGAGCACTCGGGATGTAAGTCAATATTAGCAAGACCAAGATCATGATTTTCTCTAATAAAAGGAAACAAAGTGAGCATACGTTCTTATTTGAAGGAAACATTCTTGAAGAAGTAAATGAGTACAAATACCTTAGGATCGATTTCAACAACAAACTTAATTGGGAGGACTGCAGAAAGAAGAGAATCTTAGGAGGCAGAGTTATGGGATTGGAAAACGATTAAAGTGCTTTTTGGACTCCTAGTTTGTCCAGTGTTGCTATATGGGTATGAATTGTGGACTAGCAGCACTTGTGTCACAAAATGGAAGCAAATTGAGAAAATCCAAAAATGTTTGATCATGAGCAAGTTAAAATAAAAATTTTGGTGCTTTATGAGATAATGTTGACTGAAACAGGAGCAACTCCCATCGAAGCAATTGCTATGGTGCGGCTCATAAGATATCTAAAAATAATTGAGCAAATGGGAGTAGGTAGATGGCCTAATTTTATCTTCAGGGAAGGCATGAGTGAAACAAAGAAAACATGGATGAGACAAAACTACACATGGATGCAAAAATGGAAAATATACCTCAATTATTTTCCCACAAATAGCAAGGAGCTAAAGAATTTTGTTATGGAGAAGTTTCGTAAACAGGTACGGGGAAAAGATTTGGGTAGAAAGAAGAAATAATACATTTAAGAATTCAACCCTATGTATGGTTTCCAACAAAAAGAGTACATTGGAGCTAACATTCCGTCGAGTGCAAAGGTTCTTATTGCTCAATTAAGAAACAATTCGCATCATCTTCGGTGTGAAACAGGAAGGTGGAAAAAGCCTAAAGAAGCTTGGGAAGAATGAGTGTGTACATTTTTCATGTCTGGGGCAGTGGAATCAGAAAAACATTTTATTTTGGAATGTGATGCGTTCAAAGACATTAGAAAAAGTTATCGGAATATGTTAGCATCTCTTTCTTCGCATTGTCTTTTCAGCAATGAGATTGTTGGAAGGTTGGGCCAGCTCATCATCAATTTGAATAAGAAAAGATCTAAAATGCAAAAGGCGAAAAACGGAGAACTCATAGTCCCATAGACTATTTTTAGTGTAAATTTCATTTCTTTTATTGTTTCATTGGGAGAAAAGAAAACTCCACGCACATTGTGTGACTTCCAAGAAATAGTTATTGTAAACAAATTTAATACTATATATAACATATATCATGAATACCACAATAGATAAGAGTAAATAGTAAGCTACAATGTGATTTATAGTGTATCTATTTGTATTAAATAATAGTATTTTATATTCAAGTTTACAAAAATGTTTTATTTTCGATAATCCGCTGAACTTTTCGGAAAATTTTACTTTGTCCCTATTAAAAAAAAAATACTCTCTTCATTTACATATTTTAAATCAATTTTACAACTTGAATTGTTTTATAATGATTAAAAAATTAATTTAACTTATTAAAAACAACCCACATGTCCACTTATACATGCGGTCAAATAATTTAGCACTGTTAAAACAACTAGATGTCCACATGTAGATGTATAGAGGGAATTTAGGTAAATTAAGAAGCTTCCTTGTTTAGTTGCAGATGCAGATGTCCAATTGTCCAGAGTTGTGTGGAGCTTTCATTATGTGAAGGAAGTGGAGTGCGGAGGTTTGCACTCCTGTACAATGGAAATCCCCAAATCCCCGCGCTTACCTAAAAAAAGTGAGCATACATGATAAATCAGTGAGAATGTTGTGTTTGAGAGCTAGAATGTAATCCATCGTCAGAAACATTGTCGTTGTCCCCCAGAGCTAGAATGTAATCCATCGTCAGAAACATTGTCGTTGTCCCCCAGAGCTCTCGTGTAAAGTAGGAATTCTAGGCATCGAGTTTGAAGTGTCGACCCACCGCACTCTTACTCACAAAAGTATTCAGTTTATCGATCCATTATTGGAACACCCACCAAACTTTTGCAATCGACATATAAAAGATACCTTTGAAATTATTTCTAAAAAACATCAATAAAACATTAACATATGGAGATTTTTGAGTGTCATATGTTAGAAATATTAAATGAGTTTTTCAGTTTATCATATTAGTAGGTGCATGATACTTATTACTTCTTAACAATTTAATTCCAATGAAGGTTATGAAAAAATGTATTTGGCCTTTTATGAGACATATATCGTTATATTCTCCTTAGATTAAGGAAAAAGGTAAATGATAGAAGTATATAGAATACCAATGGATCAGGAATTGCATTACTGTGAATGTTTCATGGCCACAGAAAAGATGAAATACTAGAAAACTAGAAAATCTGACAACGAGAAACACAAAATGGTAAAAAGTAAAAATGCAGAAAATGATAGAAAGAAAAAGTTAGGTAATATATTTTATTGAAAAGAAACAATGCAGAATTCCTTTAACTAATTAGCTTTCTTTAAAACTATGAAGCTTGTGCGATGAGTTTTTATTATGCTAAGAGATTTTTGTGGAGAGATTTTTGTTTTTCATTGTACAGAGTTTTATCAACTCTTCACACAACATTGCTCACTATGCGCAGAGATTTGTGTGGAAAGATTTTTGTTTTCATTGTACAGAGTTTTCTTCACTTTCCATACAACATTTAATCAATTGATGAGAAATAGCGGTGGAGATTATTACCCTTGTTACTTATCACCTCGCTCGTGGGCCACTTTAATGGTTTACTGATTTCATTGTCTAACCAATTTTTGGTTTTTTAGTTTCACTGAATTTTGTTTACATCAACCAAATAGCTCTAAATACATGATTGATGATGGAAATATTTATTATAAACTATGTTCCTTGTATAATTTTGGAAATGGTCTTTCATTTATATTTTGAATTTGTTACTTATTACCTCGATCACGGGCGACTTTAATGGTTTACTGATTTCATAATTTAACAAATTTTTGGTTTTAGTTTCACTGAATTTTGTTTACACCAACCAAATAGGTCTAAATACATGATCCATGGAAATATTTATTATAAACTCTGTTCGTTATATAATTTTGGAAATTGTGTTTCATTTATATTTTGAATATATGTGAATGTTTGTAACTAACCATCTTTTTATGTTGAGGTTTATTTGAAGTTGAGTTTTGAATTTACATTAATAGGAAATGGTGTTTCATTTATATTTTGAATTTATGTGAATGTTTGTAACTAATCATATTTTTATGTTAAAGTTTATTTGAAGTTTAGTTTTGAATTTACATTAATAATCATGCTTTAAGTGATAGTATTTTTTTTTTTTTTACATAAAGTTTATTTGAAATCACATTAATAGTCTATTTTCTTTTTACATAAACACTCATGGGGATATAAACCTTCAGTCCCATAATTTGTATAGTACTTGATATCATAGTGATGCTCACCGTGGCCACAAATCAAATTATTTAAAAAAAAAGCACTACTCTTTTATTTGATGATTTTTTAATGTTTTTATTTGATGATTTTTTAATGTTTTTATGACTTAGTACATTGTGAAAGAATTATTACTCCTATGACTTATCTAGAAGCTATGGAATCTGGAAATCCTCCTTTCATTGTTATTTTATAGTTAGGTTGATTTTGTATTGTATTATAATGAACTTTATAGTTAGGTTGATTTTGTATTGTATTATTATAAGTTTATTAGATATCGTACTAAATTAGGTTTCAATACCAAACTTTGGATTAAAATTTATTATAGGATTATAGAATTGTTGGGTAGAAAGTGTAGTCGTAAAATAACAGTATCTTTAAAATAATGGAGAATGGATTCGTTAGCTAGTTTTGATTGTTTGTATTTAGGAGTTGGATATTTTTTTTTTTTGGAATTTGTTTGATCTCCCCAAATAAATGGAATACTATAACATTGGTATCTTTTGATTTATTATTCGATGAATGAATGCAGCAATGTGGCAGCCTCAGGTGCTCCTCACCTGACATTGACACGGTGATAATTTTTTGGCTGAGAGAGCCTAGTGAGGAGCCTCCTTTGTTAGAGAGTGTAGGTGTGAAGATTTGTTGGCAGATTCAAGATCTACCATATTTATGTGTAGATGAACGTGATCTCATTGGGGGGCTGCATTGTCCCTTTGAGGATCAAGTCACTGTCTGGAGCACAGTGGATCTTGTTGTGGACCAATGAAGGAGAGCCGAGTTGGGATTTACACAACTAAAAACATAATTAGTTACTTTACACAACTAAAACATAATTTATTTCTTCAAAATTAAATTACTAATTAATAGATGGTGGTCGACTGGCTTCCCTGCACTCTTTAGTTTTATATATATATATATATGAAATCTTTCCTCCTCTCTTTTCAGCAGAATTGGTCCTGATGATGGGTCTTGTTCCAGACCCAAAACGTAGACATAAAAATGCTTACTGTGGAGATTCCGAACTCATCAACACAAAACTCACACCACAGAAATCTGAAATCTATAATTGGTACCCTGTATGGAAGGGAAACCTGGATTGAGATACGTAATCTCGAAAAAACAAGGGTTAAAATTCAGAAAAGAGAGACGGATCTATTTTTCCTAAAGCAGTGTCGCGATCTGGATCTCACACCAACCTTCGCATTCGTTAAAAATAGACTTCGTGACCAGCACACGCTCAGAGCTTTCTAAAGACTTAGTAAATTCCTCATTCGCTATGAAATTAGGAAAACTAGATATAATTTGGATAAACTGGCTACAACAGCTTTCAAGAACCACCTGAAACTTTCTGTAAGCATCCAATATGACTTGTGGAATGTCATCGATGCATCCGCGGCACTTAAAGCAAGTAAGGCAGGCAATGAAGCTTGGTTTAAACAAGAAAATAAGCTAAATAAAATGCAAGCAATGGAACGAGGCGTTATAAGTTGGGTAAACACTGAAATCATTGAAGAAGAATACACCATTAACTCAGCCCGCAACACGCCTTTGAGCACTCTCGTAACATCTTCCTCTGAACACTTGCTAACCTCCCCACGTAGCACGCAGAATTTTCTAATACACGACCTTGACTCAGACCACAGCACACCATTTTAAGACTTACCATATGTCCGACCTTCTCAGCCATGATACCTCCCCACGCAGAATAGGCACACCGCTCCATCAAACTGTGTTACCGAATGCTAATTTCCACAGCATGAACGCAACCCGCATTCACACATCCCCCTCCACCTGCAATACTCTGTCTGCCCCCTTCCTTAACACAGCCACCACACCCGCGGCGGACCTTATAACACAGGCTCTGCATTTTCCCTGTTCCGCTTCAACAACTCCCCCCACAACAACACACAGTGCAACGTCCCGAGTCCGAAGGTAGCACGGAAAGAAGGAGGTGTAGACCTGGTATATAAACTCTAGCACGCAGCATCCCAACAAACGATGGACAGTGCTATGATAACGGAGAGAGTCAGCACTCCACCTGCATCACGCCCGCTTCCAACGACCACGGGACAACACTGCCTGTAATAATAACCCATTACGAACACAAAAACAGAAACTTCTCCATAACAACGAAACCCGTTAACAGTAACACAGCTACTGACCCACCGAATGTGAAAGATAATATTGCAGCAGACATAACGCAGAGTGAGGGAGGCGGAAACGAGTTATACGACCTCCAACACACACCATCCCAGAAAAAGAAGGACGGTGATGTGGTAACGGAGAATGTTGACGTGGAACTCATACAACCGCTTCTGACCGCTTCAATAAACCACAGAAACAGCACACCACAGTCGTGGGTAATAACCAAATCCGAAGGTGAAGATAGTAACACCACCTTAATAATGAAACCCGATAATGCTACCACAACAACTAGCCCACGAACATTGGGAGGTAATAATATTACAAATAACGAGGTAACCCAAGCATCTACGCAACTACACACTTTCGCTCAATCAGCTTTCACCCAACAATGGAGCAACCACGAACGCAATAATAGACACAAGTTATACAATAATAACATAAACCATGGATTTAACAAAAACGGCAGCAATAATAAAAAATTTGTTAACATCTCCTCTCATGAACTTAAAATTGAAGAAACGGAGGTCTTGGAAAAAGGGTTGAATTTCGCCTTAGCCCTGGGTCGAATTCTGAATGTGGAAATAGTATGTAGCATTGAAGATGTTATCAAGAATTTTGGAGACCATGATAAAGATTTAATAAGGCAAGAATGTGCCATCATACTCAAAAAAGCAAGACCTCCCAAAAGCAATTTAAATAAGGAACACCTGAAGGCCATTAAAAACCTTAGGCATAATGAAAACATCGTAATTCTTAAAGCGGATAAAGGAGGGTCGACGGTGGTTATGGACAAGGAGGAGTATATTAATAAGATGAGAGACCACCTCTACAATAGTGGTAGTGATAAGAAACTCACAGCAAACCCTATTTCTAAGGTTATAAGAAATGTCAAGAAAGCCATCAAAGAGTCTAACCTGGATGATAAAATAAAAAAGAGCCTCTCACCAAATAGTGAAATAAACCCCCGAATCTATGGAGCACCAAAAATCCAAAACGCTGGAGTCCCCCTAAGACCCATTTTCAACACTATTGGAGCTCCTACTTACGAACTATCGAAGTACATAGCTAACACCTTAGCACCTCTAGTAGGAAAAACTAGCTCTTACATTAAAGACTCCAAACATTATGTGGATTTCATTAGAAATTCTAATTTGGAACCAGGTGACAAAATAGTAAGTTTTGATGTGGTCCCGCTCTTTACAAAGATACCCTTAGATGAAGCCATGGAAGTTTTCAGGGAAGTTTCAGATCCCCATACCGCTAAGTTAGCAGAAATCTGTTTGCGCTCAACATTCTTCACATTCCAAGGAGAAATTTTTGAGCAAACGTCAGGAGTAGCCATGGGTTCTCCACTATCCCCTATAGTGGCCAATCTCTTCATGGAAAATTTTGAGAAAAGGGCCTTAGACTCGTACCATCTTAAACCTAAATTCTGGATTAGATTCATGGATGACACCAGTGTTGATTGGCCGCATGGAGACAAGGAACTAAAAAAGTTCCAAAACCACCTTAACAGCTTATCCAAGGATATACAGTTCACCATGGAGTATGAGGAAAACAACTGTATCCCATTCTTGGACATACTTCTCATCAGAAATAAAGATGGTTCCATTGGACATAAATTATTTAGAAAAAAGGAACACATAGATAATTATCTCCATGCAAAATCACATCATCATCCGACATAGAAGATGGGGGTACTTGGGACTCTTTTCACTCGAGCCTTCAGAATTTCCGATGACAATCACATAAAGGAGGAAATTGAATACTTAAAAAATGTATTCACTAATATGGGATACAGAAACAAGGACATCATCAAAGCCATACAAAGAGCCAGATCCAGAAACAAAAGAAATCCCCATGATGAAACCCTAAAAACTAAAGCTTACCTCCCTTACATCCAAGGGGTCACCGATAAGCTAGCCAAAGTTCTCACTAAAAATAACATCGAAACCTCATTTAAGCCCCTCAGGACAATCAAGCAGGTGATGAAATCTGTCAAAGAAAACCCTGATCCGCTCTAGCAAAAAGGTGTTTATCGTATAAATTGTTCATGCAGAAAATGTTATATAGGAGAAACTGGAAGATCTTTCAAGATCAGGCTCAAAGAACATGGTGCGGACATTAGGATCGGAAGAACCAAAACCTTAGCACTGGCAGATCACTCGAATAAAACTCTCCACCACATCTGCCTAGAAGATGCTAAAATAATAACCAATGAGAATCACTATTACAAAAGAAAAATCCGATAAGCCCTTGAAATTATCAAGAATCCGGGAAACCTTAATAGGGATGGAGGTTTAGAAGTCAGCAGAAACTAGGTCCCCTTTTTTTCGCACTCTTGAATAACTTTTCCTTTTCCTAGATGTCAACCTGTCACTCTTCCTTATCTCATCCCTCAGCTTCCCTTCCTTAAAATTCTTAGAAGGATCTATTGACTCTTCCCTTCCTTTTTTTATCCCTTGCCGCTCTTAAAACCTCCTCCCCCTTCTTTTCTTTCCTCTATCCCTTACCTCTCTATTAGTATTCCTCCCTTTACTTGAACTTTAACCCTAGTAACCTTCCTCTTGCTAAGGGTTTATTTCTTAATTCTATTCTAAATTACTAAAACTTTAGAACTCTTGTAGCTTGTATTACCCCTTTCCTGTGTTTTATATGTTAGATCCCCTCATTTCTTATCTTTAACCTTCCCCTTTCAACCCCCGTTAAATCCTTTCCTTCCTTTAATAAATATATAGAAATTTTTACAAAAAGGATTTTAATTTAGTATCATTAGTATTAGTTGTCTTAACTAATACTAGTTTTATTAAATTAGAATTTGCCCCTTAACTTAAAATTTGATATCCGTGATCCTTGGTGCATTTGAAAAACCTTTCTAAGCTTTATTATAGCCATAATTAAATAAAAAATAAAAAATTATTATTAAACTTTATATACAAGCTTAATAACTAGCTAATTCCTCCCTTAATAGTTCCTTAGTTTAATTAACTTATTTTGGTTCATCCATAACTATGCTTTATTAGTGCCTTTAGCATTCCTTAGTTAGGTCAATCTCATTATATATATTACATGAATATAGGAAAGGGAATATAATAATTGATATTCTTTACATAGAGCGTATAACAAAAATCTTTGATTCTAATTTATTTCTTCAAAATTAAAATACTAATTATTAGATGGTGGTCGGTTGGCTTCCCTGCACTCTTTAGTTATATATATATATGAAATCTTTCCTCCTCTCTTTTCAGCAGAATTGGTCCTGATGATGGGTCTTGTTCTAGACCCGAAACGTAGACATAAAAATTCTTACTGTGGAGATTCCGAACTCATCAACACAAAAATCACACCACAGAAATCTGAAATCTATAATCGGTACCCTGTACGGAAGGGAAACCTGGACTGAGATACGCAATCTCGAAAAAAAAAGGGTTAAAATTTGGAAAAGAGAGGCAGATCTATTTTTTCTAAAGCAGTGCCGCGATCTAGATCTCACACCAACCTTCGCATTCGTTAAACATATAGTTCGTGACTAGCACACGCTCAGAGCTTTCAAAATATTTAGTAAATTCCTCATTCGCCATGAAATTAGGAAAACTAGATATAATTTGGATAAATTGGCTACAGCAGCTTTCAAGAACCACCTGAAACTTTCTGTAAGCATCCGAGATGACCTGTGGAATGTCATCGATGCATCTGCGCGACACTTAAAGCAAGTAAGGCAGGCAATGAAGCTTGGTTTAAACAAGAAAAGAAGCTAAATAAAATGCATGCAATGAAATGAGGCGATATAAGTTGGGTAAAAACTGAAATCGTTGAAGAAGAATACACCATTAAATCAGCCCACAACACGCCTTCCAACACTCTCGTAACATCTTCCTCTGAACACTTGCTAACCTCCCCACGCAACACGTAGAACGTTCTAATACACGACCTTGACTCAGACCACAGCACACCATCAAAGACTTACCATACGTCCGACTTTCTAAGCCATGATACCTCCCCACGCAGAATAGGCACACCACTCCATCAAACTGTGTTACCAAATGCTACTTTCCACAGCATGAATGCAACCCGCACTCACACATCCCCATCCACCTACAATACTTTGTCTGCCCCCTTCCTTGACACAGCCACCACCACCCGCAGCAGACCTTATAACACAGGCTCTGCGTTTTCCCTGTTTCGCTTCAACTACTCCCCTCGCAACAACACACAGTGCAACGTCTTGGGTCCGAAGGTAGCACGGAAAGAAGGATGCGTAGACCTGGTATATAAACTCAAGCACGTAGCATCCCAGAAAACGACGAACAGTGCTATGATAACAGAGAGAGCTAAGGTGAATCTGCATCTGTCCGCTCCAACGGACCACAGAGACAACACTTAGCCGTGGATAATAACCCATTACGAACACAAAACAGAAAATTCTCTGTAACAACGAAAACCATTAACAGTAACACAGCTACTGACCCACCGAATGTGAAAGATAATATTGCAGCAGACGTAACGCAGAGTGAGGGAGGCAGAAACTAGTTATATGACCTCCAACACACACCATCCCAGAAAACGAAGGATGGTGATGTGGTAACGGAGAAGGTTGACATGGAACTCATACAAGCACTTCTGACCGCTTCAATAAACCACATAAACAGCACACCGCAGCCATGGGTAATAACCAAATCCGAAGGTGAAGACGGTAACACCACATTAATAATGAAACCCGATAACGCTACCACAACGACTTTCCCACGAACATTGGGAGGTAATAATATTACAAATAACGAGGTAACCCAAGCATCTACGCAACTACACACTTTCGCTCAACCAGCCTTCACCCAACAATGGAGCAACCACAAACGCAATAATAGAGACAATTTATACAATAATAACATAAACCATGGATTTAACAAAAATTGCAGCAATAATAAAAAAGTTGTTAGCATCTCCTCTCATGAACTTAAAATTGAAGAAACGGAGGTCTTGGAAAAAGGGTTGAATTTCGCCTTAGCCCCGGGCCGAATTCCGAATGAGAAAATAGTATGTAGCATTGAAGATGGTATCAAGAATTTTGGAGACCATGATAAAGATTTAATAAGGCAAGAATGTGCCATCATACCCAAAAAAGAAAGACCTCCCAAAAGCAATTTAAATAAGGAACACCCGAAGGCCATTAAAAACCTTAGGCATAGTGAAAACATCGTAATTCTTAAAGCGGATAAAGGAGGGGCAACGGTGGTTATGGACAAGGAGGAGTATATTAATAAGATGAGAGACCACCTCTACAATAGTGGTAGTTATAAGAAACTCACAACAAACCCTATTTCTAAGGTTATAAGAACTGTCAAGAAAGCCATCAAAGAGTCTAACCTGGATGATAAAATATAAAAGCACCTCTCACCAGATAGTGAAATAACCCCCCGGATCTATGGAGCACCAAAAATCCACAAAGCTGGAGTCCCCCTAAGACCCATTGTCAACACTATTGGAGCTCCTACTTACGAACCAGCGAAGTACGTAGCTAACACCTTAGCACCTCTAGTAGGAAAAACTAGCTCTTACATTGAAGACTCCAAACATTATGTGGATTTCATCATAAATGCTAATTTGGAACCTGGTGACAAAATAGTAATTTTTTTTGTGGTCCAGATGTTTACAAAGATACCCTTAGATGAAGCCGTGGAAGTTGTCAAGGAAGTTGCAGATCCCCATGTTAGTCATAAATATTTTTCACTTGTTGTTGATGACTAAATCCATAGCTGAGTTTTCTAGAAGCTGATCTCCATATTTCAAGTTGTCATCTAGAAAACCCTCATAAAACTTTTTTTCCCTCCTACTTTTCAGTCTGCCCATGTCAAGGTGAAACCTCATTATCACTATCCTATCTAGCTTTAGCCTTACTAGTCTACCCATCAGCTCTAAAAGGATAATCCAAACTTGTTCAAAAAGCCTCCCCTAAGTTAGGAAGTGGCGCTTTAAGGAATCTCACCCTTGGCAAACATCTAATAGCCAAAAAACCTCCGTCTGCTACAGACCAGTCATAACAGACCTTCTGCTCTGCTAATCAAGTTGATCACAGCTCTAAGTCGCGCCACTTACACACCCCTAAGTCTCAGCAATGCATAGACCACAGTCTCAAGCTGATTTTAGGTGTTTTACAGTGTTTTTTGAATTTTACAAAGACAGGAAACATGTCATCATCTCAGAGGAAAATTATTGATTCCACATTAGAAGAACAGCTACTTCTCAATGTGAACATGAACCTGAGATACATCTGCAGGGCAAGGAGTTACTCATCAAACTCTTGCAGCTTCATTCAGCATGATAACACAGTAGAAGAAAAACGACACAGTCAAAAGGGCTGATGATACTTGAAGACTGAAGAACCTCCTTCATCTACAAGCAGAGGGTTGAAAGTGCCTCCGTCATCTACAAGTAGAGGGCCAAAGGTAAAATCTGTTTTTGAGTTTTTTACTAACTGAGGACAAGCTTTGAAGAACAGTGAAACAGCAAATAAAAACTTCTGCATGGAAATGATGATTAAGAGCAAGGGTTAAAAAGTAGGCTTTAAAATTGGTTTTCATGAGTTCTATTGTTATTTGAATATCAATATGAGGCTAGTAGGTTTTCTCATCAGTGAAGAAATATTATTAAACTATTGACCAGAGAAGGGTCTTGGTCTGAAAGTAACCTTTGCCATTATATCCAAAAGGAAAACAGGCAGCTGTCAAAGAAGGCTTCCTTCATAAGCAGGTCCAAAAAGAGTAAAAAAGAAGATCAAATAGCACAAGTAACAGCAGGAGAACAATGCAAATACAAAGGATGGAAAAGGAGATACTGAATTTATAGTTAAGTTCATTCCCCAGTAAAAGGACAGTCTGCAGCTATAACCAAACAAAGTCTGAAGAATATTAATGAGGGGAGTCATTACACTGGCAAAAGAACTAATGATGATTATGTTTTAAAGAGATCTCCTTTTAAAAAGGACCGAGATGGAAGGGCATGAGAAATTACAACTACAGTTTTCACCACAGTCAGGAAATTAGCTTAATAAGAAACATGACAGTCAAGTCATCCTCACAGTAAGGCTTTTTCACTTTTAAAGCATCCATAGCAGACAATATTAGTTTAAAAAGTTCAAAAGGAAAATCTGTTTCCCTGCAAAGTGGAAAAAGGCTTCATAAATCATTGGTGTATTATCAGACAGATGTTACATTGTGAAAAGGGCATTTAAAAGTCAAACAGTGGCAGAAGTCACTTTTCAAATATGTGAAATACAATGAATGGAGTTGGCTTTTGGAAAAAGTCACAACCATTACCACTGTTCAAACTAAGATGCACAGATCTTCTTCACCGACAATTTTCAAGAGTAGAGGTCCTTCTTGACACATTCGTAGACATTTTGTTTCAAATAGACAAAGGCAGTGGTATAAAATAAAGGAACAAACCCCTTGCCATTTCCTTGAACCAGAGAAAGCAGGTTATGATCGAAAAAGCAGAGTTTTTGGGGCCCAAAGGTTGCGCGGCGCGCCTGGGAAAGCGCGCGGCATGCCTGGAATAAGATTTACAAGGAGCTATAACTGCGGCGCGGCGCGCCTGTAGTGGCGCGCGGCGCGCCTGTGCGCGTCGGTCCTGTCGGCCCGACAGTGACCCGACTGCGCAGCGCTTTCATTAACAAACGCGCCGTGCATGTTTATGCCTCCAAAACACCTCCAAGCAACTCCTAAAGCAGATCAAACTCTTCAAGAAGCATTGTCATCGATCCAAAGTTATTTCATGTGCTTATTGGCTCTTTTTCAAAATTTCTAAGTGATGGGAAGGGGTTAAAAAACCACAGTTATAATTTCATGTAAAATGAGGTTTTGCTGTGGTAATAAAGCTAGAAGTAAACATCAGAAAAGGTTGAAATTTCATCTGTATGAATATCCATAGAAGCTAACCCTACCGTGATGTAACAAAGTCAAAAATCTGTCAGCTATGTGCATTTCTGAAAACAAAATGGAGAGATAAGGTGTTATTAAGGTAAAAACAGTAGGTCAGCTTTCGACACAGCCATCATATGAACATTTTTTATCTTTTAAAGGATTTTCCTCTATTTTGTTAAAAGGATAAAAACAGTGTTGTGCCTTTTCAGTTCCATAAGGCAGAGTCAGTGAGTAAAAGCTCATTGCATTTAGAAGTGTTTTATCAAACTGGTGCAAAGAACAGTGAAGGGAGGACAGGGTGTTGTTTAAAAAGGAGTTTTGTTGCTATTTGACTAACTACAAAACCTGTGTTGACACATCAAACACTACAAGTTTTATCACCCTGCCCTATGAACAGTCAACTTTGGACTGTGTATACACTTTGAGAGACTGTGTTTGTGGTGATAAATTGATTAGTTGAAAAGCATATCAGAAGGGAGCAGTGTTTTGAAATCAGAAGGTTGTAGTTTTTCTTTTGGCTAAAGTACTAGATTATGCTGTGTCCTCAAAACATCAAAAGCAGGGTACCCCTACTACAAAACACAGAAAAGATCACTTAGACTGTGTTTCTTTACTAACAGTGTTTTATTGAGTTTATTTGTTAAAAGTGGCATACAGAAGAAGAAAAGAAATGCTTCAGGAACAGAAAACTGAAGATGAGGGGCAGCAGCATGACAGTGGTGAAGATGAGCAGCAGCAGGAACCAGAGGAGGAGAGTGCTGAACAGCAGCAACTCAGCAGTTTGAGCAGTAGCATAAGGATGATGATTAAGGATAGCAGTTTCAAGAAAAAAAGGAAGAAAGACACATTTAAACTTGGAATTTGGGCCCAAGCTTCAGAACATGTTGCCAAGGACCCCTGAGGGTCATACACACCAATTCTGGGCACTTTTTGACAATTTTTGGTTTTTTGGCATTTCTGAGTTTTTGGTCAAAACTCACAAAATTCGCCACTTCATTTTGAGGATTAATCAAGGGAGGAGGATGGTATCATTGGATGCCATAATTTCATGAGCATGCTCTCAGCAATTTTCAGGAGATTTGGGGATCTTTTGCCCCTTCAAAATGGCGAAAAAGGCTCTCTTTTTGCACACTCTGCCCGGTCTATCAGCAGACTGCAATTTTCTGGCTTTTTACACACAGGTGCAGATTTGGAGGACTTCTAGGCATCATATCTGGAAATTTTCAATTGCTCCGGAAACTAGACACTCAGAGCTTTCCAACGAGCTATCATGAGCCTCGTTTCGACACCAGGAAGGCTGCCAAATGTTTCCGGCAAGTCAGGGGACCTTTTGCTAATGAAAATTTGAAGTATTTTTGTAATTTTTGAACCTCTGTAAATCTGCTTTTTCCAAATGTGCGTTTAGCTATTTTTGCACTTGGAAAATGATGCAAAGTCAATTTAATTCCTTTTTTTAGCATTTTTTAGATATTTTATGGGATATTTTGTGCCTTGGGCTTTGCAAAGCCTCAAGGACAAGTTTAGATATTTATTTTGAACCAATGGCTAGCTAGTTGCCATGGTTGGTTTTCCTCCTTCTTGGCCTATATATTCCAAGAGGATTCATTGTAATAGAGGGATGAACTTGAGAAGAGAAGCAATATATGGTCATATGAGCTTTGGAAGAAAATACTTGTGTTATGCTTTTGGATTGCCTCTTGGATGTTCTTGGATGAATGATGAAGGATTGTTGATGGATTCCATGACTTGGTAGAATGGTATAGTGTCTCTTGATTTGTTGTTGTCTTCTAGTTTTCATTCATGAATACATTTTTCTTGCTTGCTATAGATAAGTAGAAAAAAAATTTGAGATATTCCCATGGAGGCACCTCAAATTTCCTGAATCTTCATAGCTTTTATGTTTTCTTCTTCCTTAGTTGCATTAAAGAATTCTTAACTGCTCTTTAACAACTTGAGGATATTGTTGCTAGTTTCATTCATAGTTCTATGCATGTTAAGTAGGATATATGGTGTGCCCTGCTTACCTATGACTGTCCATAGTCCCATCCATGAAACTATCTCTTTGACTGATTAGATTATCATCTTGTTGAACCAAGGAGGCCTAGTTCCGATCTAGCCCTTTGCCTAAAACTATGCGAATCTTGTTATTCAAAGTGCCCAATAACTTCAAGTACTGTGTTTAGGCATCCCGGCATAGTCTTTTGAGTTTTTAGTCCGTCTTATGTGTTTTCCCCAAAGTCTGATAGCCATTTCCCAAAGTTAGAGGGTCTTATACTTCTATGCATGGCTTGAATGTTTATTTCTATGTATTATTTAGCTTGTAGTTACATTTTGCATGTAATGGTTTACCATACCATGTTTATGTCTGCTATCAAACTAGTTATGCTTGAAATCCTTCGTCTTTCACAAACTTGATGTCCATTTACTCCATTTTTCCCTAAGATCCTTTCTACCTTGAATCAAATCGGCCCTTCAACAGCCTTATATCATCATCTAATAGCTTTCTTGACCTTTTGACCCCATAGCCCAGTTAATCTAACATCTTGTTATCTATTTTATATTTTTGATCAGTTTCATCCCTCACAACTTAAAAAACAAAAAACCAAAAAACTTACTTCATAACTAGCCTAAAATCAGAACACAATAAGCAAACAAACAGATATCTCTTACACATATACAGAGAGAGCCCTCTCTGAGTCCAGGAAGGCTAGGTCCTTGGGCTCCAAAGCTTGGTTTGATGTTACACTGTCATTTGGCTTGCCAATCAGCCAAATCACAGGACCCTAACACCCCAGACCGCTAAGTTAGCTGAAATCTGTTTGCGCTAAACATTCTTCACATTCCAAGGAGAGATTTTTGAGCAAACGTCAGGAGTAGCCATGGGTTCTCCACTATCCCCTATAGTGGCCAATCTCTTCATGGAAAATTTTGATAAAAGGGCCCTAGACTCGTACCATCTTAAACCTAAATTCTGGATTAGATTCATGCATGACACCAGTGTTGATTGGCCACATGGAGACAAGGAACTAAAAAAGTTCCAAAACCACCTTAACAGCTTATCCAAGGATATACAGTTCACCATGGAGGATGAGGAAAACAACTGTATCATATTCTTGGACATACTTCTCATCAAAAATAAATATGGTTCCATTGGACATAAAGTATTTAGAAAAAAGGCACACATAGATAATTATCTCCATGCAAAATCACATCATCATCCGGCAAAGAAGATGGGGGTACTTGTGAGACTTTTCACTCGAGCCTTCAGAATTTCTGATGACAATCACATAAAGGAGGAAATTGAATACTTAGAAAATGAATTCACTAATATGGGATACGAAAACAAGGACATCATCAAAGCCATACAAAGAGCCAGATCCGGAAACAAAAGAAATCCCCGTGATGAAACCCTAAAAACTAAAGCTTACGTCCCGTACATCCAAGGGGTCACCGATAAGCTAGCCAAAGTTCTCGCTAAAAATAACATTGAAACCTCATTTAAGCCCCTCAGGACAATCAAGCAGGTGATGAAATCTGTCAAAGACAACCCTGATCCGCTCCAGCAAAATGGTGTTTATCATATAAATTGTTCATGCGAAAAATGTTATATAGGATAAATTGGAAGATCTTTCAAGATCAGGCTCAAAGAACATGGTTCGGACATTAGGATCAGAAGGAATAAAACCTCAGCACTGGCAGATCACTCGAATAAAACACTCCACCACATCTACCTAGAAGATGCTAAAATAATAACCAATGAGAATCACTATTACAAAAGAAAAATCCGAGAAGCCCTTGAAATTATCAAGCATCTAGGAAACCTTAATAGGGATGGAGGTTTAGAAGTCAGCAGAAACTAGGTCCCCTTTTTTTCCCACTCTGGAATAACTTGTCCTTTTTCTAGATGTTAACCTGTCGCTCTTCCTTATCTCATCCCTCAGCTTCCCTTCCTTAAAACGCTTAGAAGGATCTATTGACTCTTCCCTTCCTTTTTGTATCCCTTTCCGCTCTTAAACCCTCCTCCCGCTTCTTTGCTTTCCTCTATCCCTTACCTCTCTATTAGTATTCCTCCCTTTACTTGAACTTTAACCCTAGTAACCTTCCTCTTGCTAAGGGTTTATTTCTTAATTCTATTCTAAATTACTAAAACTTTATAAATCCTGTAGCTTGTATTACCGCTTGCCTGTGTTTTATATGTTAGAGCCCCTCATTTATTATCTTTAACCTTCCCCTTTCAACCCCCCTTAAATCCTTTCCTTCCTTTAATGAATATATAGAAATTTTTACAAATTTTTTTTTAATTTAGTATCATTAGTATTAGTTATCTTAACTAATACTAGTTTTGTTAAATTAGAATTTGTCCCTTAACTTAAAATTTGATATCCTTGATCCTTGGTGCGTTTGACAAACCTTTTTAAGCTTTATTATAGCCATAATTAAATTAAAAATAAAAATATTATTATTAAACTTTATATACAAGCTTAATAACTAGATAATTCCTCCCTTAGTAGTTCCTTAGTTTAATTAATTTATTTTGGTTCATCCATAACTATGCTTTATTAGTGCCTTTAGCATTCCTTAGTTAGGTCAATCTCGTTAATATATATTACATTAATATAGGCAAGGTAATATAATAATTGATATTCTTTACATAGAGCGTATAACAGAAATATTTGATTCTAATTTATTTCTTCAAAATTAAATTACTAATTATTAGATGGTGGTCGGTTGGCTTCCCTGCACTCTTTAGTTTTATATATATATATATATATATATATATGAAATCTTTCCTCCTCTCTTTTCATCATAATTGGTCCTGATGATGGGACTTGTTCTAGACCCGAAACGTAGACATAAAAATGCTTACTGTGGAGATTCCGAACTCATCAACACAAAACTCACACCACAGAAATATGAAATCTAAAATCATATGTAATAGGAATAGGTTAACTTCTGCAATAGATTGTTATTTTAATTGGTTTTTTATGCTAGTTATTGCATACATTTTTCTTATGCTTCAAAGTATTACAAACCCTCGTCAATAATTTAATGAAGGAATTTAAAAACAATTAAATTTCTTGACATTAGTGTTAATTGTGCACATGTATAAGATGGTGAAACAAGCCTAGGTGAGAAAAGGATCATATTCCAATGCCTCCTTCATGTAATGAATCAAACCATATATTGATCACAAAAGTTAGAGACATGATGTGACCCTTCCTGAGGATTACAAGGGAATTAGTTGATTTTTTTGTAGGTAATGGTTTTATGGGTTGCACCTATGTTCAAGGGGTAAGACGTGATTAACCACAAGAAAATTATTTACACAAAGAATTGGAAAAAAATAGGTTCCATTATTTAAAGGAAAAATCAAAGGAGAGTTGGCCAAAGCATGGCTAGAAAACATGAATATGTGCTTTTCATTGAAATTTAATATAGCAATCAAAAGATTGGGTCGGCTATATATCAGTTAAAGGAATTTTTGTTGTTGTGGTGAAGAACTATGGATCCAAAATTGAGGTGTAGAACTATTTCTATGGAGAAATTTGAAGAACAATTTTAAAAGAAATATATTTCTAAAGAATATTTGCAAAGTAAATTAAGTGGGTTTAATGACTTAAAATATGGGATTAAGACAATGTTAGGATATGAGACTTAATTTATCAATATTTTGAGGTGTGATACACATCTTAACACAAAGAAGAAGAAGTTTAACAAGTTCATTTATTGGTTGAATCCTCATATAAAGAAGTTTCGTATTTTGATGCCCAAAACCTTACATGAGGAAATGCAAAGAACTATCATTTATAAAGAATAATTGTTTGAGAAGCTTTAAAAAATGAATGGAAAATATTTTTCAAATAATATTTTCCTCCTTTTCATGATAAACCCTCTCAGGTAAGATTCATGGAAGGATTTCTAAGCCTTGATTTTCTAGGTCCCGTGAAGCACCAACATGAAATTATTTAGGGCTGTAAAATTTTTCATAAAGTAGTGTTTGTTCCTAGCGATATTTTTAAAGCACAACGCATACCATTTTTAGGACCATCAAGATACAAAAATATATTCCTTTAGGTGGATGTTGGGATTGAGATTGACCACAAGTTTAGTATGATATTGTCCTATTAAATAACCAAAGGTATCTTCTAGTTAGAGTCAAATTATTTTGTAAGAAATGGGTAGAGACCAAGAATCCATGCAATAATTCATGATATTCAATATTTCATGTTTGACCCTAGTGCTAATGAAAGTTTTATTTCAGCTAATTTTTTTGTAATATGTGGCATTTTAGTAGTAGAACACATATATTTTAATAAATTAAAAATGAATTTGGGAAAACCTCACAATGTGGTTCCCTTGGCATAGGGATGTCCAGTACACTAGGGAGCATGTATTGATACTATAAATCATTATGTGACTTCTCTTCAATCTCATGGTATTATCATAGGGATGGATTAGCTTGTAGCTCACTAGGTTGTTTTGGGTTTTTTGGGAAAGATTTTACATTTTCATATGATTTATGGTGATATATAGTTCTTCATAGGAAGAAGAAATATCTGTCATTAAGATTTATCTTGGCTCAATAGTTGAAATTCAATTTAATGAAAGGTTTCCAAATACTTATGTTTATTGCTCTGAATGAAGGAAATCATTTATTTTTTAATCAAGAATCAAATATTACTACACCAGTGTTACAATTATTACAAGTTCAGCTTCAAGGGTTGTTGGATTTAGGTATGATTATTTATCCATACTCGTCGAGCCTCATTCAAAGAATGCCACCTTTTTACTATGCCTACACATTCTCAGGGTATTAGTCATGTTTGTTTTTAAGTGGCCTCATTTTTCCTAACTCAAAATTCCTCGAACTACCACTCAAGGTCAAATAGAAAGCTAAAAAATTTTAAAACTCACGAAAATTGTTGGAATGTGCTCAAGCAGCCAGGTATGCCTCAATGATGAATATTGTAATTCAAGCATTGATGGATCAAAATTGCATTGAGTTTTCATTCCTCCTGCCTATTTTACTCCCTTGTGTATACTATTGGTTACTTGATATTGTCACAAGTTTTTATATAACTATATCTCCTCCTCGTAATTTGCAAATATCAATAATTTTATACAGACTTGTTACTTTCTTCCCAAGTTCACTTGAATGAAAAAAAAGGGGTACCAACTAATTTTCATGAGATTTTATTTTTCCCCATGGCCTTTTAATTTATTCCTTCTTTCTTTTTTCACAGAGAAAAAATGATACTTTATTAATTTAAATAAAATAGTACACATATCAAATTTCATTTTCAAATTTTCTTCTTCTACATGCCTGTTTTTGCCTCACTAGAGATATTTCTGAAAAAAACTCGCATATATATGATATTAATGCATCTATAAATATATAAAAAATAAATAATCTAAAGATATTACATATTTCGGTGTTCTCAAAAGTGAAAAAGCCATATATGCCAAAATTCGAAAAATATATATATGTATTCTTATCTGCTAAAATCAAAACACTGCAACATTGAGATCCTCCTTAGGGAATTCTGGTTCTTCCTTCCTTATAAGTACTTGATATTTCCATTGTTAATCATGTTGCCCTGTTCAAACACAGAGAAAAATAACATACCATATTCATTGTGATTTCCTCTTTTTGATAGATATTCGGCAGTCCAGTTTTTCCCTTTTTGTAGGTGTGGTCAGAGGCAACCTTTCGAAATTGTTTGATCATTGTTTGTATTCTCTACATACATTTGGATAGGATGGGCGAACTGAAAGTGTTATTTCCTTTGGCCCACTCAATGATGCCTTGGCATGCCAAAAATCTGAATATCATCTAATCAAACCTATTTATCAGCTATCAACACACCCCATGAAGTGATTAATTTAGCTCTATTATTTTTTCCCATCCCTTCCTCCCACCAAGTATTGTATTTTTTATCCTCAGAAGGATTGATTACCATTCCATATCTACATTTCCTCCCTACACTAGCTCCATAAAAGAAACCTACAGGAAAAGATAGCTACAGATCTCTTGGGGATCCTGTACTGTTTATTTTTCTTCAAGGGACCAATATCAATTTAGTAAGCCACAATATTTATGATGTCATCATGAAGCTCCAAACATTTGTCATCAAATATGATTGTGTTCCTTCTCCTCCATGTGGTCCAAAAAATATATAATGGTAATGAATAATAATCATGTCTTATACTCTAGACTTTGAAAGCACTGTACATTGTCTTAGGAAAATTCCTTGTGACTATATTATAGCATTCCAACACCCCATCCCAAAGTGAAAGACTATATGGACACTGAATAAAGAGATGAATTTTATCCTCAAATCCCTTCAAACATAGAACATAAATCTAGGAACCTGAAAGACGCGTTTTTGAATATTTTTCCAAGTCAATAGTCTAATGTGTATGGCCAACCAACTAAAACCTTAATTTTGCTAGGAATATTCCATTTACAAATGACTTGAGGAAAAGTTGGGAATGTCAAATCCCCTTCCAACTTCGGTAAATTCCTATAAATCTCATGAACATGTGGATTTCCTTTTTTTAAATAGCCTTCCCATGCAATGTGATCCACACCCTCTCTAATCATTATCACAACATTTCTTAGAGCTGAAATGTAAGCTCCCCACTCCTCTGAAAGCTCATCTGGGATTTCCATATATTCTGCCGTAGACCAAGCCTTCAAGTCTAAATGCAGTAGGGAATATACTATGATATGATTCAGATACATGACATCCTTTTTATGTATATGATTTAAAATTTGGAAAAATAAAGAATGATTACCTTTAATTCCACAAATGACACCCAGACAGATCTTTATTATATTACCATCTCAAACAGCCCACCAGACATGTCTCATAAGTAACTATAGAATTTGATACATACTCTTCCACATGGTAGACATCTGATATTTTTTCTTGGCCCCAAAGGTTGTCCAAGTCAAAAAAAATTATTCGCTTAAGTATTTATCCTTGATGATCTTCGACCACAAACAAATAGCATCAATTGCATACCAAAGGTTTTTTATAATAAGAGACTTGTAGAAAATGCACTAATCCAGGATTCCCCATCCTCCTTCTTCGACTGGCCTTTCGATGAGAGACCATCTCACCAGGTGGATCTTATCTTTCGACCCTTAAATATGACCTCTAGACTAGATAAAACACCCCATGATAGACTATATGCTTATGATATTTTCTCTTGGTAGTAAAAAATGTGCACCCAATAAATAGAAATATTATGGATGACAACTTTGACAATCACCAGCCTACTACCCAAAGACAGGTATTTGTGCATCCATTCATCCATCTTATGTTTTATTTTGATGATCAGCCACTCCTAGTCCCTGTTTCTATACCCCTTTGGTTTGAGCCTGAATCCAAGAAAAATAAAACCATCTTTGATTGGTCTTGAATTCACCCCTATAACGTTGAAAATCTATTACACTTCAAAATCCTCCCCTCCATTGTGTATGAGCATTGATTTGGCCTCGTTCATAAATAATCATGATGCCTCCCTGAAATTTTGATTATTATTTGATATTTTGTCCACACATAACCATTTTTTCTGTCATCCAAATAGAAGGTCGTCTCAAACATTAGGTCAGTTACCCGAAGGTTTCTAGCAACTTGTACTCCTCTTATGATGTACCAATCCAAATAATTTTATATTTTCCAGCTCATCGTATCCACGAACAATAGAAATAGTAAAGGGGATAATGCACACCCCTACTGCAATCCCCTATGCACTGAGAAGAATGAATATGGAAATCCATTAACAATCACCACAATTTTTTTAGAATGGGCGCAATCCATAATCCATCGAATGTTCCTCATACTAATTCCAATTTTAATCAAGATCAGAGTAAGAAATTCCCAATCTATTCAAAGTCATAAGCCTTGATTAAATCAACCTTCAAAAGAAACCCTCATAAATCTATTTACCCTCCATGAAACCAAATTGTTCTGGAGAAATGAATCTTGTCATTAAGGGTTTGATTTTGTGAGCCAAAAATTTAGAGATCATTTTGTATATTAGATTACATAGTGAAATGGGTCTAAAATCCCCAAATAAAATCGAGTTTTGATTTTTCAGAATCAGATAAATAAAATTAGCATTGATCACCCCTGAGATGAAGCCTTTAACCGGGACTTCCTCAAAAATCACTAACAAATCATGAAGCATCAAATCGTTGAAGTGGATAAAGAGCTCCACCCCCACCCATCTAGCCCCAGAATTTTGTCCGTTGTGGAATACTTTAATGTTGAAATCAACTCATCATGAGTAATTAGATAACCCAAGGCATCATTTTCTTCTAGAGAGATTAGAGCAGGGACCATCTCACTAAAATCCCTTTGTACTCCAAAAGCATTACTTTTAGCCTTATAATTATCCCTTAAGTGATCAACATCTTCCCATTCCAGAGCGGATTGTGTGATATAGACATTCCCATCCGAATCACTAATCCTCTTAATGGAATTCATTCGTTTCCTCAAGTTGATATCTCTTTGGAAATATTTCAAGTTTTGGTCACCTTCTGCTATCCATAAGGCCATACTTTTCATTCTTAAATCCTTTCCCTGAGCTTTTAGGATGACATTCCTACGCCCTTCCAACTCCACTATTTGATCTCTATATAGCTCAAATAAATAAAGAGGAACTAGGGTGTTACATAGGTTCCTCAATTCATCCTCTATCTTTAGTAGATGTTGTAGCTCCTCCTACCTTTTAGAAAAAATCCAAGACCGAGATTTGGCTTTAATATTCTTCAATTTCAAGAAAATAGCCTCCATAGGAGACATCAAAAAGGGAGGAATCTGAAATCCCCAAACCTGATATACCAACTCCTTGAAGGAATATTGTTTCAGCCCACTACAAGGAAAAGGCCCTCTAGCAGATGTATTTGAGGAACCTCTTATAAAACTACCCCATACATCTGTTTCTAGCGAAGGTTACTCGAGGAGGTTGGCAAGTGGAGGGTTTTGCGGATGTTTTTCTCTCGGTGCGCTTATCATCCAAGATCACACTAGTGCTCCTTACAAGAGAAATCACTAATGCACATAAAACATTGGCACATCGGACATCGTTCACTCCATACACACCCACCCGGTGCATCATATTATTGTAGAGCATCGATGCTTCACAACTCTTCCACGCCGGTGCATCACAAAACACCACGCCAAAACAAAAACTGCCCGGTGCGTTGTTAAGAATCTGCACCGGTGCATCATAAAACAACGCGCCAAAATAGAAACCGACTGGTGCGTTCGTAAGAAACAACACTGGTTCACTTATAAACCACACGCATCGGAAAAGGGTTAAATAAAAAAAAAATACAGCAAAAAAACCTGATTTTTCACTTTTTTCAGTGCTCGAGAGCTCTCAATTACCGGTGCGCTCTACAAGAGAAAGCATCAGTGCACACAAAACATTGGCACACTAGACACCTTGCACTCGGTACACACCCTTCTGATGCCTCCTATTACTGTAATGCACCGGTGCTTCACAACTCTTCCACGCCGATGCATAATAAAAAATCATGCCAAAACAAAAACAACCTGATGCGGTGTTAAGAAATCTCACATATATTTTAGTCAGCGCCGAGACATGTGATGGACAGTCTGTGAGTAGCGAATCGTCATCTCATGATCGTTCACCTCGCTGCGCACCAGATGAGAATCCTGCTCCACTAGCATCTATTAATCATCATGGAGATGAGACTGGACCATTGGCCACGTCCAATCAGCAGCCTGCAGCATCCATCAATACTAGTCATGATCATGAGCAGGCTGGACCATCGACCATCGAGGCTACACCATTGACTGAGCAGGCCTCCACTAGTACTGCTTATATTGATGTTGTACTGCCACCAGCTAATCCATCCATCAGTACTAGTAATGATCATGAGTAGGCTCGATCACCGACTGTCAAGGCTGCACCATTGACTGAGCAGGCCTCCACTAGTATTGCTATTGATGTTGTACTACCACCAACTGATCCATGACATTTATATTACAGTTGTATATTTTTAACATTATTCAGTTATATATATTTATGGTACATGTATTTTATGTTCATGTTGTAGTTGTACTTAATTTACATGTTGGTGATCATCATCATGTGTATATTGTTAGGTCATGTTAGATATGTTCATTTAATGTTTAGCTTGCAGATATTTGTGTATGTGATAGCATGCGTTATTTGACATGAGATGTATATTTGATGTTTGTGTTGTGATGATGTTAATATAGAATGCTAATTTTATGTTTGAATGTGTTTTTTAGTCGAATATGATGTTTGTACAATGGTTATCATGATCGTGATGTTTATTAATTAATTCAATATTAAATGACCATGATATTTATTAAATATTATGTTGTGATTGTAATTGAAATTTAAATTTTAATTGTATGTAAAATTGTAAAATTGTATTTGTATTTGTAATTGTGATTTTAACTATAATTGTATGTAAAATATGTATTTAATGTAAAATTTTAATTTATTGTGAAATGATTGTAAATGTAATTTTATTGTAATTGTATATATGACAAATTGTAAAATTGTAATTGTAATTCTAATTGTATGTAAAATTCTGAAATTGCAATTGTAATTTTAATTGTAATTGTATGTAAAATATTTATAAAATTGTAATTGTAATTGTAAATGTAATTCTAATTCTAATTCTAAGTGTATGCAAAATTTTAATTGTAAATGTAATTGTATGTAAAATTAAAATTGTAATTGTAATTCTAATCCTAATTGTATGTAAAATTGTAAAATTGTAATTTTAATTCTAATTCTAATTCTAATTCTAATTTTAATTGTAATTATATGTAAAATATTTGTAAAATTTTAATTGTATTATTGTGAAATGATTTTATAAAAATATTTAAATTTGTAAGTTTGTAAATAATTGTAAAATAATAAATCTAGAATAATATGAATTTTTGTAACATAATAATGTTTAGAAAATAATGAAAATAAATTCATGTTCTTTAGAATTATCATTATTTTATTATGATCTTACATACAAAAAAAAGAACTCTATACAGTCTGGTGCACTTATCATCATAACATGCACCGATACGTCTTATTACTTAGATGCATCGGTGCTTCACAACTCTTCTGCACCGGTGCGACATAAAACACCACGCCAAAAAAAGCACTTTGATCTTACAAACCGCCCTAGTGTGCCTATAAAAAAAACACACACTGGAACAGGGTTATTTTGTAAAGTGTAGTATTGGAGCAGCGGAGGGTTCGAATCGCGGGCAAGAATTTTTCTGAGGAGATGAGGTTTTGAAAAGGTGAGAGTTCGAATTTCGGCTGAGAAGTTAATAGAAGAGAAAATGAGTAATTCAAACAAAAATATGGACAAATACGCTTACAGGGATGCAGACGGCTACAGAGCTCGACAGAGTACAAAAGGAGAAAAGGAGTACAGGTTGAGACTGGAAGAGATCATTTGGTTGAAATAGGAGATAGGGTTAAGAGGTCCCATCATGGAGAAATGGAGAACATAGTTGATGGTAGATAAATATCAATCGAGGCTGTCGATAAAGCCAAGAGGCACCATGAAGGGAAGGATTCTCATTCCCTTAAGGACATCAGAGAAAGATCAATTGACATTGTTGATCGAGCTGGTAGGTCCCATGAAGGGAAAGATTCTCCAAAATGCATTTAAAAGCAACTGGGAGTATTGTCCAAGCTTTGGTTGGCTTACATAAACTTTTACCGGCAAAGCTGACATCGCATAAAATGACATCTTCGGCTTTCAATTGAACCTGAATGGCATCTCTAACTTGTCTGATTTATGGTCCAGTGGATGAAACCAGTAAAAATTCTGCTTGTATTATAAATGGAAATCCAGTGACCATTTTTGTGGGAAGAAAAGCATAGATACCTGCAGCTACCATATTTCCACCTACAAATCGGTTTCCCATTGGAAAAGCTAATTTAATAGCCTATTTTTCAATGTATTTCCTCTGCTCAACCCTATACTCATTTTCTATGGGAAACCATTGCCTCCACATGTAATAACTACATCATCTAGTTGAAAATCGGTCTTCTTCTGCTAAGAAATGCAGAATGAAGGACTCATTGTCATTGCTCCCAAAACATTACCCTTATACAGATTATATGTACTAATTATTGGCAAGCCATCCATCTATCTGCAAATTATATTCTAAAACATATTGGTTGCAAATAGTTAAGTGTTAATTATAATAGGTTCACATGCCACAATTTCCCACTTGGGCCCTGTAGTATTGCATCTTCACATGCCCCACAATGCATTCTCTCCACATAATCAGTGGGGACCTCCTGCAATAAAAAAAATGCATTGGAAGAATAGTTATTTCCATCAAGAATTTTTCCAATCCCAATTCTCAATTTTAATTCTAATTCTAATTCTCAAGAATAAACAAAATTCTAATTCTCAATTTCTATGGTTGCAGTTCACTAAATTTTGGTGTACACACCTAAAATTAATTTCAGCGCCTTCACCGTAAATCGGTGCTATTGTACATATAACTGCACCGGTGCGATGCTATTAAGTGATGCGCCGGTGACGAATAAACACAAATAAAAAAAAACAAAACTCTATTTTCTTTAAGTGAAAAAAAAAACGGCAAATTAAAAAATGGGCGAAAAAATATTTTCGAAAATCTAATTTCATAAAATAATTCTTTAAATACTAAACACTTTTCATTATTTCACTATTTTTGCTAAAAGTTTTAGCCAGATATTTGCAAGAGAAATACCCGAAGCAAGAGAGCATGAGGGCACTGTGGAGCAGTGAAATATGTTTGAATAGAAGTATTCAGAAAATCAGAAACCAAACCTCTCGTGATTCAAACCTTGTATCATATAATTTCAAACCATCTCTTGATTAAATTTGATTATTTTTTTTACTTTTTCAGCCATTTTTTAAATTTTCTTTAGTTGTATCCATTTTTACCTTAAACCCTTCATTTTTTTTGTTTTTTACCTTTCTTCTCCCTGTTTCTGTGATTTCAGAATTAGGGCTTTTCATTTTAGATTGACATCCAACCCACGGGATGACTTGCATGTTAGATCCCAATCCATTCGGCCATTGCATGAATTTTTGGAAAAAATGGATTTTTTTTATCGGTGCGCCCTGCCTAACCTAGCGCACCAGTGCGCTGTATTAGAAATTGCACCACGCAAGTACTGTATAATAAAAATTTTGAAAACATTTTTTTTAAATCAATGCGCCATATCTGAAATAGGGCACTGGTGCTCCATGTTACGAGGATAGCACCATATGGTCTATTACATTTTTTGTGCAATGTGTTTATAATACCTCACACACTGTATGGTCTATTATACTATTTTGCAGTGCATTTTTAATTACCCCATGCATGGGCGGCGATGCGTACATTATGAATGGCGCACCGGTGTCTTGAGATTTATTATTACCCGAAAAGTTGACAATTTATTTATAAATATATTAATGAATGATATGGTACATGTTGCAGATTGATAAAGAAATGACTGAAAATAGATCAAGTAACAAAAATAATGATAACACAACAAGAAAAGAAAAAAAGGCAAGTTCTTTGTAAATTATTTATAAAAAATATTATTTTTGAACTCTATGTAAGTTTAACTAATATGTATTATTTACTGTGTATCATGAAGAGCCACAAAATGATGAAACTCGATAAGATTATTTCTGATCTAGGACTAGAAGAGCATAAAATCTTGATGGAAAAATTGCAAAAGGATGAATCAGATGAATGGAAAAATACTATCGATCCAATATGAGTTTCTTTTTTTAATTATCATTAATAATATACTTAAAATTATTAGGTAACATGTGTCAAACAGTCTATTAATTCACATATGGTTAATGTTCTTCATGGACCAACAACTCAGAAAATGAATGTTGTCCTAAGAAAATAAAATAAAAAATAGAACATGCAAATGAAAATGAATTGCTCCTTAGCTCATCTAGAGTGGTGTTGGAAGTTAAAGAAAGGGAGAAAAACTTTTACAAAATTTTGAGGGATCTAGTGGAATGAATGTATAAATTTTCATTCCAATTACAATACAAAAATAAATCCAATGATTCCAAGAACCAAATTTTATCTAAACTACAGGAAAAGTTTCTAGAGAATTGGTCAATGAGACATGTTAGACTTTTAATAGCAAAAACGTATAAAAACAAAAAAGAAGGAATGAAAAAGTAGTATTTCTTTACATGTTTGTCTAGAATTATTTATAAATATCACTTTTGTTATATTTACTTTTCATATATCAAAAAAAAAATTATATATTTTATTGTCATGTTACATTTTCAGGAAGATTATGAAAATCTCAAAAGATGAACGAGCTGATATCATAAATATGCTAGTAGGAATGTCCAAAAAGGCATACAAGGAGATGGTCAAAGAAATGGACAAAATTGCATTGCAGGAAGAGCCATCTCAACAACAATGTGCAACAAATGTAATATGTAATCATTAAATGTTCCGATCATTAGGTACAATAAATAAAAAATTTAGCATTAAATATTAATTTTCAAGAATTTTCTTATAGAAAAGAAAAGAAAATGGAACCCATTCAGCACATAAAAGAGGACGACAAGAAAGAAAAGGGTTGATATATAAGTTTGTGAGTAATTTTTATTTCCTTATAACAACTTAACTAGATTTCATTTTTTTATTTTTTAAGTTGTTTTACAAAAATATTCATTGAATGTCTTCAAATAGGTGCTAACATTCAAAGAAGAAGCACCAGACGAATTGATTGAAATTGGGTTAAATATGGGTTGTGAGTATATGTTAGGATATAATAAATTAATTGTGGAATTTGTAAGCATCTATCGATCTCTTCTTTTACTTAGCTTCGTCTATAATTAATAGAACAAAAAAACCTTTTATATTAATTATATGATTTGCTATGGGGTATAAAACTTGCAGGAAACAAAGTATGGAACTGCGCCAACATATGAAATTTTGAAAGATGGCATGGTACATGGTTTTGAAAGAATGTGTGTAGTTTATGAGTCAATTGTTGCTATGGTACGTCATTTTTCTTTTCAATTTACATTGATGTACATTATTTAATATTGAAATTTTCATTATTCTCACTAATGTATATACACTTATTACAGTTTAATTTTTTTTTTGTAGATGGAAGGTGAAGAAGAAGAAAACAATCAACAGCGTGAAATTTTTTTTTTCTGAAAATAACCCCAAGTCATCGAAGTAGCTTTAGCAGTGTCAGAAGTTCAAGCGAAGAATGATGATTACTATGTTTGGATATCAAAGCAAGGTGTTGTATTTTTTGAAATATGTCTGTGAAATCAGACATTTTGTTTAATGTAATGGAAATAGTGTCCCAATTTAAAGACAAAGTGATACCAATAACTGTCCCATTTTGTATGACAAATATTGTCTTATATATATATATATATATATATATATATATATATATAATATTTTCTAATTTATTCTATTGCGTTCTCCATTGTCGTTCTCAAATGCACTAATCAAAATTTAATTCACATGAATATTGTTATAAGATATATATGTTCGACTTTTGATGAATAATGAATTTAAAACAATCACAATATTTGCACTTTCACAGGTTGATGTTTCTAAAAAATGCAAAATAAAAACTGGCGCATGTCAGTTACTGTACACCGATGCGTTTGTATTCCCAAGCGCACTGGTGTGTTTCTACCACCTATGGGCACCAGACAAATACCAAAAGAAATTAAAAATATTGGTGCACTTGTGCGGTGTGTTTATGTGTCTATATGCACAGGTGTTGTTGTACGACCTATGGGCACCGCACGAATACCAATACCAATTATAAATCTCGGTGTGTTTGTGTGATACTACGCATAGGGGTGGTTATGTGTCTATAAGCATCGGTGCATTTGTATGACCTATGGGCACCACACAAATACGGATACCATTTATAAATCTTGGTGCATTTGTGTCATACTAAGCATCGGTGCGTTGATATGACCTATGGGCACCGCACAAATCCCAAGACTAATTAGAACAGCCCATGCATTGTATCACCAACAGTACGCCTAGTGCATTTTTATACCTTAATGGCCCAATGCATTCTCCTTCGACCGCCTCAGGGCTCCTTCTAAATGTATGCATCGGTGCGTTAAAGCTAGAGTAGTGCACCAATGAAAAAAAACATCCGTAAGAACCTTCGGCCGCACATTTTTTTTGTTGTGTTGAATTTCCGTTAAAAGCTCTGCCAAAACCTTCGTAACCATAAACGGATGTTGTAGAAAATGTTTTTTTGACAATTTTGGTCAATTTTATAACACTAAAAACCTCTTTTATAACCTCCGCTAGAGGGTCTTTTCCTTGTAGTGGCCACCGCGGATTGAATTTAAATGGGTATGCCCAATGCCTCTATAACCCTTTCCAATTAAATGCTATTGGAAAATGGTCTGGAATGAACATTAGAATAATAAAATATTCCACTTCCAACATATTGTTAAACAATGTCTCACTTACCAAAAAATATTCAAACCGTTTCGATATACATTCCCCACCCGATCTCCCATTCTTTTAGGTTGGATCCATATGCTCAAAAATTACATCTGACAATGTGAGCATTTGAGGTCAAATCCCTCAGGCACAAGATAAATTGCATTTCTTTATCTTATCCCAAGAATTGACCTTCTCCCTAGCAAGTTATAAAAGGCTAGTATACTTCATGTGCTCTTTCCTTGAAAGAAATGTTTCACCTATGCACATTTTTGTGTGTTTATAATTTAATATGCTTTCACCTCTTTTTTAAAATATTTCAAATCAAGATCAACGTGTGCATTGGGAATAGTTACTATTTGGGAGTGGTTTTTATACACGACTATGGTTGCGACTTTAACTCGAGGTCAAATAATTATTATAATAATGATGCATTAGCTTAATATATATATATAATATTCATTAAACGATACTGATCTGAGTATGAATTATAGTTTTGTTTTGCTAGTTTCATCTTCAGATTTAAAATTTATTTGTTGATCTTATGCTTGATGTACATAGGTTTCCTTATTGTTTATGTGTGCCAAACAAGTAAGTTAACTTAGTTTTATGAGTGAATTAAAGAGAATAAAGCATGAAATACATATGTTGAACAACAGTAAAAACAAGAACAGAAAACCACCACAATTGATCGATCAACACATATTTTTGATGAACGAGTTCACCTCTCCTAGGCTACATCACCTTGGTCCAGCTTCCATGGCTTGAACCAATGTATTAGCTCAAAAGTGAAAACATTTTTTTTTACGTTCACCTACAACTCCTGAAACATGCCTCAATGAGTCTAGAATGTCCAAATCTATTTGAAACGACTCTTCTTGCTCCCAATTTGGTCAAAAATTGCTCCAGATGTGGTCAAAACAATTTTTCCTAGGAAATCTCCTCCAAATTTGGAGAAGACTCCAGTTAAGGCCACCAAAGTTATAATTCTGCCGAAACTGGTGGAACTTGTGAAAATAACCGCCACATTAAGCTATTGTTTAATAAATGTAAATTGCAGACTAAATGGGATAAAGTCGAATTAAATTTGCATAAACGTGCTTATAACATAATCCTGGTTTAGTGCATAAAAACAGCGATTAGGGTCTAATAACCTGCTTATTAAAATTTAATCTGCACATTATCAAAAATATGCGGCTGTGGTTTTGGTTGACTAGTCGTATGGGGAGGGGGCTGGCCCCCACCATACCCTCGCCGCTCCAACCATTTGATAAAAAAAAGAATTCAACATCGTATAAGGTTAAGTGTCAACCCCGTGGTGTATTGTCACAGAGCGCTGGTGTTGTGGAGGAGATCATGGGGTCGAGCCCCGACCTCCACCCAGTTGGTGTTAAAACTTATGTCCCATAAACCTTTGTAATTCAATAGAATGTTTAGAGTTTGGACTTAGGTCTTTGGACCTTAGGATATGTAGAATAAAAATGCGCCCAATACATAATACATGCCTCCGTCCAACCTTTGACCTTGGTTAAAAATTAATATGCCACCATATATATAATAAAATCGGGCCTTGGAAAATAAAAATAGTTTGACCATCCAATGAGTTAATTTGAACTTTGGAGAGGGTCCACCAGAGGGGGCATGTGGTGGCCCCTGGCTGCACCACATGTCAACCTTTGGTTGGGATGTCCCTCAACCATATATAAAAATATTTCTCATTCAACCTTGGGAGAAAAACTTTTAAAAAAATCACTTTCAAACGAAACCGGCGAATCTTGTTGTGACATGTGTCACAGTATCATTGGAAAAAAACTAAAGAATATTCCCCATAATATACCTTGTATGTTGACTAGGCTACCATGTCATCAACCTGTGACTGTTCTACAATTTTTTTAGCTATTTAGGAAAACGAATAGCAGGCTATATATCCTTCATCTGGACATTTTTTTTTACGAAAAGAATTGTGTCGGATTCCTGGCCACGAGCTCTTCGCTGTCGTTCAGTTTCTAATAAATTTTGAGAATTTTCATTTTTGAGCTTTTACACTGAGAACATGATCATTCCTCCCCAACAGAAGCCTTATTGACCCCAAAATGTCTTTTATTACTGATCATTTGGATGAGGGTATTGTTCCCTCACCCTTCTAGTCTCTATCCACTGAAATTTTCCCATTTTCATCAATTGGAGCTTTTCAAAAAAGATTAACTTTTTCCTTCACTCTTGTGACCTTCTCTTGTTGTCATTGACACCGTCATGCTGTAATTTCATCGAATTTGCGGAGCAGCAAGCTATTATTGCAGAAACCATCTTGTTCCTACCTCAATCATTAATCAACAAAAACTTAAAAATTGTCTCACCTTGCACATTGTCATCATAGTGATTCTTAATTGATCTCTCTTTTTATTTGCATCGACTCTTGAACAAGTATCTTCTCCATTTCCATGTACCCTTTCGAAACCAAAAACAAGAATTTGTGGAACCCATGCCTTCTTTTTCAAACTGCTTTGTTTTTTCTCTTTGACCTTTGCACTCTCTTGCACCACCATCTTGCTTCCAACACTACTCAACACTGATGTTGACTGCTACAAATGTTTTACATCTTGTTCACCTTCTTTCAAAAACAACCTATTAGAATCCTGAAACATCTCATTAAAATAATAAACAGCCTTAATGAAATAAAATTTCTCATTTGAGGCATATTTTTGAAAGGTTTTATTAAAAACATCTCTATGTGTGATCATTAACAATGTCAAATTTTGACATTCATTCACTATCCTCTTCATTTCTCTTGCATGTATAAGAGGCAAACTTGTTTTCTTCTTATGTGCTCCAATTATGTATTGAATATCATATTTAAACAAGTGATATTGATTCTCATGGCGATGAAATACTGATTTCCTATCATACAAATAAGGACTTCCCAAAATAATACCTGATATCTCAAGTGGCACCACATCAAGTTCAACTTCATCAAGAAAGTTTGAATTGATGGCGAATCTTCGTATGCACTTCCTTGTAACCTGAAAGTTTTCATTCTTGCATATCCACCCTAAAGTATAAGGTCTTGGATGTCTAACAGTTTCAAGGTCTAGCTGCTTAACCAAGTCTTCAGAAATCAGATTAGCTTGTGACCCACTATTAGAAAGTGTGTTTATATTTGGATGTTTAGAGACGACTCTAATATGGAAAAAAATTATTCTTGTATCTTCATCTTGAGTGACATTGGAACAATTTGAAGAAATAGTGTTTGCTATATTCTTACCTTTCAAACCCATGGTTGGAATCTTTGTCTCATCTCCTGAATTTGAACCTAAGTCATGTTCAATTATAGCAACAATTTTCTCCTTTTCTTTGGCTTTTAGTTTTTTTGGCTTCAACTGAGGATGAAGTTTCCAATAGTGGTATTCATCATGGACATTCTTCAAACAGTTTTTACATGTGATTTTATCTTTATCTCTTTTGAAAGAGCTATTTTTCTTTAGGCTCTTCCATAAAACTTTCCCTTTCCTTTTCCCTCACTATCACTTTTCTCATCTATGTTATGTTTCCCTCTTGCTTCTAAATGTGTGGCTTGAACACAAAACTCATTTATGTTTGTGGGATTAAAAATGAGAATAGTGTACATAAGGCAAATTTTCAAACCCCCAATGTACTTTAGCAAAGTTTCTTGGGAATACAAATTAATACCCAAAATAAGAGCTCTTCTCCTAAATTCATGAGTATAATCTTGCACACTTTTCCCTTTCAATCGTCTAAAATTTTTTCAGTCCATAATTTTCTTTTGCATGTAAGCTAAGGGATAGAATTGTATTTTAATGGAAACAATAAAACTTGACCAAGGCATGGAGACCTTACCGTAGTTTTTAATCTCTTGAGTCATTGCTTCCCACCATACAAGTGCAGATCCTTCCATCCTCAAAGAAGCCAATTGAATATTTATGTCATCTTCATGAAGATTTTGAATTCTACAATACACCTCCAATTGACGTATCTAATTTTCCAATATTTCTACATTTACCTAGCCATTATACATTGGAAGCTCAAATTTGACATCAAGTTTGAGTAAGTTTTTTTTTCCTCTTGTGGCTTTTGAGTGAGTATGAGTGGTTTTTGTGGTGGAAGTGGAAGATGATGTTGATGGTGATGATGGGGATGATGAGGATGGTGGAGATGGATTTGTATTTCCTACACTGCCCTTTTAAATCTTCTCTTCATCCTTATTATCTTATGAAGTTCCTTCTCCATGTGGAGGCTTAGAACCTTCTCCTACTATTCCAGCAGTAAATGCATCAAACATAATTTTAACAATCCTCTTTATGTCATTGAAGTCTCTCTTGACATAATACTCTTCTAAATGACCTTCAGTTTCTCCAAAAACTGACATGATGGCTATGGATTCAAGCTCATCTTCTAGTGCTTGTACCTCTTCAATCAATTCAGCTTTTTGTGATATAAATTGAGGTGCTTCAAGTGTAGCTGTGAGTGAAACTTTGGGTGGAGATGGTTCCCTTGTGGCTCTCCTTCTTATGGTCCTAATCTCAGTACTTGCAACTAAAACTTTCCGTTCACCTTTCTGCAACTTTAACCTGTCAGCATCAAAAATTTGCAACCATTAAAACCCTACTTGCACAAAAATCAAGCAAATATCAAGAAAATAACATTTACAACCTTGGGATGTCATACCAACTTGATCTGAGTATGAATGTTAGTTTTGATGTGATAATTTTATATTCAGATTTAAAATTTATTTGTTTATATTATGCTTGATGTACATAGGTTTCCTTATCGTTTATGTGTGTCAAACATATAAATTAGCTGAGTTTAATGAGTGAATTCAAGAGCATAAAGCATGAAATACATATGTTGAACAGCAGTAAAAACAAGAACAACAAACCATCACAATTAATCCATCAACACAGATTTTTGATGAATGAGTTCACCCATCCTGGGCTACATCTCCTTGGTGCATCTTCCATGGCTTGGGCCTCTGTATTAGCTCAAAATTGAAAAATTTATTGTTTACATTCACCTACAGCTATTGAAACATGCTTCATGAGTCCATAATTTCCAAATCTATCATAAATTACTCTTCTTGCTCCCAATTTGGTCGAAAATCGCTCCAAACATGGTCAAAACAAATTTTCCTAGGAAATATCCTCCAAATCTGGAGAAGACTCCAGTTAAGACCACCAAAGTTGGAATTCTGCTGAAATTGGTGGCCGAAAATCTCGCCACATTAAAATATTGTTTAATTAATGTAAATTTCGAATTAAATGGGACAAACTCAGATTAAATTCACATAAGTGTGTGTATAACATAATCCTGGTTTATCGCATAACAATAGTGATTAGGGTCTAATAACTCACTTATTAAAATTTAATCTGCACATTATCAAAACTCTGTGCCTGTGGTTTTGGTTAACTAGTATTATGGGGAGGGGCTGGCCCCTCCATACCCCCGTTCCTCCAACCGTTTGATAAAAAATAGAAGTTAGAGTCGTATAAGGTTAAGTCTCAACCCCATGGTGTATTTTCACAGAGCGTTGGTGGTGTGGGGGAGGTCATGGGGTCGAGCCCTGACCTCCACCCAATCGGTGTTAAAACTTTTGCACCATAAAACTTTGGAATTCAATAAAATATTTAGAGTTTGGACTTAGGTCTTCGGACCTTAGGATATGTAGAATAAAAATATGCCCAATACATAATACATGCCTCTGTCCAACCTTTGACCTTGGTTAAAAATTAATATGCCACCATATATATAATAAACTCGGACTTTGGAAAATACAAATAATTCAACCATCTAATGAGTTAATTCGAACTTCGAAGAGGATCCACCAGATGAGGCACGTGGTAGCCCCTGGATGCGCCACATGTCAACCTCTGGTTGCATTTTCCCTCAACCATATATAAAATAAATTCTCATTCAACCTTAGGAGCAAAACTTTAAAAAAATCGCTTTCAAACCAAACTAGCGAATCCTGTTGTAACACTTGTCAGAGTGTTATTGGGAAAAAACTGAAGAATATTCCCAAAATATACCTTGTATACTGACTAGGCTTCCATTTCATCAACCTGTCACTGTTCTGCAAATTTTTTAGCTATTTAGGAAAACGAACAATAGACTCTATCTCCTTCATCTAGATTTTGATTTTGATGAAACAAATTGTGTTGGATTCTTGGCGACGAGCTCTTTGATGTCGTTCAATTTCCAAAAAATTTTGAGCACTTTCATTTTTGAGATTTTACACTGAGCACCTGATCAGCTACAAGGAAATTTATTATCCTTTTGTATGTATCCCACTCATCGATGGGATCCCTCAAAACAATAGGTTCTTGAGAAAGAAACCTTTGACGTTTCCAATATGAAAGAATTTCTTTTTATATAGCAAGGGAAAATACATATTTTCTTTATGAATCCAATTTTAATAGAATGTATTTGTTCGAACATGTTCATTAAATCATGAATATTTTCAGCTCCAACAATTAGCTTAGTTGGTCGATATCCCATTGTTAATTAATTTTCCAGTTGGGAGGTCATAGGGTCAAGTATTCTCAATGCCCTTGGGGTTAGCCCTGATTGTTTGTTTGACGAGTAGATCCCTTAAGGTTGATCTGCCTGGATTTTCCCATGGATATAGCAGCCACCTACTGTATGTGAACCACCCTTAAAAGAAACATGAATTGTTTCATGTTTCACATTCCTGTCTATCGATAGAAAGAGGAGGACAATTTCAGAGGAATCAATTTTTTCCCCTTGAAAACATATGAACCCACGACTCTGTCATTTAAATATCCCTAATTCAGTGTTTTCCTTACCAATTCTGTAAAAATAAAACCTTTCCCATTCATGGAAACAATCAATTATTGGCATACATATATGTATCAATATAGGTGTTCATTCATGGGTTTCAATATTTCATGTATTTGCATGCTTTCATTATGGACTAGAATTTCAATCTTTTCACACCCACACGGTGCTCAGGATTTGTATACCATGTCGCATCTATCCACATGTGTAGTTCCTCAAATCTAGTTATGAAAAAAATATATAAAATACTTACATTCATGACAAAGGATTTTGTTGTCACATAATATACGGTTGTCTATAAAATAAAAATAAAATTGATTCTTTCAAATTCTATGTTGTTATGTATATTTATACTTCTAAAATTTTAGGTAAAACCATTCATTTTCTTATTTATTTTCTCTGTAATATTATGAAGACCTATAATTACATATCAACTGTATTGATATATCAAGAAACCATTCCCTTTCCCTACATATTTTTTTCCTAATTTAATTTTTAAAAGACTCATGTAATCGTAAATTTGTTATTGTTAGAATATATTATTTTTCCATAACTTGTAAGTAACTTAATTTTTTTTCATAGTATGATTTTTTACAATATAAATAGGGGAAGATGGAGAGGAAAAAAAATATAAATCGGGGGATAAGAAGATAAATAATACCTAGAGTGCTAGTCCATTTTGATGGGAATTTAGAGGAACTTAGGTAGTTGCTCCAAAATGTCATAGTGAACCTTACAGGGAAACCGGTTTACCATCCCATCCTCCCCACATGTTTGGCCCTCTTGTTGTTCCCAATAATGATAGTTGGAAAAATGTGATTCCAGGACAACCTTTGTGTTTTGTTCAAAACTGGCCTATTGTTTCACTACCTCCTCCTCCTCTCGAAGAAAATGCATCTCATCATCTGCAGTTAGTTTCTTCAAATTTTTTGCACTCTCCATAGGCAACACCTTAGCCTTCTAGACCTACTAATCAGTCTCTTCTATACATTGTCCAAGTTTATAAACAACCTATTATACTTTCTCATCTAGTTATTCAATCCTCCAAACATGTAATCACCCCTCAACCTACTCTTAGGAATAAAAATAAAAATGCCCAGGTCACCTTTTTTTATTCCTCTTATTTTTCCTCTCACTCAGTGGCATCACACCCTCACCACGAATAGCAACATGCTGAAATTTCTCCTTCCCATAGGTTGAAATGACAGTTAATAGATGCTTTTAGTATGATTTTGGTGCACAAATGGACATTGTTTGGTTTCTCCTACTATTTGTAAATATCATAGTTTTTTGTATTTATGTGGATATTTTTACAACACCTATTTAATATGATGCCTTATTTTGAGGATTTTTATGATGCATATATTATGTTATCTTGAAAATGCACATGCATTATAAAGGATATATTTATATATATGGATCATGATCATTATGAAGAGACAGGAGTTTTTTTGGGGAGGCATCCATGGGGACTATATGTTTATTTCTATTATTGATGACATTTATTACAACATGCATATAGTTAGATAACGATGGTTTTATGGAGGCATATGAACCATGTGTTGAATGTGCATATTTTTTGGATAGCATTTGTTTTTTTATTTTGAAAGATATGTATGATGACTGCATGATAAATGGATAGAATTCATGTTGAAAGTATTTATTATGGTTAAAGTTATAACAAATGACATCTTTTATGGAACAAGGAGGGTCCCACCTACTATAAAACTTCAGTACAATCCATAAATTTAATTTATTTAATTTCACCTTTAGAACCCTGTCGTCAACCTCTAATTAAAATTAGATTAGAGAACATGTTATGATTAATTAATCAAGTGGTTCAACTCCCTAACCATTTTGATGGAGTATAAAAGAGGGAGAGGGATATGAAGGCAAGGGAGAAAAGAAAGTTATCATAAGTATGAACTAAGTTCTAGTTGCCATACATTCCCTCTAATTTTAATATTCTATGAGATATGAGGATTTGAACCAAAATGTGGTAGCAGATATCATTAAAAGGGAAGATATTGTTTAACGAGAAACTCGACTTATCCTCTGGATTCAACATTTTAGGTAACTTGATTTTCTCTCAGTTTTGCTTGTCGTTTGAAGGTCTGGTTTTATTTAACAGGTGCTAACATGATCCAAGTGGATATTTGTGGTCACCCACCTATTCCACTTGGGGCCCCACCATTCTCTATTTTATTTTTTTAGTTTCGGCACAACTTACTATTTTTAGCAGTTTTTCGGGTCTTGAACTTCTGGAGCCATTTTGAGGCCATAAACGAGGTTTTTTGGGAAAACCAGGAGTAGCATTGGTCCATGGACCATTGTTGCTAACTCAAAAATTTTAGTCCTCGGATAGATCTTTCTAACAAGGTATGGTTTGCATCAAATGGAGATCGTATGCCAAAGTTACGTCCCTGGGAAGTTGAAACACCAATTTACCCAAACGGGGCCCATAGTTTTGGCACTTCATCTCCTAAGGTTAGGGGTTTTGATGTTTATGGTTTTCCATTGTTTCTAAATAATAAATAGGCCCTCAAGCCTCATTGTAACTAAGTTCAGAGGCCTGTAGCCACCACATCTCTTCTCAGAGATAGCTACCAGCGCCCTAGCTAGTTTATTTCCATTCTGTCTGTAAGCAAATTTTAGTTCTTTGATATTAATGAAATGAAGTGTTATTTCCGCTACACCTTTATATTTATGGTTATATGTTCATTCTGTTGCATTCCTGCATAAATCTGGATCAGTGGTATCAAAGCGGTCTGCTTTTTCTCGATCCTTCTTTGCATGTTCCCAATGAGGTCAGGATATAAGGAGTTAGGGCTTGATCTAGTTGAACCTTCGCAAGATCAGCCTCGCAAACCTCGAAGGATGACCATGGGGGATGAAAAGAAAGATGAGGGAGCAGGAGATCCTATCAAAATATTGCTCAAGGAGGCCCCAGAGAAACGAAGGAACGCGATGATGGATAACTTTGCCCAGATCCTTCAACGACTGCCCACCGACGGCGCATCTGCATCCAGCAGCCACTCTGGAGGTGCGACTCCTTTTTAGGTACAAGTAAATTTTGAAATTCCCATATTTGAGGGTTAAATAGATGCAGATGCCGTAGATATATGGTTGAACCTATTAGAAGAATATTTCTTGGTTCATGAATTTTTTGACTGGGAGAAGATTATTTTTGCACTCATCAAAGCTACCCCCCATGTCAAGGACTGGTGGGAAACCTACTGTGAGAAACAGGACCAGACAGAACCCTATCTATTCTCAACCGTACCAACTTGGAATTATTTCCGAGACACCATCAAGGAACAATAATATCCCGTGGGGAGCTATGATTACAAGTACATACAATGGACCACGCTGCGACAACAAAGGGATCAATATGTGCATGAGCTGACGAATTTGTTCCATACCCTGCGCACAAAGTTGGGTATCAAAGATTCAGAGAAACATCTGGTGCTAAAGTATCGTATTTTTCTGTACAGATACATTCAGGAGGAAATGGAGTTCCTCGACATCTCCTCGCTTGGTACGGCATACCGTTACGCTGCCAAGATTGAGCAGAAATTCAAATAGAAGAAGTGAGACTTTGGATCTGCGAATCAAAAGCAAGGGAAAGGTGCTCCCAAACTATAAAAAAAAGGACAGAGCCAAGGCATGGTAGCTCAAGATAACCTGTCAAAGCCACAAGCAAATAACAACACCACAAATCCAAAGAAGGAAATGGGAAAGTGGTGTGAGTTCCATAAGAGCTCCACTCACAACACAAGTGAGTGTCGGGCCAAGAAGTCGCTAGTGGCTGAGATGAGGGCTTCTGAGTCAGATGCATGCTCTGACTCTGAATCAGAAACTGACAAGGGGAATGAAAAATGGAAACAGATTATTGATGCGGAGCCCAATGCCACTGCTACCACTACGAAGATCCAGAAGGAGGAACCAGAAGATCTAGAGGAGGAGGAATGTCTCTTCCACTCCCAGATGTGGGTCCCTGGTACAATTCATTGTCGACAATGGGAGCCAAAAGAACCTCATTTTAGCAGACACCGTGAAGCGGCTGGGCTTGCCGACCACAGCTCACCCACATCCATACACCATCAAGTGGCTTCACCATGGACAAGATCTCTGTGTCAGCCAGCAATGCCGCCTTCCCTATAGCATCAAGCCCTTCATGGATGAAGTATTATGTGATGTTGCTCCTATTGATGTTTCTGATGTATTATTAGGACAACCATAATTGTGGAAAAGTCATGTTGTATATGAGTCTCGGCCTCGTGCTGTTATTGTTACTTTGGGAAATAATTTGTACAGGATACCCGAGGTACCACCTCCTACTTCTATCTCTTTGGTTACTGCAAAACAATGCAATAAGCTCATTTCCCAAACCAGGAAATTCGTTTTCCTGATGATCTACCCCCAAGGAAAGAAGAAGACTATGGCCACAACCTCCAGACAGGGCTCCTCTACACGACAACAACAAATGTACAAGGTTGTGGAGGAGTATGGGGAAATATTCACCTCACCCACAGGGGTTCCTCTGCACTGTTAAGTCAAGCACCTGATTGATCTGACCCCAGGTGCACCACTACCCAAAGGACCGATCTATCGGCACTCTTTTATGGAGAATGATGAAATCAAGAGGCAGATTCAAGAGCTACCGCAGAAAGGTCACATCCGACCAAGTTCATTGCCCTGTGGAAGCCTGATCATGTTGGTACAGAAAAAGGATGGGACGTGGAGACTCTGTATTGACTATCGGGCGCTGAACAAGATCACTTTCCGGAATAGGTACTCGATCCCACGGATTGATGACCTTCTGGACCAACTCAAAGTGGAAAAATATTTCAGCAAGATCGACTTGAAGTCTAAGTATCACCAGGTACCAATTGAACCCTCCGATGTGTGGAAGACTGCCTTCAAAGCCAAGGAAGGCCTTTTCGAATGGCCGGTCATGCCTTTCGGGTTGACGAATGCTCCCGCAACCTTCATGAGGTTGATGGACGACATCTTACAGCCATTCACCAACTCATTTGTAGTGGTGTACTTGGCTGACATTCTGATCTTCAGCCAGACTTGGGAAGAGCACCTCCACCACATCTGACAAGTCCTCCAAACACTGCAGCAACACAATTTTTGTGCCAATTTCGAGAAGTGCACTTTTGGCATGACCTAGGTTCAATATCTGGGATACATTATTGATGAAAGGGGGGTGCATGAGGATCCAACCAAGATCTAAGTCATTTGGGATTGGCCAACCCCAACCACTATAACAGAGCTTCGCGGCTTTCTGGGTCTTGCTAATTTCTACCGTAGGTTCTTGTTGGGATTCTCTCATATCACTTGGCCCTTAAGTCAAGTCACCAAGGGAGGACCGAGAGAAAAATTATTTTGGTCGTAATCTCAAAAAAAGGCGTTTACAAAATTGAAAAATCGCCTTTGTTCTGCCCTAGTGCTCACATTACCAGACTTGCAACAACCATTTGAGATCGAGATAGATTCCTCTGACTATGCTATTGGGGTATTTCTTACTCAACAGGGACATCCAGTGGCATATCACAGTGATACATTGTCTGACACAGTTCGCAAGTATCCCACTCATGACAAAGAAATGTATTCCATTGTGCAAGCTTGTTGACAATGGAAGTACTACATTTTGGGGAAGGAAAAAATCATCCACATAGACCACCGGCCCCTGCAGTTCATACAGACACAAGGGAAGTTGCAGAATGATCGCCATTAGAAGTGGTCCACATATCTACAACAGTTTCATTTGAACATCAAGTACAAGAAGGGTAGCACCAATAGTGTTGCAGACTGTCTCAGTCAACCACCGATCGTGGCGCTCACCACCATTCTTAACTCTTGTGGGCACGAGACTTCTGATTGGCTGCTTCTCTATGAGAGCGACCCAGAATTCGGCCACACATACAAAGCACTCTTGGGGTACGCAAGTTGCAAATTTTCACCTCCAAGATGCACTTTTATGTCACCTGGGACACCTTTGTGTTCCTTCAAGCGAGCATGCCAAGATGATATGGGAAGCACACTACATTCGATTCGTTGGGAATTTCGGGGTCGAGAAAATAGTAGCAGTACTGCAGAAGTATTTCTATTGGCCGAACCTTCGAAAGGATGTCGGGAAGCACATCAAATCCTGCACTGCTTGTGCCATTGCCAAACCAACCATCAAGAAGCAAGGCTTATATACTCCTCTACCTACCCCTAGTCGACCTTTGGAATCCATCTCCATGGATTACATGTCGGGTCTGCCTTCTACTAATCATGGAAATGAATGTGTTTTCTTGGTCTTCAACAGATTCTCAAAGATGGTCATTATGGCGGCCTGCAAGAAGAATATCACAGCAGAAGCCACTGCTGAACTCTTCTTTGAACGAGTGTGGGTGCACTTTGGGATCCCACAGTCTATCATATCAGATCAGGATAGCAGGTTCCTCAGCACATTTTGGTCTAGCCTTTGGTCAATGCTAGACACCAAGCTCGCCAAGTCCACAACTTTCCATCCCCAAACAGATGGCCAGACAGAGGTCGTCAACAAAATGATTGTACACATTCTGTGCATGTACAATTCCAAGCATCCATGCGCATGGGACGAAAGCCTCCCTTATGTAAAACATAGTTATAATCGGGCTCTCCACAGCTTAATTGGCCATAGCCCCTTTCAGGTGGGCTTAAGATTCCATCCACTATGTCCAATTGACGTAGCCATGCCATTTGCGGCTACTCAGGCCGATTCGGCTCATGTCCAGTCTGAAGTGGACAAAGAAAATAGCTTCATCGAGCACATTCAACACATCCGCCAATAGGTTCATGACATATTAGACAGAGTTAATGCTAAGTACAAGCAACGCCATGATCAACATCAGGTGCCACACAACTTCCAGGTGGGCGACAAAGTGTGGCTACATTTGCAGAAGGAGCACCTCACTGGACCCCACCGCAAGCTTCACCCGCTCCAATACAGGTCGTACCCCATCGCCAAGGTTGTATGGAATAATTCCTTTGAGCTTAGTATTCCACCCTTCCTTGGTCTGCACCTAGTATTCAATGTGGACCTCCTTTGTCCTTACTTCCCACCTGTACTGGACACCTCTGACATTGCAGAACAAATCACACCAACTGAGTTAAACCCAGACTGCATGGAATAGGCCACCACATATTATATCATTGACATGCAAATCAAGAACACTCGCCAACAGAAGATCCAACTGTATCGGGTTGTTAAAGCTGGCCAACTCCTGCACCAAGGAAAGTGGTTCACCAAGGACCAAGTTCAGTAGAAGTTTCCTCATCTCATGGAAGAACTTAACACAATGGGGACCATTTCATCCTAAGGGGGAAGGAATGATCCAGGTGGATATTGGTGGTCACTCTCCTATTCCACTTGGGGCCCCACCATTCTCTCTTTCAGTTTTTCAGTTTCGGCACAACTGACTATTTTTAACAGTTTTTCGGCTCCTGAAATTTCGGAGCCATTTTTAGGCCCTAAACGACATTTTTTTGGGAAAACTGAGAGCAACATGGGTCCATGGATTGATTTTTCTCACTCAATATTTGTAGTCCTTGGATAGATATTTCTCACGAGGTATGGTTCGCATCAAACGGAGATCGTATGCCAAAGTTACGTCCCCGGGAATTTGAAACACCAATTTACCCAAACGGGACCGATAATTTTGGCGCTTCATATCCTAGGGTTAGGGTTTTGGATGTTTAGGGTTTTCCATTTTTTCTAAATAATAAATAGGCCCTCGAGCCTCATTGTAACTGAGTTCAGAGGCCTGTAGCCGCCACATCTCTTCTCAGAGATAGCTACCAGCACCCTAGCTAGTTTATTTCCATTCTGTCTGTAAGCAAATTTCAGTTCTTTGATACTAATGAAATGAAGTGTTATTTCCACTGCACCTTTGTATTTATGGTTATATGTTCATTCTGTTGCATTCCTGCATAAATCTGGATCATAATATCCATTACTTTTGCAAATAAACAGGTTTTCCATCATTATATTAGAGCATATTAAGGTATTTTAGAGGTTGTCTCATCGTTTATTAATCTTTACAAAACTTCTATATATGATTTTTCATATTGTTGATGTTTAGAATATGATTTGTTCAATGTTTCTTTATAGAAATATACCTTCTTGATTCTGTTGTACTCGCTAACTCTTTATTGGAAGTTATTTTCTATAATTTATAATTTTAACGCAACTGAGGCTCTATAGCTTTTTGGGTCTTATAAATTCTTAAAACTCTAATTAGTTTGATGTTTTCCACGTCTAATTTATGATATGTGTGTGTGTGTTTGTGTGTGTGTGTATTTTAATGTGTTCATTTATATTTATGAACTTTTATAAAAATTTAAACATTCTTGTGTAAGTATTGTATTTTATTTTCCCTTTATGTTCGTCCAGTGTGTAAATAATCATGTATAATCACAAATGGTTGTAACTTCTCACTTCATTTGTCACATCATAGGGCATAAAATTTAGGGCTTACTTGTCCCATTATCTCACCTGGCCTAATGAGATTCGAGTAGTTGGTTAAGAAAAGCACAAAACTTCTCTTTAATCAATAGTGGTGTATCGTCTCTTTCAGATTAAGTAGTGGTCATTGGGATTTTCTGAGATTTTTTTTCCCACGCAGTGTCAAAATTTAAGCTTGTTATAAAGGGGTGGAAAATCATTTTTCATCTAAAAGAAAATTAATATTAAAAATTTATTGTAAATATTGCTATGAAAATAATATTATATTTTTTTTTTACTAGGTAATGTGAGTCCTAAGATGGTTGGCAAGCTTAATCTATGTCATTAGTAGTAAGTCTTCATGGCTAGAATTTTGTTCACAGATTTTTGAATGAATGAAATTTTCACCATAGAATGCCTTAACAAAACACCTTGTGACCATCTACTCTACACCCTATGACCAAGTATATTATACTTCTTTATTTGAAGGGTGATGAGAATGATGAAAAAATTGGATAAGGTGTTGTACTTGTTATTATTTTTAATATTTTTTGTTATTATTAATCATTTTTTATTTATAATAAAAGGAATGTTTAGATATTTCTATCATAAAAAAATAAATAGATAAATAAATAAAATAAAATAAAATAAAAATATATATATAGTTCAATTTTTTAGTAATAATAAACAAATTTTGGTTATTTTCTCTCTACCATCTTGGAACAATATCAATAAATTATGACATAAAATGTGTGATGTAGTTATACATATGCAAATATATTATGCAAAGGCTATAATAATACCTTCAAGTTATGGTCCAACGAAATGTTTGAAATTTATTTTTTTACTAATTTATTGGAAAATATATATTTTCTTTTCAAAATTAAACATTATAAGTTGCATTGGTTAATGCTAAACTAATAATGGTCAACTTAAAATTGATTCTAGAGTCTAATAGGGACTAATCATGATTTTGCAACGTTATTTAAAGTTAATTAATAAGCACATAAAAAGTTAATACTTATAATAAACTTATAATATAACATACAATAAACTTATAATATAACACTGTTATTAACAATGGATGTTCGCCCCAACTTTACCATGGATATTATTAACTTTAAAATAGGCTTTGATAAAATAACATAAGCCAATGCCATGACTTACCAATACCACATTACCAAAAACCATAACTCATTCCGCAATCAAAATATTTTATATATACTTAATTTTTATTTTATTTAATAACATTTTTATTAATAAAATCTAAAATAAAAGGGGTTATAATTTTGAGATATATCTAAAACCTCTACCCTCATCACCACTAAAAACATTTAGTGGATATTCCACATATATTAAATCATGGTTTAATAAAATAGAGAATGAGAATATTTTTATATATAGAGATGTGAAATTTATATATATATATACTTAATTTAGATGTGAATCTACCAAGCTCCGAGATGGATTAAATCTCTTTCACTCCAAAATAAGTTTTCACCTCAAGAAATTTGATCCCTCTCGGCACTCAGTAGATCTGGAGTTTAGATGAAGATATTGTTGATCCCACATCAACAGTGCCTTCATCTTGTTGACGTGGGATGATACTTGATTGATGGTGTGGCACTAGTGTTCATCTATCAATTATTAATGTAGCCATGACACCTAACCCTACCTCCTACTACCATGTAAATCCTTCATGGCCTCCCACTTACTTTATTAATTGATGGGCCCCCTTAATCTTTATCTGCCACTTGGAATGATATTAGCCATGGATGTGACAAAGGGTCCCATTATATCCCTACATACTCCACTTGGAACATTATCCTTGGCTAGTTTTATGGGGTGAGATCTAATGACAAAATCTTATTCTGTGGAATAAAAGTGATTAGGGATTAATAATATTACCTGTATTTTTAAATATTTAATGGTTGTCATTAGATGTGATATAATGGTCAAGATTTATTTTGAACCTAAAAATGCTCAACCTATGCCCAGCCTTTTACATTTTCAAATATCCAATATTATACATAAACTATGATATGATAATCTATATTAATTTCAAAGAAAGAAGTGTTTGATATATAATAGGGAGATTATTGCTATAAATAAGCCATAGGATGACATGTGTACACAAATTTTTTTTAGAGCAATAGGAAAATGGGTTTGGATCCTACTTTACGATCTCCAAAACCACCTTTGGAATACCAGTTTCCATATGGCCATGAGTGTCATTTGTGCATCCCAACTCCACTGGGTAGCACCCTACAACATCCACATCATCTAGTACTAGTCCATATCACCAATATGGTCCACATCATATTTCTGATACCCATCCAAAATGAACATTTTAACCAATGTCATAATATATTATTTTCTTATTTTAATTCCTCCATAAATCCACCATGAATTTTGAGGGTTAGCTTCTGTCATTGAATTTTACCCCTATACTAGACCAATTTAACATTATTGTGCCAACAACCCTATGGATTTCATCCAAAATTGAGTATTTTTCTCAAAAATTTGAGTTTTCCCCAATTATATCCTTAAGGAATTATGTCAAACACATATTTTTCAACCATTACTCCCCACAATATCCATTAATAAAAAAACTCAAACACTTTACAAAAACATGCAGTTTCTTTATATACAAGTGGATTACAACCCATATAGCCCCAATATATAACTTGTAGCTTTAATACCACTTTGTTACATACCTAGTATTGTATCTCAACCATTGAGTATATAGATTCATCTTGAAACTAAAAAATTTAATTTCTCTTCTTGTTTTTATGTTGTGATCCTCTCTTTCATATTATTAATGATTTAATAATGCAATAAGGAAAATGCATGCTTATGTAAACATCATTAAATTAATCATAATTATATATGCATACTTACATATGAAAACATAATAACATTCAAAATAGACAACATTAAATTCAACATAATCCCAATAAACCATAAATAATTATCTTTATGGGAGTAATTCACCAGCTAGATATAAATGAATGGCATTCCCGCCAACCATAGGCTCTCTAGTGTGTGTATTATTTATCTAATAGGGCCAACCCTAAGATGAGGCTATGATTCCACAAGGACAAACTTTCCTACAATTGGTTGTAATTCTCTCCTGCAACCCAATTTTCCTCATAATTCATAAGTTGTTAACTCTCATAACAATTCCAATTCACTAGCTTTCCTTCCCCTTCAACCTACACCACACAAGGAATGAGATTCTCCTCTTCCATGTAGTCACTTAGGTTTTTTCACTTCCCTATAGGTTGGCCATGAAATATCTATGCTAGGGACTCTAATAATTCTTAGTTGTAATGGTTTTTCTCAATCACAATAATTCCTCATGTACACGGAATACTTTAGTCGTAATACCCATATTCCTACTATTACAGGTCATATTGTGGCATAGGTGTTCCTCACAACCTTAGGAAAGAATAGATGATAAATTTCCCCCCCAATAGCCAAAATTCAAATATTATATCTACATGTCCCCATCTATCCATGTGTCTTCCTAAAAATCCCAAATACTTCACATGGCAATTAATCTCAAGGTCGATATAACTTAGGATAATATCAAATACAGACTTAGCCTTAGAATTAAATTCATATTTTTCTACTTTGACCCTCATTTAAACCCTTAAGCCCCCTTTCATTCCTCTATCACAAAATCATAGCCCCCCATGTATTTTTGTCTTTCTCCATTTGAAGCTAGTCATGCATTGTTTAATTTTTCAATGTACAATTTACACATTTACATTCTCATTCAACTCTTAATATTTCATCATGTATACATTTAAACATGTGTAATCTAGTTATTAAAATTAGGGTGTTACATTAATCACATAACCATTGTTAATAGCATACACATTAACTTGTACACAACTTCTGCATATAAGTAGGCCAACATATCTAGATAATAAATTCCAATCATTTTAACATAGTTCCACCAATAATAGCAAACAAATACAACAATTGGTTGTAATGTAGTTTAACTAACTAAGTCAAAATGGGTGTTACACAAATGCCTAAAAGAGAGATCATTTCCCCATCCTCTTCATCTAATCCTTCCAATTTGATAGCATTTTCTACCACAACTTAGATTTTAAATGAGCAACCCCAAGGCTTATTCTCTAATAACATTTTCTTTTCAAAATTTTCTTCTCAAAAAATTTTATAAATATGTTTTAAAAGAGGTGTGTAAACTTAGAAATTTTGAAGATTTACAAGCTATGTATTGTCAAAAGATTTTGAAATTAGTGAAGATGTTGTAAGAAGGGTATTTGTATATCCACATAGAGGTTGTACTTATTAGGGAGTAGTTTATCATATTCATTCGTACAAGCTGTTTTAAAATCACTCAAAATTTAGATATATCATTTGGAAATACCATATTACATTCATTCATACAAAGGATTTTAAAATCATTAGATATATCCATTGGTAATACCATATCACATTCATTTATTTAGATGATCTTAAAATACTCAGAAAATTAGATATAGCATTTGGTGATAAAAAGTGAAAGGATAGTTTAAAGTAAATATTGATATAGGTTTTGTGGGATGGATTTAATCTACCTAGCAAATATATCACTTGGTGACAAGAGAGATAATTTATTTAAAGATAAATTTAAAGGATAATTTATTGAAAGATAGATATCAGTATTGTGGGATGTAATTTAACTTGTCTATAAATATAGAGATAAAGAATTTATAAATATCGAGATAGAAAATCTCTAATGTATAGAGAGAAAAAAGTAAAAAAATTAAAAGCCAATAATATATTGAAATTCAAGATATAAAAAATATTAGAAAAAATAAATAATTATACTATCTAATATTAATATTATTTTTTTTAAATATATTAAAAAAATATTTTATGAAATAAATTTTGAAAATAAAATTAAAATTAAAAAGAAAATTCTTAAATAAATTTATTAAGTAAATTATATCTATATCATTGTAACATCCATGCCTATGGATTTGGATTTTATATATCAATCACATGTTTGATGGTAGTGCATATGTAGTCTATTAGACCAATGAACAAGCAACTCACACTTAGATAATGCACAAACAGCTCATATGATATAATAGTTAGATAGTTGTAACCATCTTCTTTTCTCCAAATAATTATTTATAGACATATTTTAATTTATGATATCATTATGCATCTGAGAGAATAAATTCTGACTAAATTGTGATAGTTTTATTTTATCCTACATGCTTTCTCTTTCTCTGCGTATATTTATTTATTTTATATTTTTGAATTTACTAGATGCACTGTAAAAAAGGGTGCTTTGTGATGATGTTAGTATTAATCAATCTTTTAATCACCTTGCTGGGAAAAACGGTTATGAATATCCAGAGATCAACCACCCACAGTAAGATTCCCTTTGGCATGGTAGATATGTCCCAGGCTGACAACATAATAGGACAAATATTTTCTATTTATAAATAGCGTGAGGTATTTGATTAGCAATCACATTATTTTTCTAATGCAACAGAAAATATCTAGCTGTCGCACCTCTATTCACTGAAAGGCTAGCAGAGATTCAGTGCTAAAGTTGAATCTACGTGATATAGAAGAACCAGGTACGTAAGCATTCAACTGAAACTGGATTTATTTTCAGCTAAAAACTCTAAATTTAGATATACAAAATCTTTTCTTTCTCTTCAAAGTTTTGTACTAAATTACAGGCCAAGAGGGACTGTGTTAATGCACAGTGAACTGAAAGCCTCTTTTTGTAACATTCCAAGAACATGAAATTTAGCAGATGAGAACGATAGCCCATTTGAGTTTGGTAACTTAATATACATGGGAAACGACACGTGGTTTCTAGAGATTTCAAGAAAAATGAATTGGTGGTCCAGCTAAAATTTTGAAGACCATTTGGTGTACAGCTTCTGAATTGATGGGCCATCTAAAAGTTTGTCAGGAAATTTGGTGTGCAGTCTTCTGAATCCAATCCAGAGCCAACCTACAAAGTGGATTTTGCAGAAGGAAGAACTGAGCAGCCATGTTCATATGAAGGGTTTCAGCCACTAAAGAATATAATATGGTATCATATTACTGTTGTTCATTGGACCACTGGTTGGATCTGCGGGCACATGCACTTCTGACGCACACTTTGAGTAAAAAATGCTCCTGGTGCTTGTCAGTTGTCCTCCACTGCCATGGGGTGCTACTTACGACTAACTGTGCCAATGAATGTTTATAGACCAATGAGTATATTTATACACACTTGCTGGAATTTTGACTGGAGAATATTTGCTGAAAAGCATGCTTCTCCTTTATATAGAAAAATGATATCTAACATTGATGACAGAAAATCACAATGCCTGGAATGATCAACTATTGGAATAAGGATTATTATTTATACCAGAATGTGATCAACTATTAGAATTAGAATTATTATTTATACCATAATATGATCCACTATTAGAATAAGAATTATTATTTATACCGGAATGTGATACGGATTGCCAATATTTTTCTCTGCAGCTTCAGTAAATTCAAATCCATGAAGATTTTGCAAGTATAATACACTTTTTTGCAAGTATAGTACATTGAGATTATGCATGTCAATGTACTGTTTATATATTAATATAATCAGCGTTTTTTTCTTCTGAAAAAAAAAATTCAAATCCATGAAGATTTTGCAAGTATAATACACCTTAAAGGAATGTACAGATGGAAAAAACAATTGAAGACACAAGCATCATTCCACACCTTCTCAGAAGGAGGATGGTAACAAATACCAACTTTATTTTTTCATCTTTTATTTTCAAAATATAAGTAGTACATATATTTTCAAACATAGGACATGTTACTCACACAATCTACTTTAAAACTTGCTACTTGCACACAATATTATATAGAGTTACTTAGGTTTTATTGCAGAAAGCTTCAAATTTCTGCTCAGCACTCCACAGAAATGGAGCTTATTTATGCTCCTGCAGCCATTCACATAAGTATAAATCTCAAATCCAATCACATACGGCTGTGGAACCTACTCTTCCCTTCCCCTCCCCTCCCACCTAAAAGAAAGAAACAAACAACGTGGGCCAACGTGTCAGCATCAACAGTGTATGCTGTATATTTACAGAACTGAAACTGCAGTGGTGAAAATGAAATTCCATGGATAAGATCAAAACCAAGGTATGTCAAGTTTGCCTCAGCTCACAATCTCAATGACCACAGCTTTACATAGTTTGCAGGAAACCGTCCTTCCAATAATAAGCTGTCAATGTCTATGTTCTGCACTGGTCCATGCAAAAATAATTGGCAAGGAAGCACAAGCTTTCCCTTTTGTAAACATTTGAAGCCAAACAAAAAAGAAGCTTCAAAATATTCTATATCCCTTCAAGCATTTAGCTGATTATAGTCAGACTGTCATGCACCGACTCTTAAACAACAAACTGGTGCTCCAGCAGCAGGTAATAGAGCAGGAAAGACACTGCACCGTCTCCAATAAACCGACAGAGGTGACATATGCTGCTCAACTCTGCTGCAAACAGCCATTTGAAAAGCCCCATAAAAGAAGAAATACCTACAACTGTCCTGAAATTATCTTCTACCTAAACAAATTATATATGTGTATACAGTAAAACTAAATAGAATACTCTACGGTCTTGGAGGGGACTTGGAAGTGATCTCTTTTCTGTATTAATTGACATAAACCACCAACACCTTTTCTTTTATATCAGTGGGCTGACAGATAATCCATAACTTGTAATATCTGGCCATGATCCTCCATTCCAATAACTGTTTGAATCTCCAGCAAAGAGTGGCTCTGATGCAGGTACCTGCCAATCTGTTGCCAATGCATTTTGATCCTCTTCTACCTTTACTGATGAAGATGGTAACTTTGTGACCACTTCAGGCTTCTGATCATTCTTAGAGGAATCTTCATAAGTTAGAAAGTTATGTCCTTCACTTCCTGGACTATTGTCTATCTGTCCATCTCCAAAGGGAAAAGACAGTTTCTGTTGCTGCTGCTGCTGCTGCTGCAATTTCCAGTGGAAGTCAGCTGGGTCATCCAGTCCAGGAGCCATTGGCATAGCAAAAAGAGCAGATGTCATTGCTCTTGACAGTTGTGGCTGGCTGGTCTCAAACAGTGAATTCTGGTCTGTGCTTAAGCTAGGAAAATCCAGACCGGGATTGTTAGACTTGAATGAATTAAATGTATTTAAAGCTGAAAGGTGTGGTTCCAGAGAGGCCGATTGGTTGCCACATGAGATCCCTAGAAAGGAAGAAGAGTTACAGTGGGCCAATGCTGCTCGGTCCTGCTGAATTCTGCTAAAGGGGAGACCATTTAAGTTCATGTTTTCTCCCCCATAGTAAATGGATTTTGAAGATGGTGGAAGCGTTGGCTCAAAGGGAGAACGGTCAGGTACTTCGTTGCCTGGGGCTGCAGAGGTGGATGCTTCATTCTGAGCAGAGACAGGATGGTCTATTGCTCTCTTGGCTCGTTTGTTCTTCCTGCAACCCCCACCAACAGGAACGTTACGTAAGGCACCTCCTTTGGTCCAGTATCGCCTGCAGGTCTTGCAGAAATGGCGAGGTTGTGATAGATTGTAGTTGTTATAGTAACAGAATTTCGTGTTTGCAGAATCACATCTGGGGCATTTCAAAGGCTGTTCAGCCTGTGGTTTGGTTCTGCGTTCCAGCATAGGTGCCCTTGGGCATGGCATGAGGTCCTCTGGAAGCTTTAGTGCACTGTTTTGCAAGAAACTCTGCAGAAATTTTTCAGGACAAAGACTTGAATCAGAGTATATAATATATCAAAACCCAACCACCAATTCTTTTGAGTTATAGACAGAACAAATCTCAAGACTCAAAGTATCAAACAGCATAGATCCATCAGGATCTTCTAGGGAAGAAAAAACAAAAAACAAAAAATGGGACTCTATAGCATCGGGCACCTCTCCATTCATGAATATAGTTGATTGTGTGTGGGATTAATATGTCTGTTTACTTGACTCTTCATTATTTAGGAGGGGTTATGTAATTATCTGTGTTGAATATTAAACCAATTTGTATTTAAATTCTTACTATTTTACAAAACCAATTGCATCTCTCTACAGAAGAGCATCTAAAAAGAATTCTGCAATCAAATTGTATACATCTAAATAGTGAGAGAAGCTATCACAAACTACTAAAACAACCTCGCTTCTAAATATATTCTAAGTTGAACATAAAGAAATTCACAATCTCAGGAATCTGAAGGTTTGTGATATCTACTGTCACCCTGAGCTACAACGTTTAGTCTAGTAGTATATCTATAAACCCTAGTTTTAGATATCTAGAAACTAGAAAAAATCAACCTTATGTACTCTAAAAAATTCAACACTAGCAGGCATGTCCTTCCTTAAGATCTTTTCCATCATTTCAGTAAGAAATATATACTGTTTCGAAGCAAGGTCCTCACAGACGAGAAACATGTACTGGTTAAAGACTTTACAGATCAAACACAAGAATGATATAGCTGCAACTGTTCATATTATCTTGTGATAAGATAGCTTAAAACACCAGCCATCAGAAGCCAAAAACCCGGCTTAACAAATAAATTGGGATTTCAATGCTTAAGAAAGGGAAGATGCTATGAAGTCTATGCTCATAAACCCAGGCATGGCACTTAAACTGGCAAGCTAACACCTGACTGAGTGAGGGAGGATGAGTGAAGGAGGATGCCATGAAATCTTTGGTTACATGATAGGATTTCCTGCATCTGAGTGAGGGAGGATGCTATAAAATCTTTGGTCACAAGAAAGAATCTGATGAGAATTGTTAACAGCTAGAAATGAGGGAAGATTCTGTGAAATCAGAATCTTTGGTCACTTGAAATGATCTGTGGAAAATGGTGGCTGTATTCAGAATCTTTAGACTGTGTACATGAATCTTGTGGCTTCAACAATAGGTAAAGGAGAATTCAAGTGCAATCAGCTGAATCCAATCTTTAAAGAAAAGATCTTACCTGGGTCCAGTCTGCAGGATCCATGCAAACTTCAACAGAACTGAGCACCATTTTGCTAGTAAAAAAACACCCTGAATAATTTCCAAACAGTGATCCCTAGATCTGCCCCCAATTCTTCACAGGTCACGTTCTGGCGTTAGTCAGCAGACACATGTATATCAACAAAACACTGCCTTGTCTTCTTTTCTCAGAGTTGTAAGAATATCTCATTTGAAGGCCACAGAGGTTGCTGTAAAAACCGAGGCCGAAGGCAAATTTTTGCAGGAGCAGGAATGAATGGATATGCGAATCAGATCAGAAGAAGAAGAAGCAGAGAAAACAGACAATGTCTCGTGCGAGAAAGGCTCGAAGTATTTATAGGTGAAATGAGAGCTAGACCTCCACGGAACGGAGATACATGGCAGACCCACACGAAGAATAATGTTGATGGCATTTGTTAATTCAAAACTATTGCGGCTGATATTCCCTTAAACCAATTACGTCGCCGGGAAACAGAACGGACCGTTAAAAATCTATGGATCTCGACTGTGAGATGTCGTGTGGATGTTCAGAGAGAGAAAGTGCGCGCAGGCCGGTGTTGGCAGGGTCGGTGGAGGCCAGTGGGCTTCGCCGCCCCGGCGGGCCCTTCTTGTCATCATCAGATGCGAGTGGTCGGGATTCCTTCTTTCCTTTTTTATTAGCTCCGTGTCAGGCTTAGGACGGGCACGGAAGAGAATAACCACATTGGAGGGTTTCCTTTTGATTGGATATATACAATATATATATTAATGGTGTGGAGAAACCTGATTGATATATATATATATATTTTTTTACTGCTCAAATTATTTAGATTGAGCATCTTTGGCAGTATGACATTTGCCTTGCAGTGGTTCTGACTTGGTCAGCTTGCAACGTTTGCACTTGGCTTACAACTATGTTAACTGGTCCCAACTCAAAATGCCCCTTCAATATCATTAGAAGTTATAAAGCCAAGTCTAACTGGAGCCAACTTTCCATCATTTTCTCTTAAGCACTTTGAATAATGTAACTATATTACTTATTTTTTAAATTATAGTATCGAATAATATTTTGACAAAATTAGAGGTTTAGTTTAAAGAAATGGTTTGGTTTTGGTTTGTTTGTTTTTTTTTTTTTTTTTTTTTTTTTTATTCAATTATGTTTTTTAATTTAAATAATGTTTTTTTTTCAGAGAGTATGTTTTAAAAAATGTTTTTGTTGGTTAAGAGTTTGTTTTCTTTGGACTTAAGCAAATATGTTAAGAGTTCAAAATTTTGATATTAGTGAAAGTTGTTTCTGTTGGTTAAGAGTTCGTTTTCCTTGGACTTAAGGAAACATGTTAAGGGCCCAAGACTTGGAGGAGTGAAAACATGCCCTCTTATGGACCACCAGTGAGTAATTCCATAACTCCAAATAGCCTGGTTTTTTTGAATAACTGTGATGAGTCATCTTGCATTAGCCAATAGCAACTAGTGATGTCCCTAATGCATATCCTCACTACTGCTTTGACAGCTCAATTATAAAATGTTTATATATATATAACTTTGTCATTTTGGGAAATAAAAATGTATATTCAATGATATAGGCTTAACAACATATATTCGATAATTCAAAAACATAATCTACCTAATTTTAACTAGATTTCTAACCAAAAAAATCTAGAAAGAAAAAGATCAAAACATCACCTCATTAAATTGCTCCAAAATTAAATCACAATATAAAATAAATATAAGAAGTGTCTTAGCTCACTCATAAATTTTTATTAGATAAATGATACGAAATGAGTGTTTACATTAGTGAACTACCACCATATTATTTATATTATTTATTTGGCTTGTTTTTTTTGGAATAGGACTTCCACAATTTTATTTTAATTATCAATGATTATTAGGTAGATGATAGGGATTTAACCTTCATGAAATATTCTAGAATATTCTTAATAGTATTCACAAATCAAAAGGTGACATTTATCTCCAAAACAATGATGTATTTTTTTCTCTTTTAATTAAATTAATGGATTAAAAAAATATCATATGAACAAGTGACGTATAAAATGAGTTATGGTTTTTTGCAAGTGGTATTGGTAAGTGGTAGTATTGGTCCATGGTATTGTAACAAAGTCTATTTACAAATTAAAAATATTCATGGAATATATATATATATATATATATATATATATATATATATATATATATATATATAATTTTTTACTATTTTTAATAATGATAATAATAAAATTGTAATTTAGTTATTTTTAATGAATTTTTTTAAATTTTCGTAATTTGATGTACATATCATAAGTTAATGTTTTGATGTTTATTATGAATTAATGACTATTAACATTTACCAACTATTGAATTTATATGGCTAAGCTAGTATAAATAAATAAAAATCAATTTTCCTCTTAATTATTAAATCATTTGTGGTAACCTCTACTCTTTGTTTCTTCTTTAATTCACACTGTCAAATTACTCATACACCAACACTTCCTAACTTGCAACCCTATCACCACATGACTACCTTAGCCATCTTTTATCTTCTTTAATTCACACTGTCAAATTACTCATACACCAACACTTCCCAACTTGCAACCCTATCACCACATGACTACCTTAGCCATCTTTTATCACTACCATAGCAATCTTCTATCCAAATATAAATAACTTAACTCTTTAAATAATGCCTTAGCTTCCTCCAAGCTCCATTTTATGCCATAGAAAAAATCTTAATTCTTTCCCTTCAACTAGAGAAGGCACTTTAGCTTTCAAATCTCCATGTGTGCTCACAAATCCTATATCTTCATTAAATAAGTAGTCTCCAAACTCCATTATATGGGATTGAAAAAATCTTAATCCTCTCCCTTCAACTAGAGGAGGCACTTTAGCTTTCAAATCTTCATTTGTGCTCACAAATCCAATGTCTTCATTAAATAAGTAGTAATTACATTTTTTTTTAAATAGATATACAATTTACTTAATGCTCTCATGCAATGCTTTCATATTTAATGTTTAATGTTTCACATCAATAATCAAGGCATTTTCATTACAACTACTAAGACCATGCTTTATTTAAAAATATAATATACCAAATTCATATTATATTTAAAAATATATTACTTTTTTACAAATCATAATTAACTTTTCCATTACATTATAAAATTATCTAGAAAATATATATAATATAATAAGTATTGCAATAAAAACAACTTACAAAACACTACAATCCACTTTTACCTTGTAAACATATTCAATAAAAGTTGCAATGTAATATTAATAGTGAAATAAAAATAGCATGCCACAAAATGCCAAAGGCACATTGTCATACTTGTCTTCTTATGAAACAAACTTGTCAATGGTGCTCAACTATACAATGTGTGAACACCTCCATGACAGTGCTCAACCATGCCTTGTCACATTGTGCTTAATTAATTATCCCACAATCCAACAATGTTTACCTTTGCAATCTATTCATGGCAAATCTATGCCACTTAGGGGCAGTTTATATTGAATGCTCATCAATGCCATTTATGAGCAGTTGAATTCAAACAAAGAGATTTTATATATACACTCTTAATAAATATATAGAGTACCATCATACTAGGTAAAATAATTAAATACTCAACCACATTACATCAACATATTATAAATTCAAATTCAAAACTTGATATAAAATGAATCAAATACACCCAACAACATTCATTCATTCATTCAACTAGTTGAATATCAAATTAGATTGGTCAATAATTTACTCCAAGCATTGGATTAAAAAAACAGTGATGATTATGATATACATCATGCCACCACTACAACCAGACAGTCCATGAACCCCACAATGACCATTTGCTGTAAACAAATGTGGCATTGAATTGAATAAGTGACAGCAACAAGTATCACTGTCGAGCTCATTCACCCAAGCCAAATCTCTGGGTCCGCGGAGTGAGAAGGGGTGCGGCCAACCAAACATTCTCCATCTCTATATAATTTGCATCATCATCACTTGTGGCTCTTCGAGACCCGCGTCCACACTGGTGGCCTCCCCAGGAACGAACAGTCCTACCTGTACTTTAATATTAAATCCCGGTGACTAAATCGTCCTGGAATCTACGAGAATCTCGATGGAGGCGGACGGCGGGGTGCCTTTCACTTTTGACGATCAGCAGGCCTCCAGGGTCTTGGCGCTTTCGGTTGTGTTATGTTTGTGGCGAATTTTGCTTCTCTGCACTCACCAAGAATCCAGTTTAATATAAACTCGTGAAGAATGAAGGAGAAGGCATCCTTGGATCAATCAAATCCGATCCTGCCATTCATTATTGCTTCCCTACACAGTAAACCTGGTTTACGTCCATAGATTTTGAGCGAGTAACCAGGAAGAAAGAAAGAACTGAAACTGGATATTTATTTATTATATTTATAAAAAATATTTTCTGAATTTAGGTTTATGTGATTTATATTTTATATTAAATTTTTTAGCTTAGTGTTTATTGATTTTGAACCATTCAGTTTGATTGATAGTAATTTTTGTCTTTTATCATCATGTTTTTCATCATCATCATCTTAGTTCTTACCACAAATCATATTAGATAGTTTGAAATGCATAAACACAAAAATTCTAATATAATTTTAAAAAAAAATCAAACAATATAAATAAATATATTAAAATATTTTATTTATAGTATTTTTAAAAATAATACAATTTAAATAACATAATTAAAAAAAAATTGAATTTTTTTAATGGAGTAGTGATTCCTTTGCATTAAAATCGGGCACATTATATTGAATGAAATTATGATATTTTATTATTTAAATTATATTTTTTTAATTTAAAGATGAATTAAATCATTTTAAATTATATCTTCTTAATTTAAAGATTTTTTTTAATTTTAGCTAAATTTAAATTAAATTAATACTTACATTAGTTTATATGTGTTTATTTCATAATAGTTTTTTCATAATTTAATTTATAATTATTATATGTATGGTAAAGATTTAACTTATATAGTATATGGAAAAATATTCATAATAGTAGTTAGAAAGAAGTGGTTAATATTTATTTCCAAGTTAATCATGTTGTTTTGATGCATTTATCTCAAATTAATTAATTAAAAAAAAAATCATGTCAACGTGTGTCATATTGAGCATGTGGTATTTATAAGCCACCATAGTATTGACAATCTTATTAAAAATATGTATACTTTAAGAATTTCCATCTTAAAGTGAAAGTGAATTTTCATGATTAAGAATATTGTTACATATTTTTTAGAATGTAATTATATTTAGAACTCTTAATAATAATCATTTAAAATAAAGTTATACTTTAATTTTTATGATTTGTTTAAATGTATCATGTGGTAAGCTTTTTTATGTTTATCATGGATTGTTGACTATGAGTGTTTACCAATTATTTAGGTTATATGGTTTCTCTAGTAATACTTATTTACTTACTTAAGGGGTGAACATGGAAAAGTACCCCTCTCTCTCTAGAGCCTAACTCATCCAACAAGAGTACCATATACCAGCTATGATGGGGCATGTGTTATTATGGGCTAACATGAAATTGACATGCTTTACTTGGAATTGGGTTAATGAAAGGGTTTTCAATGTAGAGTTATAGGAAAGAATTCACAATTTTCGTACAACCAATACATATTTGGCTTCTCTATACAATAATGACCATGATATGACGTAGAAGTCTAGATGGTAATTTAATTTTATAGTGTTTTTTAATGTCTCTACGGCCCTTTGGATGTTAGTACTCTATAATGCCTTGTGGATGTGTCGCTTGCTCACCGTAGATGTCATTATGGCTTGGTCAATGTTCCGGGCATTAGCGTTGGTTCCATTGACATTCATATAAGATCATAGGCATGGGAGTTAGCTTATATGTACAAGGAATGACCCCCCCAACACATACAAGAAGAAATCGACTCCACTAAAGTGGATTTAAAGGGAGAAAATTGAGTTATTCACATTTTGGATGTTGAATTTGAACTAAGAGTCTTGATAGTAAACCTATATTTTTACAAGCAAGAGACATGAAATATTGGAATTTTTTTTTTATTTTGACTAGCACAAAAAGACTTAGATTTGAAGCTTCTTTCTAGAAAGGAATGAAGCCAAGGAAGAGATTCTTTTGTAGATTGATGAGATAGATCTTCAACAGAAATATACTAATTCCATGTTACCAAATTCAACTTAACCAAGTCCTAGCCATCATTATGGAAAGTAGTGCCCTAGTCATTCCAACATTGGAGACTCTACTCCTCTATCAAGTGATCCTTTTCTGTAATATTCCGTTTTAGGAATATTTCCAAAACACAGGCAATTCTAAACAGAGATGGACTGGGAGGGAATTTATTAGATATTTCACCTCTGAAAGAGGATGAGATCTGGAGGCTATCTGGCCCTTTCCAGGCTCTATCTAAGAGTGTGGGAAAAACACAGCAAGTGGTATAGAAATCTAGATGCAAAAGGGAAGAAGTAACAGATTGCAGTCATACAATAGCGTGCATAGATACTCAAGAAATAAGAGAGCGCTGAGCCATTTTATTAATCTGATAAATATAGAGGAGTACAATTAGTGATCAAGTGATAGCATCTAAATATTGCACAAGGCAAGTCAAGATCTATTCTCAAAATGCTGCATGGAATGACTGTATTTGAGATTTGCGTTGCATGGGATGGTTGTGCCTCAGATCTGCGTTCCAGCTAATGAAAACGGCTGTGTCACTACCCAGAAATATCTCCTTGCGGATCTATTTTTTCCTCCAATTGATCACGCCTCCACTATCTGGGATCTGCAGTAATACGATCACCTGTCGATCTAGAAATTCCTCCCAATAGACGCGCTACAATTTCTGCGCTTATTCTCATGTCCACGATCCTCTAGAATACAACCGGAGCTTCCCAAATACGGGCTGCATCCTTCTGTGCAGCTAATAAACGCACTGATCCTTCACGGGTGTTGTTCAGTTAATAATGTGATGCTCCTCCACAATATAGTGGATCGATATTCCTATAAAGACACTGGCGGGACTACCTCACCCGTGCAGGCACTCGAAGTCCCCTAGGGCTGAGGGCGAGATCTATGAACATAGACACTCAGTGCGCTAAACAACGTTGCAGACAGGCTAAAAAGCTAGCATGCTCAATAGTCACATTGACTAGATTCAAAATGCATAAATTCTCCATGATGTCCGAATGAGGAAATTATCTTATTTATATAGCGTTGGCCACTCTCGAATCCTACGGCTGCCTCAACCCACGATACCACAGTAATATCCCGTTGTTGCGTGCGTCTCCACCCATGATACCATGGTAATACCCTCTTGCTGCGTGCCCAATTCAACCCTCCTTAATTACCACGTGCATCTTATTTTAGAGTGAGTCGTGGTCCCTTTACTCACGTTTATTCATAAGCTAACTAGTTAAAGCAAAATTGACCAAAATTGAATATTCCAATTAGCCATTGCTAATTGGGAATATTACAATCTCCCCCGACAGAATTTTTCTTGTCCCCAAGCAACTGTAGTGATGGATGCTGTAGGATTTTCTCATTCTCCCAAGTTGCATCCTCATCTGGAAAATTCTTCCACCTCACCAAGAACTCCTGGATTGTTCTGTTCCGCAGCTGCCTTTCCCTGGTATCAATAATTGCCTCGGGCTGTAATACCAAATGCCCTTCATCATCTATAGGTGGTCGCTCCTCTATCACTATCACCTGCTACCCCAATGCCTTCTTTAGGCATGATACATGGAAAATGTGGATCCTCCATCCCCAAGCAATCATCCAAACAAAATGAGCAACCTCCCAACACAACAACTCCTGAAAATCTTCTTCCACCTCAAGCTCTGGAAATGAAGGTGGGATGAAAATCTGAACATGGTAAGCATCATAGCCTACCCCATGTGGTCCTTCTCTCCACTTATGACAAGTGTATAGTGTGTGTTGATCATGGGCTGCAAAATTATTACCCTCAAATGGCAAAGTGAAGAACAGTCCTCCAAAGAAGGCTCCTCCAACAATGAAGAACAAGCTGGCCCAAAACAATCAATCCATGAAGAATAGGACATGGTCATCCTGGAACATCCTAATGAGAAGTTTGTTGAAGGTTTTACATGATGATACATGATGCAAAAAATTTCTCACAAGGATACAGCGCAGTCCCATCCACTACAACTTTAGAAAATTACATGGCAAGTAATGTACATGATTCATCACATATACTAAAGGATAGTAAATGGCTTAATGTAACAACAATACATGATCAAGCACTTGCCCATGGCTATACAATGGATGAATATCAATCTTATGGCCCACCTCAAAAGAGAACAAACATTTGGCCGTGGTGGCCATATCTCCTCTCATGCTCCCATTAGAACATGTAGTGTAGAAATTGTGAGAATTCTTCCCACTCAAGGACACATCCGGCTCATGTACGTCTCCCTCATAATCAAGCCTCCCATACAAATCTGATCTATATCAGCAAATGAAGACATGATCAGCAACAAAATGAAGAAAATGATGAAGGTTACAAGTGATGCAAGAAGGTACCAACAACTTTCTCGGTAGTGACAACGCAGTTTTACAAGTTGTTGCTTGATAAAAGTACATGGCAAAATGTTTCTTTTTACATGGTTAATCATGCATGTCTTTATATGATACATGCTATAGTGCATAAACTGAACATACAAGTGATGATAAAACATTTTCCCATGGCCACAAAAGAGATGGCTGCCTCCATCATGTATATTGGCCCAATACAACTCATGGAGCAATGTGACAAGCTTGCCCTCTTGTGAAGCAATGCACTACATAAGAATGGTAAGAGTGTGCAACTCAATGAATGTATATACAAACTTCTCACCATATGTTGGAAGTAAGATGGTGCATGGATCCATGAATGAGTCCTCCATAGTGTTTTGGCATGCTATGAGGAAAAATGAACCATGTGCTGCAAGAAGGTGCTTGGACCCCCAAGTCAAGATGAACATGCCATAGTGGTAGATGACTCTATCATCATTACCTCCTCTTTTATCATCAAGTGCAATAAATATGAAATGATCCTGGAACCTGTGGGTTATGGATCCTCCACATTCCCGCTGGGCACACTTCATCCATAAGGCTCTACTCCAAAGTGATAGTGCTGTGAGCTTATGCAAATAAGCCCCTACCAATACCAAACTCTATTCTTTGACATGCTTCTTGTCAAATATTCCTCTAATAATGCTACAACAAATATGGAATACTCCCCAAGATGGAATAGCTTCAAAATCATCAAAGACCAAAGAGATAATGCCATCTCCTCTTCCTGCAAAATTATGCAAAGTGTGAGAGCAAATCTGCTCTTTCTCTCCCAGAAACAGGCAAAGCAACCAGAAATTTTGCTGCCTCCCCATACCTCCGTCATACCAATCATGTGATGAAGACATGATGAATGATATGAGTATCATATCAACATCATGCATCCATACTCTATGCTGCTCAATGATGTAAGTACTCATCCTCTTAGTCTTAGGAAGAGTGTTTGTCAAGCGATGGCCAAACTCTTTCAAGAGTAACCAGTGCAGCCAAGCCTCCTACTGCCCAGTATCATAGATCGGCAAGTAGCCTCCTAGCTCCTTGCTCATCAACCAAATCCACTCAATTTCTTGTGGATGCCTCCTTCTTCTCCTCATCATGGTACTCCTCCCATGAGGGCTACCATCCTCCCAAATCAAATTCCCGTCTTTGCACTTCTTGGGATTTCGAAATGTAAGCTTCTTAAGGATCAATGAGACCCTATCAAGAATCAAATAGGTGGTAGGAAAAAACCTCCCATCATGATGTGTATGGCTCAAGGAATGTCCAATACGGGCATGAGAGATGTTATCCATCTTAAGATGTCCTCCATCTTCTATCTTCTCTTGTGAGAAAGGGAGAAAATATTTGCACTCCATGGTGTGTTGAAGTGCACCTCTCATGAGATCTCTCCTTGAGACCTCCCTTTTATCAATAGTCTTCCAAAACCAATGAGATCTTGGATCTGAAAGTAGAAGCTCCTCTTTGAGCTGAGAGGAGCTCATTGAGAAAGTGTTATCTTGAAGGGAGAAAGGGTTTCTTACTTCAAGATGTCTACCATCAATCTTCAAGGCTTCAAACCCCAACCTCCAATATGATGTACAATCCAACAATGGCTCATGAGAATGATGGTCTGATTCTTTCTTGAGTGTTTCCATGTTGCACAGCGTAGTGCAACCAAGCTGCTCTATAGTAGCAATGGGATTTGACCCTTGGTCATGCAAAAGTAAATCTCGACATTGATCAAAAGAATTTGCTGCAACAATGGAATGTGGAAATCTTTTCATACCTTCATGTGCATTTGAAACATCTTGCAGGGCTGCAAGAGTCCCTTCCTCAAAAGTGTTGCCTGCCCCAACTGTTGATGCATGTGGCTGCTCCTCCATGAGTGTGATAGCGTTATCACAAGCCTCCTCAAGAGGTGATGTGACCTTTTCTTTCTTTGCTCTTTCTCCATCAAAGGTTTGGATCAACCTTTGAGTGAACTCTACAAAAGTCTTCACCCTTGCATGGCTCAAGTGGCTGCACCACCAATCATAGGCTTCACCCTCCAAGTGCATCACTGAGATTTCAACAGCTTCTTTCCCTGCTATAGGATGTAGTAGGAAAAATGCCTCCAACTTTCTCACCCAAGTTCTTGCATTAGATGACCCATCAAAGGTAGACAACATAAATCTATTGCCTTTGATTTGTTTTCTGCTACATGGTCTCTTCTCTTCCTGCAGCTGGATGAAATGAGGAAAATCTATAGTCTCCCTGAAGGCTCTAGGTTGAGATCTATACTCAACAAGGTAATCACTGAGGATCTGATGATCCAAGTATCTTCCATGCTCAATATATTCTTCTTGATGAGAATAGGAAGTGCATGGTATGTCCTATTCTTTTTCTTCAATCTTCTTGACCTCCTCAAAGGTGGATGCATCTCCTCTGGATCTGAAAATAGATGAGAATAAACTCATCTTTTTCAACGTTCTGATCTTCTTGGGCTTAGACTCACAAGGTATATCCACATGCTCCCCATGATCCTGTGTGCCCTTATCCTCCAAGTCTGAGGTAGCCATTTTGATGGCTTCCCCTTCCGTTATTCGGTCAAGCTGGAAAGAGGTATCGAACCTTTCCACTCGATCTCGAACCGTGAAATCAGTGGATCCATCATATGTGGGAAAAGGTGTCCTTTTAGTGATACACTGCAAATCTGAACTCTGCGTGCTAGACCCCCCACTGTTCCTTCCTCCTTCATCCTTCCTAAGCTGGCAATAATCTCTGTAGGGAAAAGCCGCTCTGAAGTTTTCCCCCATGGACTGCCATTCGTGGAAATAATCTCCATCATGATAATGTCGATGTCCTCTGTGATGGTTGCGGGGTCTGTTGTCCCGCTTGATCTGAACAAAGTCTTTGAATAAAATGGCATCCCTGAACTCCTGCCTAGTTTCCTGGTACTCAGCAAAATAATCACCTATGCGGTCAGACTCTAGTTCCTCCTGTGCTCCTACCCCAGTATATGCACTCAGGAAATTGGGCATAGTAGCACGAGTGGGGGCATGTGATGCCTGGTGTGGAGCGGCAACCTGCTCCTGCAAATGGTGGGATGTGACCGACCCCTCACCAACCTGGCGACCCGTTGAGGTTTCACGCTATCTAGCCTCCACATCAATGAATCTGTGACCCATCACCTCTATCTGCCTCACCAGATCCTGCACTGATTTTAGGAGTGGTTCCCCAAACTTTTTTGCATCGCTATCATCCACCATTGGCTCTCCCTGCTCTGCCTCTACTGCAGGCTCCTCCTATTCTTTGTCCACCACTCGAACACAGTCTCCATATCCATAGGTGTTCTTCAACCTACGCTCAATATCTTTATATTTCCTACCTTTGTGGCAGATGTAGGGTTTTTCTTCCGATGACATAGACTACTAGCTCCATAGGCTGAGCCAGATCTATGCTCTAATACCACTGTAATATTTCGTTTTAGGAATATTTCCAAAACACAGGCAATTCTAACCAGAGATAGACTGGGAGGGCATTTACCAGATATTTCACCTTTGAAAGAGGATGAGATCTGGAGGCTATCTAGCCCTTTCCAGGCTCTGTCTAAGAGTGTGGGAAAAACACAACAAGTGGTATAGAAATCTAGATGCAAAAGGGAAGAAATAACAGATTGCAGTCATACAATAGCGTGCACATATACTCAAGAAATAAGAGAACGCTGAGCCATAAATATAGAGGAGTACAATCGGTGATCAAGTGATAGCATCTAAATCTTGCACAAGGCAAGTCAAGATCTATTCTCAGAATGCTGCATGGAATGGCTGTATTTCATATTTGCATTGCATGGGACGGCTGTGCCTTAGATCTGCATTCCAGCTAATGAAAACGGCTGTGTCGCTGCCTAGACATATCTCCTTGCGGATCTGTGTTCTCCTTCAATTGATCATGCCTCCACTATCCGGGATCTGCAGTAATACGATCACCCGCTGGTCTAGAAATTCCTCCCAATAGACGCGCTGCAATTTCTGCGCTTATTCTCCTGTCCACGATCCTCTAGAATACAACCGGAGCTTCCCAAATACGGGCTGCATCCTTCTGCACAGCTAATAAACGCACTGATCCTTCACGGGTGCTGTGCAGTTAATAACGTGCTGCTCCTCCACAATATAGTGGATCAATCTTCCTATAAAGACACTGGCGGGACTACCTCACCCAAGCAGGCACTCGAAGTCCGCTGGGGCTGAGGGCGAGATCTCCGAAGGGAGACACTCAGTGCACTAAATAGCACTGCAGACAGGCTAAACAGCCAGTGTGCTCAATAGTCGCAATGACCAGATTCAAAATGCATAAATTCTCCATGATGTTCGAATGAGGAAATCATCTTCTTTATATAGCGTTGGCCGCTCTCGAATCCTACGGCTGCCTCAACCCACGATACCACGGTAATATCCCGTTTCTACGTGCGTCTCGACCCATGATACCATGGTAATACCCTCTTGCTATGTGCCCAATTCGGCCCTCCTTAATTACCACGTGCGTCTTATTTTAGAGTGAGTCATGGTCCCTTTACTCACGTTTATTCATAAGCTAACTACTTAAAGCAAAATTGACCAAAATTTAATATTCCAATTAGCCATTGCTAATTGGAAATATTACATTTTCATACATAGCATTGCAATCTTTTTTTTATCATTAACTAAAAAACAAGTTTTATTCATATCAAGTCAACTAGGACCCATACACCCTACATTGAACTATGAGGCTTTAATTTTATTATTTAGAATATTACTTATGGTTTAGTTTGGCCAAAAAAATTGGAATATATACATAAACAAATGAGCTAGCTTATCATTTTTTATTTTTTTAATTTGAAAGAAAAAAAATTATTACATATGAATTTCAATAACTTTGAATTCTTATCTTGTTTTTGGATTCATCTCCCCTTCCATTCTTATTTTGACTTTTATTTTTTATAATATTTCTATACATTTTTCCAAAATATAAATATATAGAAAATAAAAAGCAACAAATTTTAAATATAAAAATATATATTTATAAAAATAAAAGGAAAAAATAAATTTAATTTTTTTTTAGAAAAAATATAAATCAATTAAAAATATAAAAAGATATAGCCTTAAAAAATAAAATAAAAATTTAAATTAAGAATTTTTTATAAAAGAAATATGAATCAATTAATGAAATGAAATGAAATTTAATTAATTAATTATTTATTATTAATTTTATATTATATAATAATAAAAAATATATGCGTTACAAAAAATTAAAAATATATCAATATATTAAAATCATTAGTTTGTTCCATTCTAATAAATTAAATTTTTTAATCTAATTAACTAATGAATCAAAACTATTAATTATATGCTTGTATAAAAGTTAAGTAAAAACCCATCAGTCAAACATTGATCATCAGCTTATCCAACAGAAATGTTCAAACATGGCTTTCACATGCCAATTTATTAGTATCTAGAATGTCTTATTATTTCGGCTTGACAAATGTGTTCCATACACTTGCTAATGATTCCATGGAAAATGTTATGCAAGGGGTACATCAAGATGACCATGGTGTACTTCATTTTCAATAGTGCTTCACACCTGTACAATCTATTTACTTGGAATATATTATTCTACATTCTGCTTTGAGGACCCCACCACATTATACTTCCTATTTCCACGCTCTATTCATTTCTTTAGTTTTTTCTCACTTTTTTATATGGTGTGTGACATACATGTAGAATTTAAAAATATGTTATTTGCGTATGTCTTTGTTTTTAAATGGGCAAGGTAATATGTGCCATTAAGATATTTGATTGGAAAAGTTGTTAATTTTTTAAATTACATTTCGATGTAAAATTGGTTAAATTTTTTGAATGTTTGTGGAGGATATTGAAATACTTTGCATAGTTATGTAATATTAAATTTTTTCAAAGATAATTATATATTTGATTTTTATTGAGAATAATCTCAATAAAGGCATTTTGAACTTAATAATTTTATTGATGGATTATTATCTTTTAGCATTTTTGTTTTTAAGGTGTTAGCTAAATTTTTTTTTTTTTTTTTAAGAAAATGGGTTAAATTTAAATTAAATATTCCTATCAATTAAAAAAGAAGAAAAAAAAAATACTTGACTAAATATAAGATTATGAGAAGACTAATAGTCTAAGGATGTAGAAAATTATCAAATACCTGATTATGAAGAGGCTAATCCTATTAGTCTATAAATGTTGTTTTAGGGAACCTATCTTTCCTTGAAGAATATAATAAACATAGAAGTTAAGAATACTTGACTTCCTACTCAAGAATAGAAAGTGTAAGTATTGTGAGTCATGAAAATAAATTTGTTTCATGAAACTTACATTTTTGGTTTCAATTGTCAATTGGTGCCTTATTTTCTCTTTATTTCTCAATTTCTCATTTACAAATAGACAATGTAGATTCTTTTTCACAAGGGTGGCATGAGATTTAAAAATAAGGAGAAAAAAAGGAATGATTGAAGATTAAATTTTACAAAGTAAGAATGACATGTATATTAATTATATAACTTTGTCATTGTTGTTATAATTTTCAATTATATCCACATTATATTTATAATTTACTTAAAAAACTTACAAAATGTGTTTTTTCTTCAATTAAGAATATGAAATTGTGTTTTTTAAGGAAAAAACAATTAGATTTTTAGTATATTATAAATAGGTAAAATTCTTTAAATAACTATCATTTCAATATCCATCTTCAATTTCTATTTCTTTAGAACACACATTTGATTGTTTCTATTATTTGTAGAACATTTTATCTTTTCTTTATGTACTTGCCGTATATACACCTTCTTTAAAATATAATTTTATCATACTTTTATTGCACATTGAAACTAAATCCCAAACTTCAAATTACATCTCCATTTTATAATATGAGAAAAAAAAACTTTTATAATAACAAAAACTATTTCAAAACACAAAATTTAACACATTATTTATTATCATATTTATTCTGTATTATCTAATACGCATTTATACAATATCCTTATATATATATATATATATATATATATATATATATATATATATATATATATCACTGGTGTATGGACATAACTGCTAAACATGCGATGATATGGAACATGTTTCACCCATCTCATACATGCACTGATCATAGCAATTGTGCGGCCATTTTCACTTGATCACATGAAATTTACAAGTATACTAATATTCCACCATCTTCTAAGGTAGGTGAAGTGGCAATCCCATCAGTACACCTATTTTGGTCCCCAGTTGTTCACATGCATGCGTACAAACAAGAGAAGGGAAAGCAGAGCGAACCTTTCTTTTCTACATAGTTTAATTACAACACAAATGAATAGTCATATCAACCAATTCACATCACCCTGAGTTGTACATCTTTTTAGGTATATCCCACCGACACAGTGTGTACAATGTTGGATGCAGCCTGACTGTATTATGCATTATTTCAGAATCACGTTGGAGTAGGGTGCAAGCAAAGAATCATAATATTTAAAGCTTCAAAATTAGAGTTAAAACATGTCTAAGGTTAAATACAAGAATAATATTTCATGGAAGCTAACAAATGTGGTCTCATGATTGGTCAATGTTAGGTCATATCAGTCAGGATCTGGTATGATTTGTCCATGTTGGATCCTATCACGTAGGATATGGTGTGTATATTTTAAATTGAATTAATTTTTAAATTTAAGTAATATATATAGAAAGTGCAAATTGAGCAGTTATGAAAACAAGCGGTTTTTTTAATTCAAATGTTGTATTACAGAAACTTCAAATTTATAACCAATTTTATAAATATATCAGTCTAAATAATTATAAATAAATCGTTAAAATTATTATGAATCTCTTTTCATCCCATCATATCAAGATAAACCCGTCATTTTAAATAGTTATATACAAAATTTTAAATTATTATATTAAATAATTATATACAGAATTTTAAACTATCAAATAAAATAGTTATATATAAATTTTTAAATTAAGTATTTATATATTCAAAATCATTCTAGGTTTCTCTTCATCTCATTGTAAAATATGACATACTGATTCAATATTGATTTTTATAATTAATAAAAAAAATTTAATAACAATAAATATGAAATATTAATTCAATATGGTTTTAATTGATAAAAAAATCAATAACAATAGATAAGAAATTGAGAATAAGTGATTATTAAATTTAACTTATTTAGAGTTATCAAATAAAATAAGTTAAATTAATACACCATAACGAATAAGTTAAAGTGGAGAAAAAGTAATTAATACACCATAACGAATTTATACCTTTTGAATTACATATATATATATATATATATATTAAAATTTATTTATATAGATATAATGAGATAGTACTAAAGTTATTTCTATTTGTCTAAGCATTTGTCTTTCTCATATATAAAGAAATAGATTAATATGTTTGTTTTAAAGATAATTTAGGTAGACATATGGAGGTAGCACTAATAACTATTTATGTTTGGCTAAAAGCTTTTCTTTTTCAGATTTAAGGAAATAGGTTAATGCCCAAGATCCAGAGGCATCTAACAAGGGTATCTAGCAAGAGTGAAAGCATGCCCCGTTAAGGACCACCAACAATTCTAAATAGACCTGCATTTGCAAATCGTTGATTTTCTCCGATACTAGTTTGCCAACTAAGTTATGATAAATTTCCCCCATAAAACACATAATGAAATAGCAAGACAAAACACCATATATTGAAGTGGGTTTAAAAACATGTACCAACTTTATCTGTAACATTATAAAAGAAACTAACCACCCATATATTATGTTTATAATGAATTTAAAAAAATAAAATATTCTTAAATTCATACCATAAACATCATAAAATATCAATCTATAAAAAAATATTTATTATTTATTTTATTTAAATATTTATGCATATACTTATTAATTATTAAACATTTGATGATCATCCCCATTAAAAAAACTTGAATTCATAGTTATATCTTTTTAGATTTAAATGTTCAAAATTAAAATATAAAAAATATATTTTAAAAGATTGATTAGCGCAATATTTATATATTTAAAATTAAAATATATTTTTTCACATATAAAAATCTATTTTCAAAATTAAAATATAAAATTATATTTAAAAAATTTGATTAGTGCAATATTTATATATTTAAAATTAAAATATTATGAAATGTAAATTATAACTTCATAATTGAAATGAATTTAAAATAATTTATTTATTACTTTTAAAATTTTAACTTAATTTATATTTTTATTATTTAATAACACTTAGTGCATGCATAGAAAAACAAAATTAACATCATATATATAATTTTATTTTTTTAAATCTCCACAATTTTACTTTTAAATATAAAAAGAAAAAACTACATAACGAAGTATTACCGATTATAGTGTCAAGTGAGTCTAAAACACTAACCTATACCTATTGAATTTGTCCACACTTTGAAAACATATTTTTCAACTCCAACAATATCCATCCAAGATTGAAAAGATAAAAGAAAAACAATATCGTTTGTAGTGTTATACGGTTTCTCGTTATAAGGTAATGACCGTTGAAATATTTTATGAATATAGTTAGCTAAGAATAATGGCCCAAGAGGGCATGGAAAGCCCGCATTTAATTATATGTTTTTAAGTTAGCCATTTTGATGTGTAGGACCCTCCCTTTAGGTGTATGTTTTAAACTTAGCTATCCATTTTCAAAACATAGCCCACAATATTATTTGTGATGGTTTAATATGTATAAATAAATTGGAATTGGAAATTTTTTAAAGATGGTATATTTCTATTTATGCATGCAATTTTGCGCAATTTTATTATCTTTTAAATATTCTTTTTGGAATATAAATTAAGAAATATTATATTTTAAAAATATGTTATAAATGCTTTAATAAGATTATAAAAGTGAAAACACTTTTTAATGCAGTTTAGTCTAAAATAAATGGTTTTTATTTATAATTATATAGAATTAGAATATAGTAATTCAATATTATAGGGAAGCATTTTACAAAATAAATATGATATTAAGTGTTGAGAATTAGGAGATAAGCACATTTTATTTAAATTAATTTGTTTGTTAGTTTGCTTTGAGGGAATATACATTTATGTTTAGAAGTTCAATTATAAAATGAGTTGAAGAAACTATTATGGTCTACAATTGTATTATAATTTTAGAATTTGGAGGTTGATCTAACTAAAGGGCTTTAATTTGGCAATGGAGTGTCTTATATTTGCCTTGAGCCTACTGCATGATATTCGTTTGCTAAATTTTGACTTCTCCACTTTCACTGGAAAATTAACATTTCAGAATTGGAGTTGATGAATTGAGGTCTACACATCCTTTATCACCTCCTCATGCTAATGAGAGACCTACCTTATTTCCTTGATTTTGTGAATTTCCATAGGGTTAATTTTTTGGGAGAAGCCCCGTGCTATCGAGGGAAGACCAAGGATGATGAAAAAGAAGCAACAAAGATTAATATTTTCTTGGTGCTATTCCAATGGAATAACAAATTAGCAATATTGCAACTCCCCCAAATCTAAATTACGGTTGCATCTCTAACATGTCCTTTCCACCCCATGTCCCAACCCACATTAGGAAATGATGGTTACTTGATATAGACAGCTTCCTTACCTAAGAAAGAATCCCACCATGAATATGGAGAGAGCATGTGAATGGCTTAGACCGATGGGAAAAATGTGCCATCATAACTCAATGATGGGAGGTTATGTCCCTCGTTTAATGCCATGGATCTGAGTACTTACTGCTTGGGTGTGAAATGTGTGCTCCATGGTTAATGTAAGGGACGACATGGTATCATTTGAAAATAACATTGTGAATTAATCATGTTATCAGTTATTTTTTCCTTTGCATAGAATTCTATGTGAGAATTATTACTTATTAGAACATGGTAAGATGCCACAACTAGTATAGATCTCAACACCAATCAAAATTGTTGAAATATTGGACCTAAATTGGCATCTTGAGGAGCAGACCTAGCATGTAGATGTCTAATTAGGTTTTTTGAATCACTAATTATGTTTAATTTTTTAGTATTAAGGGAACTAACAAGGTTGACTATTTTTAAGAGTGTAAACTTCTTCCTCATTATTGGAGGCCAAGACAAGACTTAATGAGTAGGTGAATTTAGTGATTCCTCTAGATTTGATGAGAAACCCTCCCACACTTTCCACCCAGGGGTTTCATTTTGATTCTCCATCAAAGAATAAAATATATGATGATGGGGATTGCATCAAGTTTTGGAATTTTGTTAACTTGAGTTGAAGTTTTCAACTTGATTTGATGTTGACTTGAGTTGATGAGTAAGGTTGAACGATGAATTTTTTAGCCAAGTTTCCTCTAATTTGTCAAAAAATTTGAGAAGCTATAGGTTTGAGCTATTGAGAGTTAAGGTGTTCTACGAATATTGTATATTCTTAAAAAATATATATGGTTTGGTTTCATGCTAACAAAATCGTCAAGAAATTAAAATTATTAAGGAAATCCATACTATTTTGAATAGATTTTTGTCCTAAAACTATCCCATAGCCTTTTCCATCTATCAATTAAAGGTGACCATGAAGATGGCCATTGAAACCTATGACCAATTCCTTAGAATAAAAAGTTCCAAAGAAACCTAGTGAAACCACATTCTAGAAAAAGGTGGGCACAAGATACATTGGAACATAAAGTGCACCTTGAAGGGCCATGGATGCCTCTTTTACACAAAATTTCACCTATGACAATGTTTCCATGAAAAACGTTTTAAGAAAATATGTTTATTTTTAGAAGGTCATCCAAATTCTAGATTTTTGTCCAAATTCTAGAATTAGGAGGTAGAGTTGATATCCATGTCAATGGATTTGATCCAGGAGGATATCAGTGGCCACCCACCTCTTCCATTGACTCCAAAAAAATTTTATATTCTTTGAAAATTTCCCATGGGTTTTGGGTCCCCAATTTCTAAGGCCATTTTGGGGTCCTAATGGAGATTGTAAGAAAAAGTTGCACCCTCAAAAATTTGATGTACCAATTAGCCACCTTGGGGCCCACAAACCTTTGGGTGTTTCATCTCATAGGGTTATCATTTTGGACCTCTTTATCTGCAAACTATCATGGATATTCCACTAGACAGTTCATCACAACATATATGTTAAAATTATATTTAGAATCTAAAATTCTACACTATTGCAGTTTTATTTCTTTTTAGAATTCTCAATCTATAGAATATTGTCAATGGTGCATGCATGCAAATTAAAAATTATGCAAAAAATAGATAACATTGACATAAAATCTCACACACACATTTGACACAATATATGACCTAGGAAACCCTTTTGGGAGAAAAAGTTAGCTAGAAGGTGAGGTCGCTCTGCTCTCTTTCTCTAAATAGAAATGGTCTATGACTACAAAGAAGTAGGGGATGTGGCCTTTAGGATAATATAGTGCCAAAATCCTCTGTGTGCTCTATCTCCTATCCCTCTGAGCTATTTTTTCTCAATTATGGAACAAATGGACTCAAAAGAATGGACATTGTTTTCCTCCTAGTGGCCTGGTTATAACAAAACCCTATAGCCTACTAGTGGTTAGGTTTGACAACCTCAAATCTTAACCATAGTTACAATATAGACTCTTCTAGAGAATTTTACATCATAATCACATGTCTATCCCCATTTCCATGAATAATGGGGGATGACGTGGCATCCTCTCAAATTATGGTGGTGAAAAGAGGAAGGCCAACTTCTGAGTGGCATAAATTTTGCATACTAACTCTGATTGATGCAAATATTAGGTAGTTGGAAATGTGTCTATGTGTACAGTAGGAGAAAAATATGTTATGCTAAAGAAGTAAAGTTTTACCCCCAAAAAATGTAGAAATTATACAATATGCATGTATATTACCAAACTCCCCTAATCTAACAATTAAATCCACTATTAAATACAAAATTCTTCTAATCAATTCTTTGCAGAATTAAATCGCCAACTGCAAACATATGAAGAAAAATCAATCACACATAACAATATGTTTTACCAGGAAAGCTTAAAGCTAAAAAACCCAACTATCATATATTATGTATATCATGGAATCATGAAACAATCTCATACAAAGCTCAGCTCATAGAGCTCTTAGTACAATATACAATCGTCTCACACTGTCATACAAAAATTAGTTCACACATGCACCAATTTATTGCCTCCTGACAGCCTACCTCCACTATGCAATCCATGTTGAAGATGAACCCTAAATGAATTTGATCTTGCCTTGTGTGTACTATGAAATCCTCGTTGGAAACTCCAATGTGTGTGTAGATGCATTGAATTCATCACTATAGTCACAACTGATAGTCAAACACACCCTTTCACCTATCTATCCACTGGGTCTCCACTGGATCTAACATGCAAGTAGTTAACTGGTGCATTTCTTCAGTTGCAAGTAAGAAACTACTTGTGAATTAATTAAATAATTAATTCACTCATCTTTCACTAGTGTATATTTAGTTACAACTAACACAACTGAGTTTAACTCACTTAAATCAGTTAAACTAAATAACAAATCCCATAACTACTCTTCCAACTCTGTTACAACTGTGTCACACTCAGTTACAACGAAGTCCATCATGCATGAGTCACCAACCAACCTTGAAACTCATAATTCCTTTAGCTAACTGGTTGTCCACATCAATTAACTGAAATCAAGTGCTCCAAGAGAATAAGTTATTATTTATTTCCTGATTATCATTGAGGGCTAATAATAATTGACATGTATTCTATTTTTAGATATGTGATCTATAAATAGACTTCACCCATGTTCTAAAAATAGAAACTCATATAAAGATAGAATTTTATCAATCATCTAGAATCAACGTCCTGCTAATTTTAGAATATGCTCACCATTCTAAAAATAGACATACACCTAAAAATAGCCTGCGTGCCCCACCTAGTGAAGGTACTTAATTTTCACTAGGATCATCATATTGTTGAATATAAACACTCCCTCTCAACAAGAAGGGAATTATCCTTCACCCCGATCCTGTCTCTATGGTGCTCGAATTTTCTCCTGGTGAGCGCCTTCATCATAATATCTACATCCTGATCTTCCGTAGGAATGTACTGAAGCAACATGATCTTCTGCTGCACACAATCTCTGATATGATGATACCGGATATCTATATTCTTAGATATATCATGAAACACATCATTAATCGAGAGTTTAATGCAACTTTGATTATCACAACAAATCATTGTAGGTGTTGAGGTATAAAAAGGTATATTTTTAACACCTATTTATCTCACATTAATTATCAATCCAGGAGAGAATTTTTATTTCAAGAGTGTACTCTGTCTGAGGCTGCAATTCATCCAAGAGAAATGCTGTGAAGATGTAGTACATAATTCTAAATTCAAGAATAAAAAAATGCTTGTAAAGGAACCTAATTACAAATGGAAATGCTCTAAAACTTGAATTAAATAAAACTGAAAAACATCAATCATGGATACAGTAGAAATAACTCTTTCCCTTAGAAATCGATGCAAGATAACCAATCTGGGGACTTGGGAGAAATAACCTCTGTCCTCTATAGTTGGTGATCTTAAAACAATCAAAATGAAAGAAAACTCAATCTTCTAGAAATTGATGCAATTGAAATCAAACTGGAACAAGACCATCAATCTGGGAACAAGGAAGCAATAACCAATGTTCTCTACAGTTGACAGTCCTGCTTGAAAGAAATTAAAAGGAAATAGAAATTGAACTAAAAGCTGCTAATGAAAGGAAACTAGGAAAGCTCTCAAAACCAAACTCTTTGCAATTAATCAACTGAAATGAACAACAATGTAAATGGACAACAAACTGTGATTAAAGGAATCGAATAACCAATCCTATTGAACAACAATCTGTAATTAATATCAATCAAACGGAATAGCAAGTGGAATGAAACCATAATGGAAATAGAACAGTGAAGCTCCGTTAAGGTATTAACAAGATAAATTATACAGTGTTGAGATTCTTGTTAAATCATAAAGAAACAGCAACACGATTCGTTAATATAACACAACAATACCAATAAGAAATTCAACAATAATTAACTCTGCAGTCGTAATGAAACCAAACACGATTATCACACAATAGTAATTAAAGAATAGAAATACAAACAACGGGTTTCTCCACCAGGGTCGGGCCCTCAATCGTGGGTGAAAGCGCCACTGGGCTATTGCAGAACTTGAGAAATGGAACGAGAACGCCTCTTTGTATTAATAAAACATGAATAGATTTTACATCAGTTGCTCTTTTCTCACAAGAGTCAAGGAATTATAATGTTACAAAGGAAATTCAATAATCATCCATTGTTTTCCATCCTCCCCAATACACAATACATGCTCTCCTTTTATAATCAGAAAGAGGATAAATTAAATAGCAAATATGATCTCCCATAACAATATTGGATTGTTCCCAACAACTTGATCAACCAGAAAATACATTTCCAACAATCTTTCAACAAGAGCAAGGCGAATTTGGCTTTGCAGCTGAGATTTGGAGGATGGGCACAACAACAAATCTGAGAAAATCATGCTCAAAGAACCCTGTGTTTCTCTCAATACAGGCCGAATTAGGGCAAATCATTATGTGATAAAGTTAATTGGGCCCGTTCTAGACAAAACTCATGTTCTAGATTTTCCAAATTATTCTTCACTTGTCCAGAATCTTAACCGCAAAACTGTCACTTCTTATTCCAGAGAATTTCTGAGTTGGAATATTTCATGATGATTTGGAAATCAAATCTGCAGTCTGGAAAATATCTTGGAGGCTAAAATGGTGAATGATATTACAAAATATATTAATAAACCATCATTGATAAAATTATGCATAATAATCATCAATTTATTAAAAATAAAGGAGAAGAAATAATATTCATCCATAAGAGCATAAATCATTATAAAATGGATTTATATAATAAATTATAATAAATGATATGATAAAGAAGAGTAAAAATGGATGAAATAAATGTTAAAAAGTGGTCGTATTCACGACCCAACACACCCCCAAACTGAATATATTGCATGTCCTCATGCAACCCATAACTGAATATATTGCATGTTCTCATGCAACCCAAAGAAAAAACCCATGTGTTAATCAAGCAAAGAAAATTGTTCATCCCAACTCATGAAATAGATGGAACAAATGAATGTTTCCTCAAATAATGAATATTCAATTTTAGCGATAGAGGCATAACAATTTTTACAGTTGATGTTCAACTATATGCATATGAAGTTGCAGAAAAATGTGACATAAGTAACAACAACCCTCATTAATCATTTTCTCAAAAATCAGATCGTTTTGATGCACAGATCATGAGATATAAACAAAATGGTTGTAGGTGATAGTGCATAATTTTTGAAATTTTATGAACTAATTTAGCGTGAAATTATCTGGGTTTGTGTATTTTAATGATACTTCTTTATTATCCAGAAAACACAAGAATTCAGTTCATAGTTTTAAAGATATATGCAAATCAATTTCTGCACTGTACAAAAATGAAATTGTATGCCTTAAATGAGAAAGAAAGTGGAAAACATCCATCATGTGTAGCAATTCCCCCCCCCCCCAAACTGAAGAATTAGCATGTCCTCATGCGATGCTAGAAAACAAAGAGAGGTGGTTGCTACAATCTGTTGAAATCTATGCTTGTTATAAAACAACATGGAATAAGGGAGGTGTTGAGAATGAATAAGAATATTAAAGAAGATTACTGACATGGTCATAAGAAAGAAATGAAAGAAATCAACACTCCCCCAAACTGAAAGATGAGACGTGTCTAGAAAAATGGGAAGTGGTAAAGATATGGAATGAATGATGATAAATAATGCTCAATGGATATTCATGAAATTTTTCTAAATTTATAATAAATCAGAAAATTATGTTATTTTACCTCAAGTGTTACCTCCGAAAAAATGTGGAAGGACATGTAGGGACTGGCCTTTGTTGAAGCTGATGTAGGCTGAGCGGTTTACTGAAAGTGATGCAAAAGGTGGAAGCCATGTGCGCGTTCGCGAGCCTTTGCTGTTAGTTGCAATAGTGTGATCGTGCTGCGAATAGAATTTTCCCCCATACTTGTTGTTCTCCTGTAAACAAATCACAATTCTGTATGCAATTTTCTTGAATCCACAGTTTCAGTTTGGAATGGCAACAGATAAGATGCATGCAAAAAAGTTCAAGCAGAAAAAATTCTGTAAAAATGCAATATCAATATTGTGGAAAATTAGCAAAATAGAAGAGCAACATACTGTACAGCATGGAAATGCATACATACTTATGATACAATCAATGAAATTATAGCATTTACTGAAATCCATGCATGTGATAAATCGTAAACAGATATAGAAGCGTTTTGTAATGATTCAAGGATAAGGAGAAGGGACAACATAAGATAAACATAAATACAAATGCATTTATTACCCACTTAAACTAATGTGATTGATTTATGATGATTTTCATGTATAATAGGTTCGAAATCAAAGGTTAAAGATTCATACTTTCATCTGATATTTAAATAGAGATATAGGAAAAAGGGTTTAATATTACTATTGATGTGTATAAATGTGACTCCATTACCATCAGCAGAGCTCTGTTGCCCACAGGTGTCCAGAACCTTGACAGAGTTTCTCTCTCACCCTTGGAACCATTTTCCTTTATTTATGCTGAGGAAGTGCTTGTTAATTGTCATAACAGAGGCCATTGTGCTGGCTTGGTGACCAGATAAATCACAATGCCATTCACTGGGAAGATGTGAAAAGTGGGCAAGCCAGCTCATGATGAGACCTCATTTTCCAAGGACTTCTTAATTTTTTCAATTGTCCATTGGACCATATCCCTGGTTTGGTGGCCATGATGGGAATGCCACTTTACTTGCTTCCTTATGAACATGGTAGGCCGGTTCTTGATGAGACCTCCTATCCTCCATCTGCCAAATTATAAAATTATTAATGAAATATGTAAATATTTTCTTTTCATATAGCACTTTCTTATTTATTCATAAAGGATGGCTCAGCACTCCCTAAGAGTAGGGATGGTGGAAGAAGTCTGAACAACTCAATAGAAAATAATAAGCCCTTGTTCCTACTCCATAAGTAAAAATCAAATAAAGTTATAAAATATGGGAAAAAACCAACATGATAAATATAATCGATCATATGAATTTAGTGGTAGTAAGACAACAAGATAATGTTATTGATTATGTCCCTTTTTCCTTTTTCTTATCATTACTAAACAACTTTCTTAAAAATGATGATTTATTTTGATTTGCTAATTACAGTAAGCTTTAATTTGTATGATTGTGTATCCTTCCATAAATTGTATGTTTGTCTTTCAAAAAATTCAAAAAATTCCTCAAAAGTTGTTCACAAACAAGAAAAATGCACTCAAAAAGTGTTGTTCCTTTGGAAAGGAACAACAAAAACAATCTGCAAAAATGTTGTTCCTTTAGACAGGAACAGCTAGAATAATCTACGAAAATGGAACAGTAAGAACAGTCGGTGTTGTTCCTTTTGAAGGGAACAACAAAACTGCTATTCCTTTAGAAAGAAACAACAAAAATGAGCGGTGCTATTCCTTTTGAAAGGAACAACGAAAACATGCAACAAAAATGTTGTTCTTTTTGAAAAGAACAACAAAACTAATCAGCGAAAATGTTGTTCCTTTTGGAAAGATCAACAAAAATAAACACATAAACGCACTGCTTCTTAAGAGGAACGACTGTTGTTCCTTAAGAGGAACAACAATTGTTCTTTAAGAGGAACAACAAACAAATATAAACACGCAAAAAGGAAAAAAAATAGAGGAAAGAACAAAGCTAATATGCAATCCATTGCCAAGCAAATCCAATCAAATAGAAAGGAAAGTTTATGTACAGGTTTTAAGAAAAAAGTACTTTTTTTTATTTTTTTCACAGAATTGGTGCTGCCGAAGAATTGCCTTATGTAACTGAAACTTGCATGGTGGAGTCCTTATTGTTCAATTGCAAATGGAACGGAAACTACAATTTAGAGGAATCAACACCTGAAACACAAAAACATAAAAGAAATCAGAAAAGAAACAACAGTTTATTAAGTTACAATAGCTATGATGTTATTTCCTAAGGGAATATCAATCTATTAATGGAAAAAAATGATCTTTTGAAAAAATGTTTGGCAGCAGTGACATGAATCTTCAAATGGAAACCAATTCTTCATTTCTTTTTGTTATAAATATGTTAGGTAATGAACTGGATGAAATGCCATTGTTTTACTAAATTTTCAAGAATCGCTCATCCATAAATTGACCTTCTTTATTCTTCTAAGACTTGCAAAAAACGAGTGTCTATCTGCAATAAAACATTAAATCATGGAGAAAGAGAGGTGACCAGGCTCCCCTAATCCAAAAATTATGCAAAAAATTAACAAGTAGTTACTCTGTAGAACAAATCCACGGAAAAATAAAACAAATTATATTTTTTACCTGCGGGAGAGCAGTGGTCAGCCATACTAACCAACAGTGTTTTAATCATAACTTCTTTGTTTTTCGTCCGATTCGAGTGATTACAAATCCAAATAAGAGCTAATTCAAAGTTTTATCTCCAATAGAAATAGGTTTTAAAAATTCCATGTAATGGTATGTTAAACTTGCTTAGAACAACCTACTTAGTAGAGTCATTTTCGATTTTCCAGCTCAGACCAACAGTTGGTATTTCAAGCATAAATTATTCGTTTGATGGCGGATTGAAGTGATTCAAGTTGGAGATTAAAGTATATTAATTTAGTGATCTCCAATAGAAACAGGTTTTGAAGACAATAATAATTGATGGGTCAAATATGTTAATGAACAACTGTGAAAAAAGAGTTTCAAGAGTGCTGATTTATGATAGGCAGTCAATATTTTGGTCATAAATTCCTCATACGATATCAAAATTGAGTGATTAAAATTTAATTCTAACTATATTCATAGAGGAATCCCCCATAGAAACAGGTTTTAAAAATATAATCAGTTAGGCCTCCAAAAACTGACTGTTCCAACTCTGTTCTTGAGCTGCCTACTAGACACCCCGTCGATGTTTTGGTTCTAACTTTTTTTGTTTCAAATCCAAATAGAGTGATTAAAATTGTATTATAAAGTAGACATCAAGGGCTACTTATGATAGAAACATGTTTTAAAAATATTCATTTTTGGTCCCCCAAAACATCACTGTCCCAACTGTGTTTTCAGAAATTTCATCAAGCCCACAAGCCAAAAAAATATGATATTCAAGAAATTTTTCCATATTGATGATAAAAATGAATATAAGTGTTTGTATAATTTTTATTTGCAATATAATTCATCTAAATACGCAAATAAATTAGAACATTTATCATCAATGTTGATTTCACAGCGTATTGCAACAAAGAAACAACGATTTTTACAAAAATAAAAAAATGTGTTTGTTTTATTTCCTTATTTATTTTATTTTTCTCTAATATCCTACTCTTATTTGGAGAATGGATAAGATTACGTATAAAATTGTTTCTAGTGGATCCATTTCCGAAATAAAGACTCAATTATGTACATACCCAAATTTGAAAAATGCATGTTGATAAAAATTAGGGTATGAGAAGCCAACTTCCCTTGAAAAGATGGTCCCAAAAATTGTTGAAGTATGGAGTGATGTTGCAAACAAATGATGGAGTGAAACCAATCTTCAATATATTCTTTACTTCCTTAATTTCCCATAGCCATCATATCATGAAGTTCTTGAGCTTTTAAAATGGTTTTCTGGTGCAAACTAGAAGAAACCTCATTTTCTTTCATAACTTTTACAATTTTTGGATTTGATTCATTCTGAGTCTTAGTGTAAGTTTTTTCCAATGGTACATGTGAGATAGAATGGGTGGGAAGGGTGAGTGAATTTTGCAGTTCAACACTGTAAGCATGTTGTACTGGTTTATTATCGTGTGGGTGTGGAATGAGTTGAGCAGGAGATTGTGTAGGGAATGGAGCCTTTGATGATGTAGTTGATTGTGTTGAGTGGATGATTTTGATCGACAAAAAAGGTGTTGTGGAAGAGTTGGAAGATGTGTTTGTGCTACAAGATGAGGGAGAGTAGTCATACAATCAGAAGATGAACAATGCCAATCTTGTAGACAAGATTGGTAGTGGTTATATTGAGATTGGCATGGCTGCCCTAACATATGAATATTCCATAATGGATTATGCAAGTAAGGGAATGAAGAGGAAGTGTTTTGAACCATACCTGTTGACCTTGTTGCAACTTCCCCATCTCTTTGATATGCTACTTCCAAATTAGATAAGGAAGAATGGTTATCTATGGGATTCTCCTGAGGGCAAAACACTTCATCAAATTCTTGATTTCTCTGAACTTGCAAAACATTCAATTGTGACTTTAGAGAGCTAATAAAATCATATTTAAAATTTTCAAATAAAACCTTGATTTCAGCTCTTATGTCTCTTGTTCTTGTAGTAAATTTGGAAGAGAAAGAAGAAACTTCTCTAGAATTCTTACCAACCTTGGAAATTCCTCTTGAATACCTTATGCACAATTCACAAACATCATCATATGATAACTGAAAAACATCACATTTTCCTATCAGATTTAAGAGTTCTAAAAAATCATCTTTGATTCTTTTAAGAAGGAGTGTTTTCAAGATCTCTTTTTCCAAATGCTTATGCTTTGATTTTTGAAGGTTGTATCGAAATCACTCTACATAGTCCTCCAAGCTTTCATCTTCCCTTTGTGTCATACCGAAAATATCTTCATTGGATTTGCAATAGTCTTGGTACTTCTTCAAGAATATGTTCTTCATGTCCTCCCATGTTTGGATGCAGTTTCCACCTAGGCTCATGAACCATCGGAGAGCTGCTCCTTTTAAAGTAAGAGGAAACAATTTCAACCTTTGATCGTTAGTACAATAATTACATCCTCTACAAAGTATTTCAAACTCAAATAAGAATGTATCTGGATCTTCATTTGTCAAACCATGAAAATTTGGTAGAGACAATGGGGGATTTATGTGCATTTGTGTCACTCCTCCTAGATCTTTGATAGGGAATTCAAAAGTTGCAATGTGAGCCATTTCTTACCATAATAGAAGATGTTCTTCAAGTGTTTCTTTAAGGATCCTCCTTCCAATGTTCCTGTCAATTGGTTAGTGAAATGGGTGGTGCTTACATCACCACTCGAGTGGAATTACAAGATTTTTTCAAAAAAAGACTCTACTTCTAAAATAAAATAAAAACGCAAGCATTCATTCCTACCTTAAGCTTTTACTCAATTCTGTTGTGAAGCGGGCCAGTGAACAAGTGTGTTTCTTACTCAGTGCTCAGGTTCTTACCTTCCGTCTTTAATACCCAATTATTCCCAAGCAGAAAAAATTAAATATGCATCACTCTTTCTAAATGGCATACACTCTCCCCGGAAATGGTGCCAAAATGTCGAGTGCATAAAAGGTATCTTTTTAACACCTATTTATCTCACATTAATTATCAATCCGGGAGCGACTTTTTATTTCAAGAGTGTACTATGTCTGAGGCTGCAATTCATCCAAGAGAAATGCCGTGAAGATGTAGTACAGAATTCTAAATTCAAGAATAAACAAATGCTTGTAAAGGAACCTAATTACAAATGGAAATGCTCTGAAACTTGAATTAAATAAAACCACAAAACATCGATCAGGGATACAGTAGCAATAAATCTTTCCCTTAGAAATCGATGCAAGATAACCAATCTGGGGACTTGGGAGCAATAGCCTCTGTCCTCTACAGTTGGTGATCTTAAAACAATCGAAATGAAAGAAAACTCAATCTTCTAGAAATTGATGCAATTGAAATCAAGCTGGAAAAACACCATCAATTTGGGAATGAGGAAGAAATAACCAATGTTCTCTACAGTTGACAGTCCTGCTTGAAAGAAATTAAAAGGAAATAGAAATTGAACTAAAAGTTGCTAATGAAAGGAAACTAGGAAAGCTCTCAAAACCAAACTCTTTGCAATTAATCAACTGAAATGAACAACAATGTAAATGGACAACAAACTGTGATTAAAGGAATCAAATAACCAACCCTATTGAACAACAATCTGTAATGACTATCAATAGCAAGTGGAATGAAACCATAATGGAAATAGAACAGTGAAGCTCCGTTAAGGTATTAACAAGATAAATTATACAGTGTTGAGATTATTGTTAAATCATAAAGAAACAGCTACGCGATTCGTTAATATAACACAACAATACCAATAAGAAATTCAAAAATAATTAACTCTGCAATCGTAATGAAACCAAACACGATTATCACACAACAGTAATTAAAGAATAGAAATACAAATAACGGGTTGCTCCACCAGGGTCAGGCCCTCAACTGCCGGTGAAAGCGTCGTTGGGCTACTGCAGAACTTGAGAAATGGAACAAGAACGCCTCTTTGTATTAATAAAACATGAATAGATTTTACATCAGTTTCTCTTTGCTCACAAGATTCAAGGAATTATAATGTTACAAAGGAAATTCAATAATCATCCATTGTTTTCCATCCTCCCCAATACACAATACATGCTCTCCTTTTATAATCAGAAAGAGGAGAAATTAAATAGCAAATATGATCTCCCATAACAATATTGGATTGTTCCCAACAACTTGATCAACCAGAAAATACATTTCCAACAATCTTTCAACAAGAGCAAGGCGAATTTGGCTTTGCAGCTGAGATTTGGAGGATGGGCGCAACAACAAATATGAGAAAATCATGCTCAAAGAACCCTGTGTTTCTCTCAATACAGGCCGAATTGGGGCAAATCATTCTGTGATAAAGTTAATTGGGCCCGTACTAGACAAAACTCATGTTCTAGATTTTCCAGATTATTCTTCATTTGTCCAGAATCTTAACTGCAAAACTGTCACTTCTTATTCCAGCAAATTTCTGAGTTGGAATATTTCATGATGATTTGGAAATCAAATCTACAGTCTGGCAAATATCTTGGAGGCTAAAATGGTGAATGATATTACAAAATATATTAATAAACCATCATTGATAAAATTATGCATAATAGTCATCAATTTATTAAAAATAAAGGAGAAGAAATAATATTCATCCATAAGAGCATAAATCATTATAAAATGGATTTATATAATAAATTATAATAAATGATATGATAAAGAAGAGTAAAAATGGATGAAATAAGTGTTAAAAAGTGGTCATATTCACGACCCAATAGTAGGATATAAATGAGAACTGAACAAACTGACCAGAATCTTCCTCATCCAGATATCCTCACATGCAGCTTGACTTGCCACCATGTATTCCACTTCCACTTAACTGAGTGCCACAGATCTCTGTTTCCTGCTGTACCAAGAAACAATTGTAGATCCGATACTGAAACCCCTCCTGATGTGCTCTTTCTGTCCAATGGGGTGCCTGCCCAATCTGCATCCGTGAAGTCATGCAACTTCACCTCATCCATCTATCTGTACCATAAGTCATACTCAAATGTTCCCCTGAGATATCTCAGGACATGCTTGCCCACCTTCCAAAAGAGCTTGGTAGGCTTAACCATCGCTTGACTAAATTAGTTCACCGCATAGCATATGTCTAGTATTTTATTAAATAAATACATGAGAGAACCCACCAACTGTCGATAGAGAGTAGCATCCACTACCTCTGCCAATGTAGCATCCTCTTTCCTCCAGTTTCCTGGAAGAGGAGTATCCATGGGTTTGCAGCCCTCCATGTGAAACTTACCGAGTATCTACCTTGCATACTTGCCTTGAGACACAAATAGTTCACCTTCTCGCTACCATATTTCCAATCCAAGGAAATAATGAAGGAGGCGCATATGTAATGTTCCTTTTTAGGAATGGCTAGCAATCCATAGCTAGAAAATGCATTTTCCAGAAATGGAGGCAGCAGGATTTGAAACCAGGACTTGGATCCCTTATATCAATGCATCTAAGAATGAAATCCAAGAGATGGCTCCAAATAAATCCTTCTAAGTTGGTTAAACAGATCTACCACACTTAGATTTCCTCAGAAAATGCCCGATGAGGGACTGCAACATATACAAGAACAAGATATGGAGCAACAACATTATTCTATGAAGTTTGCATACATGGAGAAGTAGATGGCCAAAAAATATATGATATAGCAGAAAATGTATTCAATGTGTGAAGGAATCAATCACTCCAGCTAGGTAATGGAAGCCTCAATATGACATATACATGACAAATAGAAACACTGCTATATAAAAGAGAGCCTTGGCTAAAATAACACAGTTTATAGGAGTTACTGCATAATAAAAAATGAGAATAGAATGATATGACAATATCAGCTCAAATAAATGAGGGGGAGCAAGCTCTCAACCCCTAAAAACACTAATACAACAAAATACACAATCCTTGGAAGGATTGGCTACAATATACATCAAAATGACAAATCTGCAGAAATGTCGGAGTTGCTGGGCACCAGCTGCAACTCAATAATATAAATACATGGATATGGCTGAAGATGATGCTCAAACTTAAACAAAACTCCTCCAATGGATCTCTCAATGCGAGGCTGATCCCGGCAGTGAAGATCTTTCCCTCCAAGAAGCTGGTGCAACCTCTCACTGTAAGTGTGCACTGAAATAACGCAGCCTTGAGGATGGATTGCATTATCTATGATGGGAGATGTTGGCCTTGGTGCGAAGATGTGAAAATCAGCTCTAAAATCCCTTTCACTAACCTCCCGGAGCAAGAGAAACTCCCTCCTCTAAAAGATAAGCCAAATAGAACTGTTGTGGAACCCTCCACTGCAATGCCCCAGCAACACTGCATTATACTTGAGTAGAAATATCACAGTATCTGAAGACTAGCTTTGGCCTTGAGCCAAGATGTGGAGAAGATGAAGTGAAATCCTTCAAGAGGCCTCTCAAGAAGGAGAGGAAATCCTAAACAGCAATCCCTCATGCTAAGCAGCACTGCAACTCTGTTGAACAACCAGAGTGTGCAATTTGTCTGAATAGACAAATAATCAAATGATCCAAGATATCTCTCTACGGATGCCTCCTCCTATTCTTATACAAGTGAATGCCTCTTAGCAATGGACCCGACACATTAGGGTTTCGTCCACAAGGAATCTTTCTCCCTCCAATACTGCGTTGTCTTCTCATGCAAGCTACACCTCTTAGGCAGCGCTGTTGACTTGGTCAAATTTAACCTTGTCCTCATGCAAATTGCCCCTTTTCACACTGGAAGGTGCAAAATAAGCTGCTCCAATTATCCTTTTCACATTATTAAGGATCTTATTCCTACTTATGGCCTTTTACCCATTTTATTCACCTCCTAGATGAAATAAGCAAAAAGTAATGTTCCAATTTTCTTCATGAAAATTTTGGAACATTACAGTCCTCCACTCTTAAAGATTTATTGTCCTTAAGCAAGTGCAAGGATAGACTGAGTTATTTTCTTCTCCTCTCCCTGTAGCATCCCTGTATGATGATCTCCTCCAAGGAAATTGATGCTATCTCATCAATCAAATCTCCACAATGCTCCTCCTCAGCATGTAAGTCAGCTATCAAGCTATCATCATGTGAAAGTGAAATACTCAAGAGGATAAAAAAGTGATGTATAGAGGTCCCCTTGAAGAATGGGATCTGAAATGAAATGGGAACCATCTTTCCAATATGGATCCTTGATCTCCAAGCTATGAGCCATGCAAAGTGAGTCACCTTCCGACTAGGAAACTCCTGAAAGTTGTCATCCACCTTTGGCTCTGGCAAAGTAGGTGGGATGAAAATCTGCTCATGGTAGACAATGGAGCCTACCCCACGCTGTCCATCTCTCCACTTATGTTAAGTGTAGAGTGTTGGTTGTCCATGGGCTGCAATAATTTTCCCCTTAAATGGAAAAATGAGGACTGGACCTCCAAAGATCTCTCCTCCAACGCTGCAAATCAAGCTGGCCCAAATCATTCCATATATTATGAGTTGGAAGTCATCATTATATGGCATCACATTCATCATATGGCTCACCTCGTAAGGAAACAAATGTGTTGTCAAGGTGACCATACCATATCCCATGCTCCCCTCAGAAAATGTAGTGCAAAAAGTGTGAGGAATTCCTCCCTCAAAGGACACATCCATCCCATGTGTCTCTCTCCCAAACATGCTCCTCATAAAAATAGAAACAATAGAGCCATAGGGAACAAAAATGAGAATCATACTTGCTGCCATATGCAACAAATGAGAAGGAAAATGGTCCCTCAAGTGCAACCAGCGTAGCTTGACCCTCAACTGCAATAGACATTGATAAAAAGTGTGGCTTCTCAACCACTTGCCAGATGCTCCAATCTCCTCATAAGTATGGAGGAAGTGAATAAAGTAAGGTGTACAATGAGCATGTCCTCCATAATGTATCTCTTCCCCAAATCCTCCTAGGGAATGGCCATCAATCATGCTTATGGCCCCATCTAAACCATGTGGTCTAGAAAAAAAAATGCTCCTCCTTACAGCATCATCCTTCACATTTATGGTTAAGGGATGCATACATACATCATACAAATAATCATGCAAACAATAATGAATACCCTTACCATATCTCCTGCTCATACAAGTGGAGTGGCTCATAAGTGAGTCTCCTCTTATCTCCAAAGGAAAAAGAGGTGGCTGTGCTAACTCTCTCAAAGAGTCATGTCTCTCCTCCATCTCCATCCGGTCCATGCATCTCCTCATATGTAGATATATATCCTCCTCAAAGCACATCCAGAAATACCCTTCCATGATGGTGTGGTACACTCTCATAGAACAAGTGGGGCTGAAAAGGAAATCCTCATAAGCTGCTTGTAACAACCTCTCCTTGAGCTTGGAGGCTCTAGGAAAGAAGATCCTATCATGATAGTAGATGACCCCATCTTTGACTGAATACTCCTCCAAGTGAAATTGGCCATTCAAGATCATGCAAGTAAAAATATCCTTGGAATACTCCACCAACAGCTGGGAGCTCCAATGTGGATCTATCCTCCATAGTGACAGCGCTGATGATCTCTTATGAAGATAATATGTCATATGGTCATCCTCCTCTCTGACATATCCTATGCCAAATATGCAAGTTGGAAGGCTTCTAACCTTCCCTTATTGCTTCTGCCACGGCACAAAATCTGAAATGGAAGTGGGTGATGCTAACATTGAGAGAATGCTCCCTCTCTCCTTGAGTCTACCCCAAACTCCCAGCGTTGTATCAAGATCTCTCCAGGTCTCCAACCTCCTAAAATCGATGATTGGTGGCCCAACATGTGAAGCATCCATCCTCCTCTGCTGATCTAGTGGTCTTCTCGGCAAAATTTATCTATGCAATGAGACATCATCATCAAGAGGCGACTGCATGTATGAATGAACAAATCTGTCCATGCTTCCATTGCGCAATCCAATCACCTTCTTAGGTGCATCAACCTCCAAAAATTAATAGGGATGTATACTCCTCATCTCATGATGTTGGGTCTTCTCCCTACTTCCTCCTTGTTTCTTCATGGTTCCACACCTCCTCAACAATGGAATAGATAGAATATGAGTTGTGCCTTGATCTCCACACATGAGATCTTGGGAACTTCCTTGCAAAGATGCAAGCATCCCTCTATTTGGAGCAAGAGCTCCTTTTCCCTCTGCATGAGGCACTAGATCAACTCTAGATCTAATAGCGCTATTGCCCTCAATATCTCCAAAATGAGTGGGTAACCTCCCAATGATTTTATCCCTCTTTGAAAAAGAGATCTCCATGCTCTCCTGCTCAAAAGTGTGAGAAGAAAATTTCTCCTCTGGAAAAGTATGGTGCAAGTTTTCATACAAGGGTTTTGTTTGAGTTTTCTCAGTCAGCTCCTCCATTGGTTTCCCATGAATCCCTCTATCAAATATTTTCACTAAGGCCTTAGTGAAATTTGCATAAGATGTAAAGTTTAAATTTCTTAAAGAAAAGGATTCAAAGATCCACCAGGCATAAGCCTTACCTCTCATATGCAGCACTGCAACTTTGATAGCTTCATCTCCATGAATGTGGTGCTGCTGCAAGAAGGTCTCTAACTCCTCCACCCAAGTCTTGGTTGAACATACAAGTGAACCCTTAAAGGTAGATAGATGAAATCTATCCTGCTGCTCTTTCCCATTCACCTTCATCTTGCAAAACTCTGAAAAACTGAGATGATCTCTGAATTTCTGAGTTTGATACTCATACTCCTCTAAGAAATCACTAAGGGTTTCCCTCCCAAAAACTTCTTCTCTTCTTTCCATCTCTCTTCCGACAATCATGGGCATGTGACTACGTTGTACAAGAGGGTGTGTAGCTGCATGCTCACACTCCTCCAATCTAGAGTTTGCCTTTGGATCAAACCCTATAGGAGATTATCTATACTTCCTCTGGATCTCGTCATACTCTACATGCATCATATATACAGATTTAGGAAGAATCTTGGAAAGATTATCCCCTTTTTCTTTTTCTTCTCCAAAATATGGAGTCTTTCTTCTGCTTATTTCTTTGTCTTCTTGATGCGAATAGGAAGTGCAGAGCTCTTCCTCTTCCTTCTGCATATCCTCCTTGGGGAGGCTCTTCTCTGTTCTGAAAATAGATGAGATCAATCTCATCTTCTTCAACATCTTCTTCTTCTTCTTTCTTGGGCTTGAAAGCCACAGGCTGAGCCAAGAAAGCTACTCTGATACCACTGTAATGTTCCTTTTTAGGAATGGCTAACAATCCATAGCTAGAAAATGCATTTTCCAGAAATGGAGGCAGCAGGATTTTAAACCAGGACCTGGATCACTTAGATCAATTCCTCTAAGAATGAAATCCAAGAGATGGCTCCAAATAAATCCTTCTAAGGTGGTTAAATAGATCTACCACACTTAGATGTCCTCAGAAAATGCCCGATGAGGGACTGCAACATATACAAGAACATAATATGGAGCAACAACGTTATTATATGAAGTCTGCATACATGGAGAAGTAGATGGCCAAAAAATATATGATATAGCAGAAAATGTATTGAATGTGTGGAGGAATCAATCACTCCAGCTAGGCAATGGAAGCCTCAATATGACATATACAGGACAAATAGAAACACTGTTATATAAAAGAGAGCCTTGGATAAAACAACGCAGTTTATAGGACTTACTGCATAATACAAAACGAGAATAGAATGATATGACAATATCAGCTCAAATAAATGAGGGGGAGCAAGCTCTCAACCCCTAAAAACACTAATATAGCAAAACACACAATCTTTGGAAGGATTGGCTACAATATACATCAAAATGGAAAATCTGCAGAAATGTCGAAGTTGTTGGGCAGCAACTACAACTCAATAATAGAAATACATGGAGATGGCTGAAGATGATGCTAAAACTGAAACAAACCTCCTCCAATGGATCTCTGAATGCGAGGGTGATCCCGGCAGTGAAGATTTTTCCCTCCAAGAAGCTGGTGCAACCTCTCACTGCAAGTGTGCACTGAAATAACGCAGTCTTGAGGATGGAATATGCTGTCTACGATGGGAGATGTTGGAAATTGTGCCAAGATGTGAAAATCAGCTCTAAAATCCCTTTCACTAACCTCCTGGAGCAAGAGAAACTCCCTCCTCTAAAAGATAAGCCGAAGAGAAGTATTGTGGAACCCTCCACTGCAATGCCCCAGCAACACTGCGTTATAATTGAGCAGAAATAATGCAGTATATGAAGAATGGATTTGGCCTTGAGCCAAGATGTGGAGAAGATGAAGTGCAATCCTTCAAGAGGCCTCTGAAGAAGGAGAGTAAATCCTAAACAGGAATCCCTCATGCTAAGCAGCACTGCAACTCTGCCGAACAACCGGAGTGTGCAATTTGTCTGAATAGACAAATAATCAAATGATCCAAGATATCTCTCTATGGATGCCTCCTCCTCTTCTTATACAAGTGAATGCCTCTTTGCCATGGACCCCACACATTAGGGTTTCATCCACAAAGAATATTTCTCCCTCCAAAACTTCACTGTCTTCTCATGCAAGCTACACCTCTTAGGCAGAGCTGTTGACTTGGTCAAACTTGACCTTGTCCTCGCTCAAATTGCACCTTTTCACACTGGAAGGTGAAAAATAAGCTGCTCCAATGATCCTTTTCACATTATGAAGGATATTGTTCGTACTTATTGGCCTTTTACCCATTTTATTCACCTCCTATATGAAATAAGAAAAAATTAATGTTCCAATTTTCTTCATGAAAATTTTGGAACATTACAGCATATCCTTCATCTCAAACTCCTTTGCAAGGTCATCCTTGCATGAGTGTATCAGCTACTCATCACTAGTCAGTATTAAATCATCAACATAAAGAACAATCATTAAAATCTTACCCTCCACCACAATCTGGTATAGGTTTCCATCTGCCTCACTCTTGGTGAAGCCAAGTCTAGTGAAATAGTTGTTGATCCAAGTGTACCAAGCACAGGGTGCTTGCTTCAGCCCATACAACTTCTTTTGAGTCTGCACACATGTGAATCGCTACTGAAGATCTCAAATCCTTCAGGATTCTTAATGTACACTTCTTCCTCAATGATCCCATTAAGGAATGGAGTCTTCGCATCCATCTAATGAATGTGCCAACCCATCTACGCTGAGAGAGCAAGGATGGTCCTTATGAAATAATACTGTGCGATAGGTGCAAAGGTTTCCTCATAATTAATCCCTCGATCTGTGAGAAGCACCAGGAAAAAAATATTGCCTTATACTTCTGAACACTCCCATTAGCAGCTTTCTTTACCTTGTAGATCCTTCTTGAATCTACCATTGATTTATTAATCGGCCTTGGAACAATTTCCCAAGCACTGTTTCTAACAATGGATTCATACTCCTCCACAATTTCATCTACCTGTGTGGGCTCCTACATTACTTCTTGAAAAGAAGATGGCTCTGTCGCAATACATTCTCTCATGAGAGCCATGTATCCAGTGAATCGGTCAGGAGACTATCTCTATCTGCGCTGTGAAGTAGGGGCTCCTACATTCTGTGCCGCATCAAGCTTAAACCTCTAAGTTTTTGTGGTACCCATTCAACCAGTTTTGATGTTTCATTCTGCATGAGTGGACTCCTCCACCCCGTGATACTCCTCCTGTGGCCGATCCACATCTTGATGCTCATCTTTGGGAACAAGCAGTTCCTCCTCTGCATGCAAGTGTAGCTCCCTCTCAAGTGACAACTTCATGGCTTTTTACTCATTTAATTTTATATCTCGTCGCACCACAGTCATCCGACTGTTTGGAAAATACACACAATAATTATGAGGTGTTTCTATGTACCCCACAAATATCCCAACTTGAGCAGTCGGCTCCAGCTTCTTCCTGGAATTCTTGGTCACATGCACATAAACAGATGAGCCAAAAATATTAAAGTGAGAAACATCCGGTTTCTTACTAGTAAAAGCTTCTTCAGGTGAACTCATGCCAAGTACTCTATGAGGACAACGGTTTTTCACATAAACCATAGTGTTGAATGCTTCTGCCCACAAGTGCATTGGTAGGCCTTGATCATGCAGCATAGCTCATGTATGACACACGATCATTCTATTATTCCTCTCCGCGACCCCATTCTGCTATGGGTTATGAGGCGCTATGAGTTATATTTGAATTCCTTATTTGCTACAAAAGTATTTGAATTCGTTCGAGATATATTCACCACCATTATCGATCTCCAAAGCCTTCAATTGCTTCCTCGACTCTTTCTCCACCAATTCTTTAAACTCACAAAACTTTGAGAATGTTTGATCCTTATTTTGCATGAAGAAGATCCAACATCTACGAGAATATTCATCAACAAAAATAACATAATACCTGTGTTTTTCTGTCGAAGCAATTGAGAATGGTCCACACATGTCTGTGTGAACACTCTCCAAGATCACCGAAGAATGGTTCTCTCCAAGTGCACCCTTGTAAATTTGAGTAGAAATCTGCTGCAAAATATTCAGGGCACCATGGTGAAGATGGCCCAATATCCTGTGCCATAATTCGCCATCATCGCGGCTCACCACTTCTTCTTCTTTGCCCACCATTGTAGCACAACCATCTACCTCGAGCTTGTATATATCCTTAACTCAAATCCATATCCTCTTGGTTTTACTCGTTGTTTTATGTCGCAGGAAAGCTTTTCCATTGCTGAAAAAATGTCATAACCTCTATCCTCCAACATCGCGACTGAGACCAAGTTCTTCTTTAGACCTAGAACATGCATAACATCTTTCAACAAAAATGGTTTACCTACTCCCTCTCAAAGGTAATGGTACCAATGTTGGTCGCACTGTATCATCCATCGTCTCCCATCTCTATATGAATTTGGAGATCTTTCTCCTCCAAGTCGTTGAAAAGCTCCTTATCTCCCGTCATGTGGAAGGAAGCACCACAATCAAGATACCACACCAATCCCATTGCTCTTGAAACCAAGAATGCGATCAAAGAGAAATAAATTTCAAATTGTGAGGCAAGGGCCTCACCAGCGATAGCTCTAGAAGACTTCTTGTTCTTCTTTTTCTTTGGGAAGTTAGTGGCGAGATGACCATGTTTGTGACAGTGAAAACACTTCACTTTGGACAAATCCAGCTTCTTTCCTTTAGCCTTGGATTTTGAATGGGATTTATTCCCCTTCCCTTTCCTCTCTTTGGCAGCCAAAGCACAATCCTCTTCATCATCATGTTTTGATGAAGAGCCGTCTGTGCTACACTGCCTTATCTCCTCCTACACTAGATCTAACCAAAGTCGCTCCCAATCCGGAAGTTTCTCCCGCCCATTCACAGAGTCTTGATAACTGTGTCAACTCTTTGGAAGTCCAAGGAGAGCCAAGCTCACCAATTCATCATCAGCAACTATAATTCCCACACTTCCCAGCTTATCCCTACATTGGACAAACTTCGTGAGATACTTTGGAATACTGTCGCCCTTCTCCATTTTGATTTTTCTGAGTTTATATTTCAGTGCCAACATCCTATGGTTGCTACTGCTTTGGAAAAGACCTGTCAAAGCCTTCCACATTAAAAATGGAGTGGCTTTCCTATGAAGGCTTGACACAATATAGTCTTTCACACCTTCCAAAATAATCCTTCTCGTCTTCACTACTTTCTTTTTCCACGCATCAAGTAATGCAGCATCCGTCGAAGTGGGCTTAGGAACATCACTATCGATGAACTCCTTCAAGACATTTTCTTCAAGCACCACCTCCATCCTGTCCTTCCAGGCTATGTAGTTCGAGATGCCCTCGATTGGATACTCTAATCACAACCCATTGAAAGCCATTTCAATGTTTACTCAACTGTCGCACCAAGAAATTCTTGCAGCAAATTCGAATTGTTCCACCAACACAACTCAACACTGCTTCAATATTGCAATCTTCAGTGATTAACACTACTTCGATACCATATAGAAATTATAAAATATTCATGTATATTACCAGACTCCCTTGATCTAAAAATTAAATCCACTATTAAATACAAAATCCTTCTACTCAATCCTTTGTGTAAATTAAATCGCCAATTGCAAACATATGAAGAAACATCAATCGCACATAAAAAGATGCTTTACTGAGAAAGCTTAAAGCTAAAAACCACAACTATCATATATTATGTATATCATGGAATCATGAAACAATCTCATACAAAGCTCAACTCATAGAGCTCTCAGTATAATATACAATTGTCTCACACTGTCATACAAAAATTGGTTCACACATGCACCAATTTATTGCCTCCTGACAGCCTGCCTCCACTGCGCAATCCCTGCTGAAGAAGATCCCTGAATGAATTCGATCATGCCTTGCTTGTACTACGAAATCCTCATTGGAAACTCCAATATGTGTGTAGATGCATTTAATGCATAACTATAGTCACAACTGATAGTCAAACACACCCTTTCACTTATCTCTCCACTGGGTCTCCACTGGATCTGACATGCAAGTAGTTAACTGTTGTATTTCTTCAGTTGCAAGTAAGACAGTACTTGTGAATTAATTAAATAATTAATTCACTCATATTTCACTAGTGTAACTTTAGTTACAATTAGCACAACTGAGTTTAACTCACTTGACTGAGTTAAACTAACTAAAAACTCCTTTTCCAACTCTGTTACAACTGTGTCACACTCAGTTACAACAAACTCCATCATGCATGAGTCACCAACCAACCTTGCAACTCGTAACCCCTTTAGCTAACTGGTTTGCCACATCAGTTAACTAAAATCAAGTGCTCCAAGAGAATAAGTTATTATTTATTGTCTGATTATCTTTAAGGGCTAATAATAATCTACATGCATTATATTTTTAGATACGTGATCTATAAATAGACTTCTCCCATGTTCTAAAAATAGAAAATCATCTAAAGATAGCATTTTCTCAACCATCTAGAATCAGCATCCTACTAATTTTAGAATATGCTCACCATTCTAAAAATAGACATACACCTAAAAATAACCTGCAGGCCCGACCTAGCGAAGGTGCTTAATTTTCACTATGATCATCATCTTGTTGAATCTCAACAAAAAAAACGTCACTTGATGCCTCAAAATGTTCCTAAAAGTTTTCAAATCCCAATTTTTGAAACTGAATCTTGCTAGTAAAAATGGTCTGGAGAGTTCATTCCTCCACTTTTCCACTCTGAAAGCATCAAGATGGATGAAAAACAATATAATGATCCAATATCTATCACACCTCCCCATTTTTGGAGGATTTTTATCCCAAAAATATTATATTGCATGAGGTGAGGACATTTTTCCTCCACCTTCTCTTTGTCATACCATTTAGCTTTTCCTATAGTTTTTCCTTTCAACCTAATATGCCAAAGGTCGTGTTGCCCCTTGTCTTATAGATATGGATCTCTTTTTCAAAACTATATCCTCTATCAACTTTTCCTAAGAATTTGGTCCCAAATACTCCACATAAGGTAGACATGTTCCTCTTCCTAATCTAGTGTAACAACCCTGGTGAAAAATTCATGTAAATAAAGTTAATAAAGGAAAAATAATAACCAAGGTAATGGGAAACGTATTCCAAGTTTAATGTTGGGAAAAAAAATCCTAGTGTGGGTGTTCATTTGGCTTATTATGGCTAAAGGAAATTGGAAAAGTAATTGGAAAGGCAAGAGGCATTAATTGGCATTTTATTTATGAAAATAATGGAAAATAGGAGAAAAGGAAGGTGAAAGGTCACAGGTTGCATGTGAGGAGGAAAATGAAGAAAAATAATGGAAAATGAATAAAATAGAGGCCTCATTGGTAAAAAGGCTTCTGAGGATCATTTGTTAGAATTTTTTCAGTTTAGTTTTGGAGCTCTCTCTCTCTACTCTTTGTCTCTGTCACACTCCCAGACACTTGGAGCATTATTGGAGCATTCTAGTATTGGATCAAGAATAAAAAATGAAGAGAAAAGAAGGTAAAGGAAATCAAATATCAGGCAAGGAAGAGCATAATAAAGAAAATGAAACTGGATTACTTGCATGTATCGATTTGCATGTGTGATTTCCTTGCTATATTTGGCATGCGAGGTACATGCATGTGTGTATCTAGTTCTCTTGTTGTAATTGTCATGGGTTTTTCCAGGTGTGACAATGATTTTCAACCTTTCCTTTCCATTTATGGATAGCCATGGTGTGATGGGTTCTCTTTTACATGGTTAATTTGGATTGATGGATGGTTTTGAAACTAAGTGGGTTGGTCTTTGAAGAAGAACACAAGGCCTAGGAATCCTTGAGCCGATATATGGTGGGATTGTGGTAAAGCCCGATTAGTGTACCTCATTGGGCCTAGGAATCCTTGCCTAGTGAATGGCAGTATATATGGTAAAGCCTAGAGTTGTGTGCCCTCGATTAGGCCTAGGAATCCTCGACTAGTGAATGATGAGATATATCGTAAATCCTAGAGGGTGGAATCTTGAATAGGCCTAAAACCCCTCAAGCCGTGAATGGCAGGATATATGGTAAAGCCTAGATACTAGGAGATAGAAAATTCCTCACAGTGTAGGTGGAGAGATCTAGAGGCATCCATGCTTGTGTAGGCCTAGTGATCGCTGGACCAGTATATGGTGGGATTGTGGTAAAGCCTGATATTGTATGTTTATGTTTTGGGACTAGGAATTCCTTAATGGATTATGGTAAAGCCTGAGGAAACCTGGATTGGTTTTGTTGTGAGTCCCACATTCATTCTTGGAATATGGAACAACGGTGATTAGTTGAAATAAATATTTAGTTCAGCCCAATTTATGGTCGGGCGGTTTATGGAAGTCCCTGACTTGTGTTGAGCCCCAAAGATGTCCTTTTCTTTCACCAAATTTCACTTAATTTCCTCTGTCCTTTATCAGTTATAGGCTTAAAATATCAATAGGATTGATTAAATTCACTTTAATAATGCATACAATAACTGACTTACTAAAATTTTGTGGTTTTGTTGTTGTAGTAATTTTTTACTAGACTTAGCTACAGAATGCAGCCATTCTATAGCTAGTCACCTATTCCGCAATTATCTTCATGTTCACACAGGTTATAGGTGTAACTTAAAGGAAAAACGCATATGGTTGAATTCCAGAACTCACCTACATCATTCCTTGCCCTCTACGAAGTCTGAGCAAAAATCTGCAAGTGGTTATGCACGTGGAGGAAACCCAAACTAAGAAGTAGATTCCTACCAGGACAAGGACTCTACATATGTCTTCAGCAAATTACGAGGCCTCCAAAAGAGTTCTAATTTGATTTTAATTGAAAAAGACACTTATCCCTATTTATTCTCCAGGGAAGTTATGTATTTATCTTATAAGAATAACTTGGGAAACCGAGAGACAGTTAGTTGGTTGATGTTTTATTGTTAAGTTGTCCAAGAACGTAATACTCTATTTTTGAAGTGTTTTCCTTTAATGAAAGAAGAACAACTTTAGTACATGATCTGAAGAAATCTTGAGGAGATTCATGTGCTAATCTGGTGGTAGAGGGCCCCTATTGCCCGAGAGGCTATGTGCATATTTTTTAGATAAGTAACTTTAGCTCTATTTCGTTCCTAATTTAGGCAGTTTTCTGAACTTTATGTTTTATGCTCACATACATCGAATGTTACAGCTAGTCTTATTCTTATGAACTGTTCCAAAATATCACTAACACTGAATGAGATAGAACTGTAGTATTTCAAATATTAATTTCATTTTAGTTCAGCTGTAGTATTTCGGAGGTTAATTGCATATTAGTTTGGTTTTGTTTAATGTATTTTAAGTTTTATTAGCTAGTTGTATTCTAGTTATGTTACATTAGACTTAAAGGCCTTCGTTATTTACAAACTGCTCTTGTTCTTAATCTCTGCTAATACACCATTATCTTGGAACAAGAATTGGTAATGTCATTTTGAAGTCTTGACTGTTCTGCAATTTCTCATAATTTTACAAACTTTCCTTTTTCCAAAACTATTCCAAAATATTTCTAACCCCTGAATGAGGCATAATAGTGACATTTTGAGTTGCAGAATGGATTAATTTTAGTTTCATAAGTTAATTTAGAGTAGGTTTCCTTACTATGTTACAGATAATCTTTTCCAAATGTGTTCCAACAAATTTCTAACCATGGATGAGATTTTCTCCGTGATAATTGTAAGTTGTTGTTTACTTAGAAGAACCTCATTGCATTAAACTTATCCTTTTCTCAAGTTGTTCCAACATACTTCTAGTGAAATGAATTGGACTGAGTTCACGTTATGAGTTATATTTTTTGCCAACTTTTTCAATCTGTGAATTAGCATTTTCTGTTCTTAGGTGCCATACATAGTTTAGAATAGATTTTTCTCTGTTTTAGTGTGACCAATAACTTCTCTTTGCCAACAACTTAGTTCTTTTCCTCTTAGAATAAAAAAACAAAACCAAAAACACTAGAAAAACACTAAACACAACGAAGTAGGAAGCAGATACCTAGGCACATATAGTGCACTTCACTTCAATAGTTTACTAGCCCTGGTTGACAATTTATGACATCAATTTAGGAACACTAAATTGAGCAGAAATTTTGGCGCTGTTGCCGAGGAAGTGTAACTAGGTAGCCTTGTTTCTTACCTCTGAAAAAAAATGATATGCGTAGAGACAGATACTCAAGGGATAGATTCATAAGAAGCAGAAGCTTGATTCCTAGAACACCACTTGTGCCACCAAGACCAAGAGGCAGCACACCCCCAACTCAAACCCACATCCCATACTCTACTGATCATAGACTTCCAGAGGAATTAATATCAGACATTCCATCAGAAAGACCTTCCACTTTATCCACTGAACCTGTCTTAGAAGAAGATTCAAGGACCCCTGCTAGAGACCTAAACTTTTCCACTTTCACAGGAGAATCAACCATGGCAGAAGAAGGAGGAGGAGGAGTCTTTAATGGAGAACATACACTATTTGAGGGGGTAGAGGCAGAGGTAGAGGAGAAGGAGGTAGAGGTGAAGAAGGAGGCAGAGGAAGAGGTAGAAGGGAAATGGGAAGCTCTTTTGGGTTTCCTATAGTAGATGAAGAAACCAATGCAACTATGAAAAACATTTCACCGTTTGTCCTTCCAAACTTTTATGGACTCAAAAGTGAAGATCCTGAAACCTTCCTATTTGAATTTGAAGTCCTATGTAGAACCTATGATTACTTACAAGATGCCCAAAAACTTAAACTATTCCCTTCAACATTGAAAGGAGCAGCATTAAAATGGTTTATGAGTTTGATCAACAGTTCTATTAGGACATGGGAAGACATGAAACATGCATTTCTAGAGAGGTATTTGGATTACTGTATGCCAGTCAACCATAAGGAGTAAGTGTTTAAAATGCTATAAAAAGAGGATGAAAACCTGGAAGATTTGTTGGAGAGGTTTAACTACAACATTAAAAGAGAAAAAATGGAAAACTTAGACCAAGATACCTTGAAAGCTCTCTTGTTGAAAACAATTAGGGATGAATAGCTAGATATCCTTAATATGATGGGAAAAGGGGATATATCTCAGCTCACATTACCTGAAATAGCTAAATTATGTATCAAAATTTCAAGAGGGAAATCTAAAACTGTAAAAGGACCAAGAGACCCTACTCTTAGAAGGGCAAGTAAGTCTGCTTCTGGGACAGTGAGTAGGGTAGAAATAGGACATATGCTTGATGAATTCAAATCTAATATTTTAGGGAGTCTTAGTGAACAAATAGACACCCTTAAATTACAAAACAAGCAAAAAGCTGAATCTGATGCCTTAGCAATCTTTTGTCCCAAATGTAGAAAGAAGCATGCCCCGAGAGAGTGCCCTTTGGATGCAAAATTAGTAGAGACTTGTGTAATTTGTTCAGAAAAACATGAGACCAAGAGTTGTCCTTCACTTCCTAGTCTTAAAGTTGTATTTCAAGAAGAAACTCCTACAAATTCCACAGAATCTCTCAATTTTGTCTCTAGGAGGCCTTGGCAAGGACCTCAAACACAATGATTCCATGATCAACTGTATAATCAATCCCCACCAAATTGGAATTCTTGGCAGCAACCTTGGCCTCAATTCCAAAATCAATCTCAAACTTGGTCACAAGGAGCACAAAATCCCTATGGAAGATACTCTCAGTACTATCAATATCCACCATCCTATCCACCATATCCACATTTCCCTCCTCAACAAAATCTTCAACAAAATACTCAAAATCCACAACATCAAAATTCACCACTTCCATTACCATTTCCTCAGAAAACAAATCAGTTGCCTGCCCAACCCATACCAAACCCCAACAATAAAAAACCTCAGAACACATACATGATAGAAGGCCAACAGTTTCCAACCTATTTGATCACTCCTTTAGACCTTAATGATGTTCAACTTAGGTCTGGAAGAATACTTGAAAAGAAGAAACCTTTTGTAATCATACAAGAACAAAACAACTCTGAGGAAGATTCTCTACGGGTAAATAAAAGTCTTGAAGAAGACACATATTTTTAAGACCCAAACATTGAAAAATCAAAAAAAGAAGAACCAATAATTTCAACTCCTATATTAGAGCAGCCATCAACATCCACCTCTACACCTCCCTGTTGTGTAACCAGCTCCAAAAATAGAAGAAAAGAGATATCAACGCCTTAGAAATGAGCCACTTCGAGGGGGAAACCTCCAATACATTACATAAATGAACAATTCTTGGATGGATACAATTTACAAAACCTCCTTTCTATATATAGGAGTCCATGGGGCCATAATGTAATCCTAGTGGGCCACGATGTAATCCTAGCCGACCTAACAATAATAATTTAAGGGCACAATAATAACAAAATGGGGGTTACAAGGGTACAATAATAACAATAAGGGGGTTACACTAACAACAATAAGGGACTATACTAATAATATAGGGACCTAACATGCCCCTCTCCTTCAAAAAAGTGTTGTCCTCAACGCTTGAGTAGCTCTGGGTGCTTCTGTATAAAATTCTCATCCTCCCATGTAGAATCTTCAGTGGGTAAGTTCTTCCACTTGATGAGATACTCTGAAATTGATCGATTTTGTAGCTGTCGAGTTCTTGTTTCCATGACTGCTTCAGGTTCCAATATGATTTTTCCTTCCTCATCAAGTTCTGGCAATATTGTTTGAACCGGAAGATTTTCACCTATAACCTTCTTTAAGCATGAAACATGGAAAACTGGATGTACTCACGAAGAAGCAGGAAGCTCCAATTTGTATGCCATAGTACCAATATTTTGTAACACCTTGTAAGGACCATAGTACTTTGGCGATAATTTATTATCCTTATTAGCTTGCTTGAGGGACATTTGTTTGTATGGTTGTAGCCGTAGAAATACCCAATCTCCTACATCAAAACTTCTCTCGCTGCGATGTTGATCTGCCTGTTGTTTCATTCGATTTTGTGCCAAAGTCAGGTTATCCTTTAAGAGTTGGAGAACTTCTTCCTGATGCTCGATGTGATCTTCCACTGCTTGAACCTTCGAATTTTCTCTTAAATATGATGTGATGGATGGTGGATGATATCCATAAAGTGCCATAAATGGGGTCATTTTTGCTGCGGTATGGAAGGAAGTGTTATACCACCATTCAGCAAGAGGTAACCACTTGACCCATTGTGTTTGTTTATCAGATACAAAACAACGAAGATATCCTTCCAAACATTTATATACGATCTCAGTTTGACCATCAGATTGAGGATGATAAGATGAGCTATGAGCTAATTGAGTACCCAAACAAGAAAATAACTCCGTCCAAAAATTTCCAGTAAAAATAGGATCTCTGTCGCTCACAATAACCCTTGGGCTTCCATGTAGCTTTTGAATTCTATCCATAAATGTAGTAGCAACTGTACTTGCTTTAAATGGATGAGATAATGCACAAAAGTGTGCATACTTAGTAAGTCTATCAACTACCACCATGATGACACTCTTTCCTTCGGACTTAGGTAAACCTGTGATAAAATCCATTGAAATCTCCTCCCAGCGTTGACTTGGAATGGATAAAGGTTGTAGAAGTCCCGGGGTCTTAATTGTTTCCACTTTATTCTGCTGGCAAACCAAACATTCCGCCACAAACTTTTGAATATCAGATTTAAGGCCATCCCAAAAAAATTCTTTCTTCACCTGTGGTAAGTTTTTAAAAATCCTGAGTGTCCTCCTAAAGGAGAAGTGTGCAATTCCAGAAGAATCTTTTGTTTTAGTTGGGAATTCTTACAAAGATATAAGCGATCTTTTTACCATAAGGAATCATTTTTCCAACTAAATGTATCAGATGTACTAGGATCTTGCTGCAACTTTTGAATGAGTGTCCATACATCTTTTTCCTTCTTCCATTCATCTCTTTCTTCGGTTATCCAATCTGGTTGGATAATAGAAATAGCACAAAGCAATGCTTCCACCTCTTCATTCTTTCTTGAGAGTGCATCTGCAACAACATTAAGCTTTCCATTTTTGTAGATTATTTCAAAGTCATAACCCAACATCTTTGTGACCCATTTTTGCTGCTCTTCTGAAGATAGTCTTTGTTCCAAAAAGTGTTTAAGACTATCATGATCAGTTTTTACCTTGAAGTGTCTTCCCATTAGGTAAGTTCACCATTTATTTAGTGCATGCAGTATTGCTAACATTTCCTTCTCATAAATAGGTTTTTGTAAATACTTTCCTTTGATTGGACGACTTTCAAAAGAAATGGGTCTTCCTTCCTGCATTAAAACAACACCAATTCCATTTCCTGAGGCATCACATTCCACAATAAAGGTTTTTGTGAAGTCTAGCGTAGCTAAGACCGGTGCTAGGCACATTGCCTCTTTAAGATGTTCAAAGGCCTTAGTTGCTTCAGGAGTCCATGAAAATGCATCTTTCTTCAATAATGTTGTTAGAAGTGCTGCTATTCTCCCATAATTCTTAACAAACTTGCGATAATACCCTGTTAACCCGAGAAATCCTCGCAACTGCTTTATGGTTGTGGGGACTTTCCATTCCTTAATGGCTTTAATTTTTTTAGGGTCTACCTTAACACCCTCGTGAGATACAATATGACCCGGATATTCCACCTCTTGTACTCCAAAGAAACATTTGGATGTTTTTGCATATAATTGTTTCTCCTGCAATAGTTTGAGCACCCTGTCAACATGTTCAACATGATCCTTCCAAGACTGCTGTAGATTAGTATATCATCAAAAAATACTAGCACAAATTTTCTAAGGAAGGGTTTGAAAATGGAATTCATCAACCCTTGAAATGTAGAAGGTGCATTGGTAAGGTCAAAAGGCATGACCAAAAATTCATAATGACCCTCATGAGTTCGAAATGCTGTTTTTGGAATATCTTCAGTCTTCATTCTAATTTGATGACATCCTGAACGAAGATCCAACTTGGTAAAATAAATTGCTCCATGTAATTCATCCAATAATTCATCAATCACAGGAATGGGAAATTTATCTTTAATGGTGAGCTTATTAAGCTCCCTATAATCAGGACACATTCGCCATGATCCATCCTTCTTGTGTACCAATACTACAGGAGCAGAGAAAGAACTTTGACTAGGTTGAATTATACCCGCCTCTAACATTTCTGCAATCATACGTTCAATTTCGCTCCTTTGGAAGTAAGGATATCTATAAGGCCTGATGTTTGGAGGAACACTTCCTGGAATCAAATGAATAGCATGATCATGATCACGAATAGGTGGGAGTCCTTTGGGAGTTTCAAACACCTTGGAATGATTGTCCAAGACTTGTTGGAGATCTGCAGAAATAGATGATTTTGATGTCGGAACTTCTAATGAGCATAATTGTGCAATTACGCCTCGTTGTTCTTTCTTTAGAAGCTTTGTCATGACATTAGAGCTTATTATCCTTCCCGGCTTCCCTTCAATACCCCGTAATTCGACTTCCTTTCTTTCTGAAAAAAATTTCAAGAAAAGTTCTTGAAAATTAAAAGCTACCGTCCCCAAAGATTGTAACCATTGTACTCCTAGTACAACATCAGCACCTCCCATAGGAATGGAAAGCATTGGGCTAGTCAATACATATTCCCCCATGGTTAGCTTAATATTATGGCATTTTCCAGAGAAATTTATAGTTCCTCCATTTGCAACCATCACTTGACATTCTGGTGCTGGGTATAGGAAACAATTTAATTCCTTGGCTACCTTACAATGAATAAAATTATGGGTGCTACCTGAATCAATCAACACTAATACCTTTTTCTTCTTGATTTGTCCTTTTATCTTGAGAGTTTTAGGAGTGGTAATTCCTGCCAGTGCATTACACGATATGGTCGGATTCATTTCTTCCTCTTCTGGGGCTGGTTCCTGGTGTATATCCTCTTCTTGTTCATTTTCTTCTTCCTCTTTACAATCTATGTAAAATAATTTCTTCTCAGCACACTTATGACCTTTAGTGTATTTGCTATCACAACTGTAGCAAATCCCTTTTGCTCTTTTTTCTTCCAATTTTTGTGGTGTCAACCTTGTAGGTTGTGGAAATCTAGGCGTAGCAACACTTCCTTCTTTATGGAATTGAGTGGTAGGCTTCCTTGTCGCCATTATTTTACATTCAACTTTTCTTGCCAACCTGAATGCCTTCTCCAATGAATCTGGTTCCAAAACACGAACTTCATGTTGGATGTTATCCTTTAAAGTGCCTATGAAGAGATCGATCCTGTGTTCCTCTGGAATGTCAGTTACCCTTATATTCAATTTTTGGAAGTCCTCAATGTGCTGCCCCACTAAACCCTTTTGTTTGAGATTTATCAATTGGCTAAAGAAGGTGTTGCTCTTTGTATCTCATAATGTGCTATCATTTCCTCCGTAAAAATTGACCAAGTGACAATTTTTTTACGGGAGAAAAGCCATCGATACCATACAAATGTATTTTGTTCTAAATGTAAAGTTGCAATGCGTATCTTTTGTGTGTTTTGCACATTATGGAGATCAAAATATTGCTCCATCTGTAGTATCCATGTTACAGGATCCTTTCCATCAAACTTCCTCATATCCATTTTTGGAATATGGTGGTTCTTCCCGCCAACATTAGATTTTATGAAATCACGATTAACATTTATTTTTTTCTCATCATGAGTTTCTTCTACTATATTTCCACCATTAGGAATAATTTCTTGTTTTAAGCTTGTCATCAAGCCTTCCATGTATGCTTTTAGATCATTCTTCATGTTTTCCATGTTGTCTTTCAGGTCATCCATCTTAGCTTCCACGCCCACTTCCATGCCATCGATCTTAGCTTCCAAACCATTCATCTTAGCTTCCACGCCTTTCTTCAAACCATCCATCTTAGTTTCCATGCCTTTCTTCAAAACTTCCATTTCATTTTTTGTTGTTCTTTGCGAGAGCGAAACTTGTTGCACTTGCTCTTGTACTTTTGATATGTTATGTTGCCATTCTTCATCTTCATGAGTCATAATAGAGCCTTCTAAAGGCTTAATGGGCGTTGAATTATTTTTAGGGGCCATTTTAGAATCAAATAATGATATCTATTCTACAATATGCCCTTGGAATGAATTCAACTTGATTATTCAAACAAGACTTATGCAATTTGGAAAAAAATACACACCTTTTACTTGCTTTTGAGAAGCTCGATATTGAAATTGAATTATCTCTGTAGTTGGGGACCTTCAATATCTAAAATTCTGCCCTGTAGTAGCCCTCTAAATTATCTTTTGAATGCCACAGGTATGACCTGATTTGGATTCTCCAAGACAAGGTTGTGTCCAATCTCCCACAATGACCTAATTCTGGACTGGCTCAGTAGAGCGAACTTGTAGGACTTTCCACGTGTCACTGTTTCGTCCTTTGTCTCTAAAATTGATAGCCAAGAAACTACAGTCCGTTTAATTGCAACTAATTTTGACTGAACTCAAATCCAATGCCTAGAGAAAGAGTTATTGAACTTTTCCCACGATCACCTCTTTGAGATGAAATTCAGGAGCCTGAAAAAGCACTACCTTCCACAGATCATATCTCCAAAAATATTCTGAACCAAGATCTGAAATTTTTTGACGACTTTCCTTAGGATTTCATCTTCGCACCATACGAATTTCAGATTATTAACCTTCGTAGAAAAAAAATTATAGAGAACCTTCCACGATGACCTGTTTAGGAGCTTGAAAAAAGACCTAACTTCCACAGATGATATCTCCGAAAATATTGCGAACCAAGCTCTGAAATTTTTAGAAAATATTCCTCAGGATTTCGACTTCACACCATAAAACGTTTATCTTCTGAAACTTCGTAGAAAAAAAGTTATACCGAAAATTCCACGATGACCTGTTTGGGCCAATGAGAACCTGAATCCAAATGCTACGATGCAAATGTTGTGTAATTTGGCTCAAAATAGAAGAAAATAGATATCAACGCATAGAAATAAGCCACTTCGAGGAGGCAACCTCCAATACATTACATGAATGAACAATTCTTGGATGATACAATTTACAAAACCTCCTTTCTATATATAGGAGTAAATGGGGCCATAATGTAATCCTAGTGGGCCACAATGTAATCCTAGCCGACCTAACAATAATAATTTAAGGGCACAATAATAACAAAATGGGGGTTACAAGGGTACAATAATAGCAATAAGGGGTTTACACTAACAACACAATTAGACTATACTTTAGTAATATAGTAAGAATTTTCACACCGGAAAGATTTTAAATTGGTGGGGTCAGGAAAACAATTGTGGTTGCTAAATATGATTTTCTAGATGAAAGTTAAGAAATGTTTGTATTAAGATCCCATTATTACAAGATATCAAGGAGAAATTCAATAATAGCAAAGAAAATAAAGAGTTGAGCATGAATAAAACGAGGAAAAAGAATAAGAGAGAAAAAGAAAATTCATTTAGCGAAAAATGGCCATCATCATGATGGGTAAGATTGCCATTCAAGGTATCTAGACAAAATCCGATTGTTAAAATACACATGAATGAGTGAGATCCAAAACACACTTATTGATTTAGGAGCAGCAATCAATATCCATAGTAGATAAATCATGGATATTGAAACTTCCTAATCTTCTTTTTACACCCACATTATTACAATTAGCGAACGAGATGTGATCAAACCTGATGGGGTAATAGAAGACATTACAGTGTCCCTAGATTCTTGGGAGTATCCTGTGGATTTTATGATCCTAACTCCTAAGAATAATCTAAGAGGTCATCCTATTATATTAGGAAGACCTTGGTTAGCTACAACTGATGCTTTCATTAGTTGTAGATCTGGTGATATGTACATCTCTGATGGTAGTTCGACCAAGAAATTTACCATGTATCCTCCAGCAAAGACAATTACAGAAATAGATGATACTCAATGGATTGAGGATGAAGAATACATACAACCTCTCTTCACAATTTCAAAAATTAGTGAAGATAGCCAGATTCTGAATACCTTAGAAAATTTTGAATCCTCTTCGGAATACAAACAGGAACAATTTCAAGAAGAATCCAACATTGAGTTTTTATCATCAAGACAAATGTCTCTTTACTCCATGGATAAATTTGGCAGCTCTGCAATTGAGATATTTCCAGATAAAACTTTAAACATAAACAAGAACCTAAAGAAATCTCAACAAGAAAAGCTAGTCAAGATATTACAGAGACATTCTTCTGCATATGCATGGGAGTACACTGATATGAAAGGGATAAGCCCTAAGACTTGGACTCATCAAATCTACATAGAGGAAAATTTTAAACCAATCAGACAACCTCAGAGACGGATGAATCCAAATCTTAGGGAGATTGTTAAAGAAGAATTGCAGAAATTGTTAAATGTCAACTTTATCTATCCTATTTCGTGATAGTCAGTGGGTTTCTCCTTTGGTGATTGTGCCAAAGAAAAATGGTAAATGGAGGGTATGTATTGACTACCAAGAATTAAACAAAGCTACTCTTAAAGATCATTTTCCCTTACCTTTCATAGATCAGGTGTTAGATACATTAGCTGGAAAAAAATACTTCTCATTTTTAGATGGTTTTAGTGGTTATAATCAAATCCAAGTAGCACTGGAAGATCAAGACAAAACCACATTTACCTGTCCTTGGGGTACCTATGTTTACCGAGTATTGCCATTTGGATTATTTAATGCACCAGCAACATTTCAAAGGGCAGTACTAGGAATTTTTTCAGATCTAATACATGATTGTGTAGAGGTATATATGGATGATTTCACAGTTTATGGAAACACATTTGAAGAAGCCTTATCAAACTTGGAAAAAGTATTAAAGAGATGAAGAATCAAATTTTCACACCAGTCATGAGAAGTGTTTTATGGATAAGCGATCGAAGGAATTGTTTTGGGGCATCACATTTCAGGGGATGGGATTAGAGTTGATGAGTCAAAATTTGAAGTCATCTCTAACTTATCTGTTCCAAGTTGTCAAAAATATGTTAGGATTTTTATAGGATTTACAAGATATTATCGAAGGTTTGTAGAAAACTTCACTAAGATAGCATCTCCACTTTTCAAATTACTTACCAAGGACTATGAATTCAAGTGGAATCCTGATTTCTAGTTAGCCTTTGAAACCCTGAAAACAAAAATCTCTGAAGCACCTATTTTAAGGGGACCTAACTAGAAATTACCTTTTCATATTTCAACAGATGTGTCAGATACAGCTTTAGGAGTAGTATTGGGACAAAAATACCTGATTCCTTATGCTATCTACTATACAAGTAAAAATTTGACTCCTTCAGAGTTAAATTATACTATAACTGAAAAATATTTCTTAGCTGTTGTTCATGCCATAAATAAATTTAGACACTATATAATAGGCTATGAAACTTTTGTTCACACAGATCACTCTGCAATTAAATATCTAATGAACAAATCAATTACTAATGGAAGAGTCATAAGATGGTTATTTCTTTTATAGGAATTCAACATTACCATTCTAGATAGGCCTGGGAAACAAAATACAGTAGCTGATTTCCTATCTAGACTCCAAAACATCAAAGATAATACTCTAGTTGAAGATCAATTCCCTGATGAATATCTTTTTGCAATTTCTACTCAAACTCCTTGGTTTGCTGACATTGCTAATTATTTAGTTTCAGGGAAATTCCCTTCAATAATGAATGCAAGAGACAAAAGAAATATCATTTATGACAGTGTAAAATATTCATGGGTTGCTAATGAGTTATACAAAACAAGTCCATATTTTGTCATTAGGAGATGTGTTCCGGAAGATGAGATCCCTGAGATCCTCAAGGCATGTCATGATGAACCTTGTGGCAGACACTTTGCTGATAAAAGGAAAACTTATAAGGTCCTTCATTTAGGATACTATTGGCCATCCCTTTTTAAAGATGCTAAAGAGTATGTCAAAAGGTGTGACAGTTGCCAAAGGGTAGGGAAACCTTCTCCTTCAGGTGAGATGCCATTGCAGCCTCAGGTACATATTGAACCTTTTGAAAAATGGGCTTTAGAATTTGTAGGACCTATTAGTCCTCCATCAAGACAAAAGAAATATATATTAGTTTGCACTGATTATGTTACCAAATGGGTAGAGGCCAAGCCATTACTTTCTGCTACTGAAGCATCTGTAGTTAATTTTCTTTTTTAGGATATTTTTACTCGTTTTGGTGTCCCAAGGGAAATTGTTACAGATCAAGGAGCTCAATTTACATCAAAGCTAGTGGAAAAAATGATGGAGAGGTACAAAATCAGACACAGAAAATCTACTCCCTATCATCCACAAGCAAATGGTCAAGTGAAATCTACTAATAAGGTCATTGAAGGGATCCTAACAAAGACTGTTCATTTACATAGAAGAGATTTGGCAGACAGGCTTCCTGAATCTTTGTGGGCCTATAGAACTACATGGAGAAGCACAACAGGTCATACTCCTTATGAACTTGTTTATGGAAAACAAGTTTTGTTTCCTATAGAGTTTCAGATTCAAACTTTTAAAATGGCAGTCCAGCTAGGACTTGATCTAACAGAAGCACAAAATCACGGATTGGAGCAGATTAATGAATTGGATGAGATCAGACAGGATGTAGTCCAGAGAACAATATAGTCCAGCAGCAAAGGACTAGATGGCATGATAAGTACATCAAGGAAAAGAAATTCAAAGAAGGTGACTGGGCCCTCTTGTTTGATTCAAAGTTCAAAGATTTTCAAGGTAAATTCCAAACACATTGGCTTGGGCCATATGAAATTATGAAATTTTTTGACAATGGAGCAATAAAAATGAGGACAACAGATGAAGAGAAGGTCACTTTTCTTGTAAATGGTCATAGATTGAAGCTGTATCATAAGCCACTTTCAAGAGAAGAATTTTCAAGAGATTCCAGGAAAACAATGATGTGAAGTTAATGAAGAAGAATTCTTCTTCTTCATCAACTTAATTGAATTTTCTGAATTCAAATGCATGAAAAAAATAAATAAATAAAAAATAAAAAAGTAAAATAAAGTATAAACATGAAAATAATCACTGATTAGCATGTTTATACAGAAAAAATAAAGTGAAAATCAGAATCCTTCTGACACTTTAACTTTTCAAATTTGTTCTTTTCCTGCAAGCAGCTATCACAAAATCATAAGTGCAGACCCATTTTATATATCATATTCCACTTGTGATCCATTTCACTCCATCATGTCTCACTTCATTCATATTTCATTCACTCCATTCATCCATACTTCATTCACTCCATTCCATGGTCCACTTCATTTTCATTTCAGATTTTTAAATTTGATCTCTTCCTGCAATTGAGTTTTACAAATCATAAGTTGCAGGCCACTTTTCATATTTCATTCCACTTTACACCTATGATCCATTTCATTCCATTATATTTCACTTCACTCATGCTCCATTCCACCATATTTCATGATCTAGTTTATTTCATTTCATACTACACTCCATCCATGTTTCAAATCATTTAATTTCATGTTTCAAAGCTTCTACAGGTATATTTTTCAGCCAGATATTCTGCAGCCAGACATTCTACAGCCAGAAATTCTACAGCCAGTCAAAAATTCTGCAGCCAGATATCCTGCAGGCAACTATCCAGCAACCACTTGTTCAGCAGCAAATTGACCCTGCACACCTATGTCAACAAGAAAAATCAAAGTGATTATGAAGACTGAAGGATCAATGATTTTCAAGGGAATACAAAGCATATTAAAACCACAAAAATCAAAGGAAAGGCTAAGGTAAAGTTGTGAAATTATTATGTTAACAAATTATGAAAGTTATAGTATGGTTAAGTTATATGTATGTTTCATAAAGTTATTTTAATTATTCATATTGATCGATCTTATCATAAAATACTTGGACAAAATCCCTTCCATTCAGCCATACCAAATCATCATTTATTAAAAATTAACGGTTAGTACTGAAGTGACCTATTAGGTCACGTCACTAATCCGAAATCTTCAGTGATGATTTTAAAATTCACACGAGATTTTTCCGTGGTCTTTTCCTCTATGACATCTCTCAAACTCATTAATTCGTGTGAATCACCCTCACCATATTCCACTCATACCATAACCACTTCATGTCATCTTTTCGTAGCCAATTCCTGCTGCATAAACAGAGAAGTCATCTTTGGGGTGAAAACAACTCTCTACAGCCATTTTTACCGTGAATAGAAGAGAAATAATGGAGCAGTAAATTGAAGGTTGAGAAAAGAAGCCATGGGTCTCATTGTAAGGTCTGAACCAGTCGGAACCAAATACTTAGAGGGTTACCCACAGATTAGAGAGATTCTACAGCAGGTTGGTTGGTTACAGTTTTTGGAAAAGTTCAATGGTTTTCATAAGGAGGTAACCAAGACATTTGCACGGTCCTTCAACGGGTCAGAAGTTGAAATAGGAGATGTCAATTTCACTATTACAGAATCCTTCATTGCAGAAGCAACAGAATTACCAAGGCAAGGTGAACGATGGTTCAAAAACAAGGAATTTCACAATGAGGCATGGAGGCAGATGCTCAAAACACCAGGTATGGATATTTCAGTTTTCAAGAAGGGCATTCCTAGCTCAGCACTGAAGAATAAATAGCGAAATATGTTGCTCATTTTGCAAAAGTTTATAACTTGTGAGGGAAGGTTTGGTACCTATATGTTTATCACATTCAGCTTATGATGCATTTCCTAGATGAAGAAATCAATTTACCCTTTTTAGTACTTCATAGCCTAAAGAGAATGGCTTCTAATGTCCAAAAGAGGGTTAAATTCTTGGAAACCACCTTGCATCACCATGGCCTAGTTAAAATCCTAATTGAGCATCATTTGAGAAAGGTGGGAGACAATTGGGATGAGTTCCTCTTGAGGAATCACTTTGAAGAACCCAAGGAATCTCCATCTGAAGACAAACTTACAAAAAGAAGCAGGAGAGGGAAAATTTCCAAATCTGTTGAACTTAAAACTGGTAAGTCCATACAAGAGGACAGTGAGGAGATTATCTTTGAGAAATTGGCTAAAATTAAGAAACAACTTAAAAATGAAAATATAATAAGAAATTATGCTAAGGAGAGAGGTGAGGGACCATATAAACTGAGACGAAGCCATAGGCTTAGAGGCATATTGAAGAAGACAACAATTAAGCAAACATGCACCATAGACATTGAAGATGAAGAGACACCAACTGATAGATCTCTTGAGTACCAGTACGAAGAGGATCTTGATGAAGGAACTCCGGAGATAGCCCCAGCACAACAACAAATATATAATTATGTTGATTCATTACAAAAGAGAGCCTCAGAAAGCAGAGAAAGAACTCCCAGTCCACTAGGATCTGCAATTGAAGTACTAATAAGAGACAAATATGAATTAGAAGTACTCAATAGGCATATAAAGAATGAAAATGAAATTTTAAAGGAACAAGTCAAACTGAAGAGTAACATGAACACAACTCTCTCTCTGCAAATGGAAAAATTGTACAAGGCTAGTGAAAAGCTGAAGAAGAAAAACAAAAATTTGAGCAGGGCACTTATAAATTTGAGATTCAAGTTGGTCATAAGGAAACCTAGGATGCCATTGAACACCAAGAAAAGCAGAAAAAGGAGGTTACATTTCCTAGCAGAAGTTTCAGAATACATGGATTGATTGCATGAGGACATGCAAAAGTTTTGCAGTGGGGGTATGTTGAGCCCCAAAAATGTCCTTTTCTTTCACCAAATTTCACTTCATTTCGTTTGTACTTTATCAGTTGTAGGCTTAAAATATCAATAGGATTGATTAAATTCACTTTAAGAATGCATACAATAACTGACTTACTAAACTTGTGTGGTCTTGTTGTTGTAGTAATTTTTTACTAGACTTAGCTACAGAATGCAACCATTCTGTGGCTAGTCGCCTATTCTGCAGCTATCTTCATGTTCAGACAAGTTACAGGTGTCACTTAAAGGAAAAACACATATGGAGTAATTCCAGAACTCACCTACATCATTCCTTTCCCTCTACGAAGTCTGAGCAAAAATCTGCAAGTGGTTATGCACGTGGAGGAAACCCAAACTAGGAAGTAGATTCCTACTAGGACAAGGACTCTACAGATGTCTTCAGCAAAGTACGAGGCCTCCACAAGAGTTCTAATTTGATTTTAATTGAAAAATACACTTATCCATATTTCTTCCCCAGGGAAGTTATGTATTTCTCTTATAAGAATAACTTGGGAAACCGAGAGATAGTTAGTTGGTTGATGTTTTATTGTTAAGTTGTCCAAGACCGTAATACTTTGTTTTTGAAGCGTTTTCCTTTAATGAAAGAAGAACAACTTTAATATATGATCTGAAGCAATCTTGAGGAGATTCATGTGCTAATATGGTGGTAGAGGGCCCCTACTGCCCGAGAGGCTATGTGCATATTGTTTAGATAAGTAACTTTAGCTCTGTTTCGTTCCTAATCTAGGCAATTTTCTGAACTTTATGTTTTATGCTCACTTACATCGAATGTTACATCCAGCCTTATTCTTATGAACTGTTCCAAAATATCACTAACACTGAATGAGATAGAACTGTATTATTTCAGAGATTAATTGCATTTTAGTCCAGCTGTAGTATTTCAGAGGTTAATTGCATATTAGTTTGGTTTTGTTTAATGTATTTTAAGTTTTATTAGCTAGTTGTATTCTAGTTCTGTTACATTAGACTTAAAGGCCTTCATTATTTACAAAATGCTCTTGTTCTTAATCTCTGCTAATACATAATTATCTGGGAACAAGAATTGGTAATGTCATTTTGAAGTCTTGACTGTTCTGCAATTTCTCATAATTTTACAAACTTGCCTTTTTCCAAAACTATTCCAAAAGATTTCTAACCCTTGAATGAGGCTTAATAGTGACATTTTGAGTTGCAGAATGGATTAATTTTAGTGTCATAAGTTAATTTAGAGTAGGTTTCCTTACTATGTTACAGATAATCTTTTCCAAATGTGTTCCAACAAATTTCTAACCATGGATGAGATTTTCTCCGTGATAATTGTAAGTTGTTGTTTACTTAGAAGAACCTCATTGCATTAAAATTATCCTTTTCTCAAGTTGTTCCAACATACTTCTAGTGAAATGAATTGGACTGAGTTCATGTTATGAGTTATTTTTCTTGTCAAGTTTTGCAATCTGTGAATTAGCATTTTCTGTTCTTAGGTGCCATACATAGTTTAGAATAGATTTTGCTCTATTTTAGTGTGACCAAGAACTTCTCTTTGCCAACAACTTAGTTATTTTCCTCTTAGCATAAAAACACAAAACCAAAAACACTAGAAAAAAACTAAACACAACAAAGTAGAAAGCAGATACCTAGGCACATATACTGCACTTCACTTCAACAGTTTACTAGCCCTGGTTGACAATTTATGACATCAATTTAGGAACACTAAGTTGAGCAGACAACTTGGTCGACTTATGAATTCATTAATAAGAGCTCCTTATCCTTTTGTATTTCATGTGTAAATGTACTTGAGCATGTGTGGTTTTCATGTTTTTCATATTATTTTTATTTATGTTGGTTATATGTTGTTTATGAGTATGGTTTATGACAAAATTGATGTATTGATATTATCATGTTTGATTAGAAAATGAATAAAAAATGAATATATGACCTAATAGATGGTAATGCAACTATTTTGATAAGGCATCAATTATTTTTTATCATTCTTAGATAAGTATGAGACCCTTATGCTTAGATATTTTGTTATGACCTGTAGATTACATATTTGTGACATGTTTCACAAAATCAATGCCATGGTTAGTAGGGGTCAGATTAAGTACTTGTACCAATGATTTCATTAGTAGACTTATTCTATTAATTCATTTCTGGGAGTTTCATGAATTTTTGGGCAGTGGCCTAAGAGCTAGCCCTAAAAAGGTGGCTTAGAATTCAGGGTTGTTGGCTCAGAAATGCTTGAAGAAGGAAACATATGATGGAATGGCTTGCCGTGGGAGCAGCTAGAAGGCCTCAGTCGCATGCTTGGCTTGTCATGGGAGTGGCCGAGGGTCCAAATCCTCTCAATGAAAATTTTACTCAGGGTTTAAGCACCTGGAAGGGATGGTTTCCTCCCGAAGGGCCTCTAGCTCATGTGGAAGGTCATATTGGTTTTTTTTTCATCGATTCCACTTCCTTAATTGTACATGGGAAGTTGAATCACATGATAATAGCCTGCAGTCACATGTTTAGCCTAGTGGAACTTAGGTAAATGTGGGAGGAGGTTGGTTACAGGGTGGTGTTAGAGCAAGTTTCATTCTCTTTGGGTGGTGTCTAGTTTTTGTTCCCTTTATGTGATATCTGATACCACAAGGTGGTATTAGAACATGGTTCAACACTTGGACTAGATCGACGGAATGTGGTTGTCATGCATGCATATTGGTTTTATATGTTCTTGTTATGTATGCATGGTGATGGTCATTGTTACAATTATGTTCACATGTATAAATCGATGTTGTCATTGATGGGATTCTTTTTTCATGAATGCATGTCGGTTGTATATGCATTTATTATGCATGTCAGTATTTATACAGTGTTATGTTTGCATGGTAGGTAAGGCATGCACTGTGAGGTCATTGTATGCAGTTATGTCATCATCATGCTCTTGGTATGTTATGATGCTAACATGTTGGTTGAGATAGAGCAGGAGACAAAGATCATTAGAGAAAGGCTACAACAACAAATGTCGGTGTAAGGGAAGATCATCTTACAAGTTTGTATGATGGGTGTGCATGTATGTTGGTTAATGGTTGTTATAAGAATTAGGGTTATGTACATGTTTTTTAGTCTATGGTTTTTGTAGTTACATGAATTATAGATGTTAGTTAATCAGTGTGATGACATGTACATGCATCAATTAGTTATGAAGGATGGTAGCTTGTTGTTATATGGATTGTGGTCATATGCATGGTGGTTATGTTCATTGTAGTTAAGATATTGTTTCTATATGGATCATGCTAATTTGGATTGGTCTATTGATATGGTTATGGTTATGATATTCAAGTATGTGTCGATATATTTTTATATGGTGTCATAATAATCTAGACTGACTAGTGTAGATGTGATAGGCTCCTCTGAGATATATTGAGGTATGTGTTTGATTATGTCCTCTATTTGGTTTTTCCAACATGGTACGTTTACAATTTGTTTGAATGTTTGGTTAATTACATGTTATTAGTATGTGTCTATAAGATAGCATGAAGAAAGGATCTTGTTTTAAGATGATCGTGCTAACATAATTTGTGTTGAGACAGTTGATACATACTTGAATGCAAGCAGGTGATAGTTGTAGAACTATGTCTTATGACTATTAATTGATTATGACATGGTCGTTAGTCTTGGTAAAGGTTGATTTCAAACTAGTAGACATGATGTCTTGATATTTAAAACATGTGCCTGACATGCGTGAATAATTGCAGGGAAACATGATTGGCATTAATATGAAAAGGTAATATTTGATTTTTTATATAACTAATAGCTAGGTGATGTGATAGTAGATAATAAGTCTCAATTGCAGCAAGGTAAAAGGTAAAAAAAAGGAATTGGGTGATAATCCCTATGGCTATGTTTGGAAATGACAATTCCAAACAAACAACTGCTTTTAATATAGGAAGTATTCTTAGCCTTGATTTGTCTAGCATTATCTGGATATGTGATATATTTATGAATATGTATTTGATAGGTATAAAAACTAGTTTCTAGTTATATTTGGATCTGTTAAGTTGGATTCCATTAAGAGATTGTATGGATTTTTTCAATTACAATTCAATATGCTTGACACATCAAGGTAACGTAACTGATACATTGTTATGTTTATTTATGCACTGACATTTATTTTTTTATAGTAGTATGATATAGGGAATACATGGAAAAGATATTTTCATAAAATATTGGAGAAGGCTCAGGTTGATATTTCCTTTGGAAGCACTAGAAAGCATGGGGATCGATTCATGGTGTTTGTTGCTAGTCTTGTGCTTTTGGTCTTTTTTGATTTGTTGCACTTTATTTTCAGTCTTGATTGTGTCTAGTGCATGGCCATGCCACGTTTTTGTGGTTTCGTATTTTTATTGGTTTTTCATGGTTTTATTCTTGTTTTTATTGCTCTTGTATTTTATCTTTTGAGGGTCTTGGGGATTTTTTCGGAAAGAGAAAGTAATGGAGCTTGAGGAGAGTTGAATGAAACCTAACAGGTAATTTAAGACCCAGATGAAGCTTGGTGCATGTATAAGGGAATTTGAAGGAAAGAGTATGACAACCGGTTGAATTGGTTGGGTCCATTGGGACAAATGGATGATGAAAGGACAATCATGAGAAAGGTAACAAGAAAGTTAAAGTGAATGGATTTGAGGCATCAAATTCCTTGGATATATTGAGAATTGTTGTTCTCAATGTTGTGCATGTTGTGCACTGATAAAGGGAGTTATATTAACTTTGAACTTATGATATTTGGTAATTATGTTGTGATTATGATAATTCCTATATATGTATATATGGATGTATGTATGTCATTGATTGAAAGGTTGTCATGGATCATGATCGTTTTATGATGATGTTTATATATATATATATATATATATATATCATTGTCTGATAGGGTAATCAGGTATCATTCATGTGGAGGAATCGTTGATTATGCAGATGAATGACATGAAGAGGTTCTTAGTCTTATGAGGAATCAAGTGGGAAGAGTAGCCTTGACAAATCTATGAGGTTAGTACCATGTGAATATGATTTGATATTATGTGATTATACTATGTCTATGTTTCTGTTATGGATAGGTAATTTTGAGAGATACATTAGCGGAATAAAAGCAGTGCAAATTGTGAAATGTTGGGACAAGCATGGATAGTGGAGAGACACTAGAAGCAAGGTCGCTTGGTAGAGACAATGTGGTCTCTGGATGTGTGGTACTACTATTGAATATATGTTGTACATGTTGCACCTATGATGTTGTTTGCATGCCGTGTTGTGTATATGTTGTGTATGTAATGTTATGTATAGATGGTGTTGTGTACATGTTGTTTATGCAATGTTGTGTACATATCGTGTTGTGCACATGTTGGATATGTGGTGTTGTGTACATAGGTGTTGTGCACATGTTGGGTATGCATTATTCTGAACATATGGTGTTTTGTGCATGTTGGATGTGCGGCGTTGTGTACATATGGTGCTTTGTGCATGTTGCATATGCGGTGTTGTGTACATATGGCGTGGTGTGCATGTTGTACATATGGTGCTATGTACATGTGTTGTTGTGTGTATTATTGTACATGTGGTTTTGTGTGCATGTGGTGTCATGTACATGTTGTACATGAGGTGATTTGTGTAGGTATCGTTGTATACAAATCCTTCATGTGGTGTTGTGTACATTTCAGGCATGTGGTGTTCTGTACTGATCCGAGTTCGTCAACTATTGGATTTACGCATGATATTTTACTTCCGTGATGTGGTTATAATTGAATTTAAAACAACATAAATGAACATATATGCATGTTGTAAGAAGAGGAAACAATACAAACATTAGCAACATAAGAACACAAGACGTTGACAATGAAGTTCACCCAGTGTGGGCTACATCTCTAGGCCTGGTGTCAAAATGGGGTAGGCCGCTTCATATAGTGCTGGAAATGGTGATGATGTACATGGATGACATTCTCTGTCATACAAGGATATGTGCCCTCAACATGATTGGCTTCTCTCTCCATGAGAAGTTTTTCTACAGGAACTCTCACTCACAATGGACCTCCTCTCAGCATGACATAATCTCACATGAAGCAAAAACAAATATCTCGAAACATGCATCAAGCAAGGATCTAGAAAACATAATACATCTCACTGCAAAAAGAGGCACATGATAAAAATTGCATATACCTCACCCCCTGAAGTTGGCTGAAGAAGTGGATGCTCAGTTTCTATTGTTGGATGCACCATCGAATTTGTGGCATCGAGGGGCCTCAAATCCACTATCCACACATGAGAATCTGACACCGTCATTCCAATATGGAAAATGGATGGAAAATGGGAAGCTCTGCTGCTGAAACGGACATCAGCATTGATTTCCTTTCACTGCGAGGTGTAAAATCGACATAAATTTTGTCAAAAACTAGCTCTGCCAAGTTTTGGGCCTCAAGGAATATTTTTGATGCCCTCAAGATTCCCTAAGATTCTGTTCTGCCGAAAATCTACAAATCTGCTACTCACATGGCCATTATAACTTTACTATCACGTTCCCTATGAAATTATGGTTAAAATGACTATAAATTTCATATCATTCTGACAAAATGAAAATTTACCTCCCCATGGAATCTTTTAGGCATCAAGGAATAATCTCTGCAAAAGATTCTCTACCTCGAAAAATGTGCCCACACATGGTTCAAAATTTCTACTCCACTGGTCCATCCCCTACTGGTCGTCCAAATGAGTTTTGGGTTTTTATATGTTTTGGTGGGTTTCTTTTACAAAGCGCATCCACTTGGTGCAATGGTAAACATAGAAGTTGTTAAGGGGAGGTTGTGGGATCAAATCCTGCCTCCCCCCAAAATTTTGTGCATATATTTTTGTTGGCAGTTATGGAGCATTAACATTTTTGTTAACGGTGTGATATATTAAGGTTGGCACATTTTAAAAGTTGTATTGGCTGTTGATTGGGGGACCACCCACTCAAGGGCCGGCCACATGGGTCAGGCAGGTTCGACCCTCGTCTGTCCCGATTTCCTTGTTGCCTCTGGCGGTTAGCGTATCTGTCACATATGGTGGAGCATGGGCTGGATCCATCGAAGGTGGCCCGTCCACTGCCCATTTGGTTCTCGTTTATGGTGTATATACCTTGCGGTTCGACGGGAGTTATGGCCTGCCAACCCAAATACTTTAATATTTGTGATATGGTCGTTGGGGGGTGGTGGGGTTGGTGGCCCACCATCCCATTTAATATATATATATATTTTTTTTTATTAACAAAAAATGGCCATTTTTAGATTTTTCCAAAATAAGGTTTATTGGGAAATTTAACGAGGCCACAATTTCGCCCATTTTTGGGATCTAAGTTCTCTGCCGGTTGAAGGCGAATTTGTGGGACGCTTAAACATGGCCCACTGCCCAACTTTGACTCACTCTAACTTCTCCATACGGGCTCGAATTGGAGATCCATTCACACTGTTGGAATCATGGCGACAGGCACTTCAGTCTGATCCTAGTTCGAGGGCAATCCAAACACCTTGAATTTTGACCATTTATGAGCCCTCTTGATCTCTTGAGGGTGTGTGGAGGTACCTGGATCATGTACATTCGGTGTTGTGTACAGATTGTGCAGGTGGTGTTGTGTACATGTGGTGTTGTGTACACATTGTGTAGGTGCTGATGTGTACATGTGGTGTTGTGTACATGTTGTGTAGGTGGTGTTGTGTACATGTGGTAATGTGTACATGTTTTACATGTGGTATTGTGTGCATGTCGTACATGTTGTGTTTTGCACATGTGGTATTGTGTGCATGTAGTACATGTTGTGTTCTATACATGTGACACTATGTTATTTGTATTGTGTAGTCATTGTATCGGGACATGTGTATTGTGTGTGTTTTACTCTGTGTATGTATATGTATTGTGTTGTACACCAGATGTAGGTGTATGCATTTTTTTTATGTCATACACTGAATGCAGGTGTATGCGTTGTGTTGTACGTCAAAGTGTATGTGTTTTATTTTAGGTCTAGGTGCATCTATTGTATGGTGTTGTATATTGTGTGTGGTTGTATGTGTGTGATGCCCACTATGTGTATGTGTATGTGGTTGAGTAGAAGGCACTAGGTGTTTGTGGGGTGTGGCAATTGATTCGGTAGGCATATAAAAATGGGAAAGGATAAAGGTAGAAGTTAGGGATCGAATAAAGATAAGTATCAATATTGTATTTCATTTTTATTTATACATGTGATCTGTGATTCTGGTTTATGATGTTTACATGTGATTTATGATTTTGATTATGATGGTTGTATTTTTAGCTAACTAGTTGTGATATGTTTATACATGATGAGTTGATCAAATAGTTAGTTTGAATTATTGTGATATGAAGTGAAAAGAATTGCAAGTGTACCTTACTAAAGGGCCAACGGTGAGGTATGAAGTGAATTTATCTCAATTCTTTTTTAATCTCATAGAAATTAAGTTCTTGGTATAGGAACGCATGAAAATTCCTGGTTTGGGTGGATGGAATTGGCTACCAAATAATGTTAGCAACAACAGTGAAAGGAATTGGAATAGGGAAAAATATGTTGGTAAATCACTTCAGGATAAGGGTCATTATAGGACACTAGTACCCAATAGTTTCCTTTGATTTCCATGAACATGCTATGATTGGTATGATGGTTTTGAGGCAGGTTTATGCCTTGGTGTTTGTACCTTCCAATGTGAGGAAAACATGCCAAGGGGATGTCAAGGAACTTGGAAGGTGAGTGACTGCAAAGAAGGGGGTGACCATATTTCCCAAGGGACTGTGTAGTAGAGAATGGAAGGTTGGGGATGGATATTTTTTGTTCATTAGCATTGCTAAATGGAATCAGATGCACATTGGGAGTGTGCTTTGGAACAATGAGCTGGTAACTGTTCACTGAGAGGAAAATACCATATTGTTGTAGCACTAGACATTGTACGTAGACTTTGGCTTGGCAGTGGATTACAAAATTCCTAGGAACGAGGTGAATCCTAGTACTAATTTTGAAGGTGGAGGTGTGCGCCTTGATATTTTCTTGTTGTTGATACATGCATCATATCCTTTTATTTGTTGGTTGAGTAAATGTGCATATGTGTACATTAAATTGTAAATAATATATCGAGCTAGATTTATAAAGCCCTATAGATAGTAAGGCTATTTTTGGTTGAGAAAATGTTGTTATTATTGTATATACAATAATGAGTTGTATTATAAAGCTCCAGTAAACATTAGTTGTCATGTTTTCAGCAGTGATCATTGTAAATACTGCAACGAGTTGTGTTATACAGCTCCATGGGTTGTATTTTTTTTTTTTCAAAAGTTTTTTTTTCAACATTTTTGCTAGTTGTGAGTGTCATTGAACACTGAGGATTTTGTTCCCCCAAGGGGGAGATTTCTGTAACAACCCTGGTGAAAAATTCAAGTCAATAAAGTTAATAAAGGAAAAATAATAACCAATTTCATGGCACATGTATTCTAAGTTGAGCTTTGGGAAAAACATCCTAGTGTGGGCGTTCATTTGATTTATTATGGCTAAGGAAAATTGGAAAAGGAAATGGAAAAGGCTTTGGAAAGGTAAGAGGAATTAATTGGCATTTTATTTATGAAAACAATGGAAATTGGGAGAAAAGTAAGATGAAAGGTCACTGGTTGCAAGTGAGGAGGGAAATTAATGGAAATAATGGAAAATTAAGAAAATAAAGGCCTCGTTGATAAAACGGTTTTTGAGGATCAGTTGGTAGATTTCTTTCAATTCAATTTTGGAGCTCTCTCTCTCTCTACTCTCTCTCACACTATTGGAAACTTGGAGAATTCTTAGATCATTCTAGTATTAGATCAGTAATATCAAATGAAGAGCAAAGAAGGCAAAGGGAAGCAAAGCTCAAGCTATGAAGAGAATAATCAAGTGGATACAACGGGATTACTTGCAAGTATCAATTTGCATGTATTATTTTCTTGCAAGATATAGAATGCATAGCACATGGATGTGTGTATATGGTTCTCTTGCTTTCATTGGCGTGGGTTTTTCCAAGCGCGACAATGATTTTTAAACCTTTCCTTTCCATTTCCATATAACCATGGTGTGATGGGTTCTCTTTTACTTGGTTAAACTGGATTTCCAGATGGTTTCGAAACTGAGTGGGGTGGTCTCTGAAGAATAACACAAGGCCTAGGAATCCCTAGACCAGTATATGGTGGGATTGTGATAAAGTTGTATTTTTTGTACCTTAGTGGGCCTAGGAAACCTCACTTAAATTAATAAAGGTTCATACCTATTTACTAAATAGGTCTATAAATATATATCTTAGGTTTATCTATTTAGTATTTATCAAATATAAATATGATGACTTAATACTAGATTTAAATGAACTGACACGTTTAACATAATCAATGTTATATTTATATATTTATTAAATGTAAATATGAATATTTAACTGTAGATTTAAAACAACTCACACTTTTAACATAAATCAATGAACTTTCAAAATTAAACACTATGGCTAAAGATTAAATATAAATATAAATACTAATTTGACTATATAAATATTACCTTTAATAATTAAATTAAAATGAAAGAATTAGTGTAAATTCGATATATGATACATGAAATTATGTTAATTGTAGATGAATCCATCTACAATGTTAAACTTTAGAGACAGAAGAGTATTCATAATTTTAACACTGTAAATTCAAAGACACCTTTGTCTTTAAATTTTAACACTACAGATGGATTCAAAGACTCCTATAGTGAAATGTAACATTTCAGTACCAAAATTAAAATTTTCCATTTATGGAGTGACACAATTAATAATTACTCACATAAATGACTAATTCATATTTTTGTTGTACTTGTTATTTGGTCATATTTTTATCCTTGGACTATAATAGTCATTTACATTAATCATTATTAACTTTGTCACTTATTATTTAGCTATATATTTTAATCATAGACTAAATTAGTCATTTCAGTTAGTCTCTTTTAGTTTAGTCAATTATTATCTAGTCATATATTTTGTCCCTAAACTAAATGAGTCATTTAAGTTAATCACTTTTAGTTTAGTCACTTATTATCTAGTCGTATATTTTATTCCTAGACTAAATTAGTCATTTTTAGCTCGGTCACTTAAAATTGCTCAAATTTAGTAGTAATTCACTTGAAATAATTGCAGTGACTAACATTTTTAGTCACCTACTCATTAATTTCATCATTTTTTACTAGTGGATGATGCAAATGTTGACTTTGGTCGATAAAGATTGACAAAAACCTTCCTTGATGCCAATTTTCTACAAACATATATATCTACATATAAATTAGTAAATCACAAAAAACAAATATCTTATGTAAACAAAATATAAAACTAGTTGTTTAAAGAAAAAGAAAAAATACATTTTTCCCTGACAAAAACTATAAAACATTTTTTTTTTACATGTCATCTCCCCAACTCCCTTAAAAAAATAAAAAAAATAAAAATTATAATTTGGGGCCTGATTCTAAGAATTGGCCCCCTAAATTTAAAACAAGTTCCTTTAAAAAATTAATTTTCTTATATTTTCTCCCCGATCCCACTAGAATAAAACATTAAATATTTTTTATATGCCCCTGATTCTAAGAATCGGCCTCCCTGCCTTGGGCACCTTTAGGCTTGGGAAGACGTCATCCCGTGGGTGTGTCCACCCTTAGCACGGGCGCCCTGACCCAAGTGGGCGTGCCCAGAGGGGTGGTGGGCACACCCACTTGGGATAGAATGACCATGTGTTGCCCCAGGCGGGCCCACCCATAATGTACATGTTATATATATATATATATATATATATATATATATATATATATATATATATATATATATATATATATATATATATATATATATATATATATATATATATATATAATTTTCTACCAAAAAATTGTAACGGTAAAAACTGGTAAATTTATAAGGGTTTAGAATATTTACTAAGTGAGATTTGAACTTGACTCTCATTAATTTTAACAATTTACTAATTTTCATAATAATAGAAGAAAAACTAACCTTTCAAAAGTGAGAATCTCCCATTGACAATGTTGTTGCTCTAGAAAATAGTTTCAAGCTTTTAAACAAACCTCGAGAAATCTTGACGTGATGTGTTGAATAGTGATAATGAAATTTCTTATAAAGCGGAAATAACAAAATTTCTTTTTGGCGGGGTGTATGTGGGATAAAAAACTATGATATATATTAAAAAATCAAAATCTATAATGAAGTAAATGTTATATAATTTAATTAAAAATATTTTAGTTTGAGAAAATTATTAAAAGAAAATATGTAGGGAATTTAATTCAAAATTAGGGTCCATATTAAGAGAATACTTTAGTAACTAATTTTCAAATAAATTGTAGAAATAAATTTTGGAGGGACATAATTCAAGTAAAATTCTCGGCGAAAAAATTTGGAGGGAATTTTTGGAAGGAATTCTTGAAGGGAAAATTTCATTGTTTCAGTTATATATTCTCATTGGGAGAGAGATCATTTGAATCATTCAATGTATATTGTTTGAATGTTATGGATTCCTCTGATACTGAAGTTTCATTTTATGAAGCATCAACATCTTCGTCATGTAACAACTCTATTAGTATTGTTGAATATAACAAGATAAGTAGTGAAAAAATGAAAGATGAAGATTTCCAAATGAATAGAGAGCGGGGAAAATTTTAGGGGCTAATATTCGCAGGTGGGCTAATTTTCCATGTTTTCCCAAAAAAAATATTCATCAATTTCCATTTTATCTAAGAATGATTCGCCCAAATTTTATAGTATAAAATTATTTTACCTTTAAAATCACCAAAATTTTATAGAGATTATATAAAATTATTAAAAAATTGAATATTTTTACAAACATATCAACAAAATTTGTATATTTGCATATTAGGGACTAATAAGATTCGCCAAGGTTTCTAAACCTTAAAATAATTTTCCACTCTTAAATTTTTCCCTGGTAGAGAGTCTAATTTTCCACTTATTCCTAATCCTATGGAGTATGAGAGCAACAATGACGAATGGCAAGATGAAGAATTTCCAAAAACTAGAGACTCACAATTTCCACTTAATCCTAATCTTAAGGAATTTGAGATCAATAATGATGAATGGCAGGATGTAAAATCTACAGTGGATATAGATTCAAATTTTCTACTTAGTCCTAATCCAAAGGACTATGAGAGCAATAGTGATTAATAGCTGGATGACAATTTTTTAGTGGATAGAGAGTCACATTTTCCACTTAGATCTAATCCTAAAGACTATGAGAGAAATAGTGATGAATGGCGGGATGAAAAATTTACAGTGGATAAAGAGTCACATATTCCACTTATTCCTAATCCTAAGGACTATGAAAGCAATAGTGATGAATGGCAGGATGAAAAACTTTCAGTGGATAGAGAGTCACATTTGCCACTTACTCCTAATCCTAAGGATTATGAGAGTAATAATGATGAATGGCAAGATGAACAAATTTCGGTAAATAAAGCGTCACATTTTACACTTACTCCTAACCCTATGGAATTTGAGAGTAGCTGTGATGAAGGGAAGGATGAAGAATTTCCAATAAATCGAGAGTCTCAATTTCCACTTACTCCTAATCATATGGAGTATGGGAGAAATAGTGACAAAGGTCAGGATGGAGAATTTCGAATAAATCAGGAGTCGTAATTTCCACATCGTCCTAGTCCTATTGACTATGAGAGCATCGGTGATGAAGGGAAAGATAAATATGGTGAATAACATCCTCCAATTCAGTATTTCAAAACCATAAATGATGGTATTGAAAATTTTCATGTCATCAAAGATGGTATTGAATATTTTTCAAACAATGTTGGTGGTGAATTTCCTAGCTATATTGAAAATGATCATAGTAAGAATAGTATTTCTCCTAATGATCATGGAAATGATTGTTCAAAGAATGATGAAATGATAGATATGTTGCCAATAAATATTGTTTCTAGGAGTAGGAGTAGACCTTTTCATATCAATACAATATGTTCTAGTTATATAAGGGGTATAGTAGTATATCTCATGAGAAGAAGTTTTATCAGTGAGCATATTTCAAGCTACTATTGTAAAAACGGTTGCTTGAAACATATGGATTTCAAATTTAAATTACAAAAAATGAAGAACTATTTTTTAATGAATAAAAGCATGCATAATTCATATTTAGTGGGGTGCATGCAATCCACAGTAGAAAATTATGATTATCATATTGGGTCTTGATTTCTCTGTAGAAAGGCTTTCAAAATGATTCATTCAATTGGCAATTTTTGTCTATCAAGAATCCAAAATAATTTGGAAAATGATCCTACAGATTATTCAGAAGTTCGTCAAAAACGATAATTTGGACCACTAGAAAACACTGCAATGTCATGGTTGCCGGACTTCTTTTCAAAACATGGAGAGTGTTTTCCAAATAGAGATACAATATATATTGTAGATAATTTCTCAAGACGATAAATCTACAACTTATATAAAGAATATGCAGAAGGTGTTGAAGGAAATGGTCATTTTATTACATATCAATATTTAGTGCAAATATGGAAGAGACAATTCAACAATGTTTGTATTCCCATGAAGACAAGGATGGGGGTTTGCAGTACATGTGCTTCTCTAAACTAAAAAGGAATAAATGTTAAGGAGAAGAAAGAGGTAGGAATTCATAAAATTATTATTTTAAATTGTATAGTGATCAACTATGAAATTTTATTTATTAATACATTTATTTTATGTTATGTGTATATTCCATTGTTAAATCCCTTCAAAAGCACCACGAACAACAAACAATTGAAAAGAAAAATTTGTACAAGCATCGAAAGAAGTGTTATGTTAATCCAAATAAATATTTGGGTTTGATAACTGATGGTATGGACAAGAAGAAAACACTTCTACCACATTTTGTTCGCACACCCAAAAATTTGCAAGAGGAAACTTTTATCCAGTTTCACTTAGTTGGTTGTATGGTCTTCAATGGGAAAATGTCACCAAGAGTTTACTTCACAACTCCAAATATTCATAATGATGGAAATATGAAAATAACCATAATTCTTGATCTAATTTCTCATTCGGGTGGTAATCTTCGTGAAATATTGTATCTACAATTAGACAACACTTGTCATGAAAACAAAAAATAAGATTATTTTTATATTTAAACATGCTTATTGAATTGATAATTTTTCATAAGGTAAAGGTTGGTTTCCTTCTTGTTGGGAAAACTCACGACCATATTAATCATATGGTCAGTCGTTTTTAAGTAACATTTAGGAGGAAGAATGTTGGGAGCTTGCCATCATTAATTGAATGTATTAAGAAATCATATATCCCAGAGCCTATTTTTCATGTGTTAGAAGAAACTATTGACATGTGAAGGTTTATTCTCAGATCGCATGTTGAGGAGAAATGCATTGAAAAACTTAATGACATTAGCTTCCAACATCAATTTTGTATCAAAAAAATTAATGGGAAAACACTTATATGGGGCAAGAAGTATTAAACTACTGCAGAATGGGCACCATCATCAGGTTTGGAATTATTGAATTTCATTCCAGATCATCCAATATTTGCATCAAATATATTGTTATTACAAATAGTTGGTGAAGTTCATAATGCACGAAGGCAAAAAAGAGATATATATTATTTCAAATGCCTGGAAGAAATTTAAAAAATCATTAGATATACATATGAGTACTTTGATGTTGTTGATTTAGTTTGGTGGGAGTCATTTTTCATTGATCAGGGTGATATCCTTTCAATATCAAAAAATGAAGATATGTTTTTGAATACTCCATTTATTTGGCCACAAAATGTGTCAAATGAACAGAAGGAAACAAAAATTCTAGAACAACAACAATCACACGGTATTATTATTTCTACACAGGTAGAGGAAAGATAAATGTATATTGGTTCCAGAAGATCTCGTGCACAATGTGAAGCCATGGAAGACATTTATAAGGGTTCATTACAGGATATTAAGTAGGGTTTCATGATCATAGTCTTAACACATGAAGATCCACATGGCTTTCAATCCTGGGTTTACAAGTTTATAAAGGTGATTTCAGAAAATGAAGATGTTACATGTGTTTAACTACATTGGTATGCTACAAACACACACCCATTCAATCGTGTGTACAAGCCAGAGATGGTAGTTGATAAAAGAGTTGGTAGAAAGAGAAAAAGAAAGGGTACAAATATAAATCGTCACCGCACATAACTCTTAAAATTGGAGAAAGTTGACATACTTGTTTATGACTTAAATTTAATAAAGAGGGCAACTCTTTGCTCCAGGACGATAGATATTCTTAAGAGATTGAAAACACAAGAAATAATGTTGAGATGGCAGTCCTTTGAACCTAGTCGTAGATCTAGAAGAAATTTTAAACCTCAAGTGGTGGGCATGCATGTTGACTTAGATGGGGTACTAGTTTATGAAAGAGGAGAATATGGAACATCTTAATCTTCATCCAGTCATTAATTTGAAGATTTGAATTCTAATGGTGTACAAGAAAATATCAATGATTTTGAATAATTGTGTAAGACAATAGATATAAATGATGTTTTCATTGAGCAATGAAAATGATATTTTGACTTCCCTATGATCTTACATGAAGTTATGAGTCATTTTTATGTTTTTTCGATTATATGTTTTAATTATCATGAATTCATTTGTCTAAAATATGAACAATGCAACAATAACGTGGAGAAATAATTTATGTTTCATGGGGTTATTTTAGTCATATAATTTGTTCATAATATCATGGTTGAAATATGTGGAAAAGTTAATGTTTTTTAATTCTATGGGTGAAAATTTGTGAAATATATTTTATCCTTAACATTATGGTTGAAAACAATTAGAATTTTAGGGATTGTTAGTATCATGATATTATATGTTAAATGACATGTATAAAAATTAATATAATTTTAATTTGTTTAAAATATCATTATTTTATATTTAACTTCATTACTAAAAATATGTTGAAATTGTACCCGAAAAATAAAAATGGTATTCTAGCACCAACAATTCCGTGTTTTTTCCATTTATATGGCACATGGAAATTGGTTTTACTGCCATTTTTAAAAAATGTTGCAAATTAACCCTAAAAAAAATAAAACCTTGTTCTAGAATATACATTTTTCATTTTTGGGTTGTTTTTTCATGTTTTTTGGGGTCTTTTTTTTGCTAGAGTTCCTGTTTTCAGTTTATAGTTCCCGTTTCAAAGTTTATGTTTTTTACTGTGTTAATTTTTTATTTGGATACAACCTTGAAAATGTGCCACCATGTATCGGTAGTGCATGAGAATTTGTAGAGGGGGGGTTGGTGGTCGAGGTTATTTAAGATTTCCACTTAGTCATGTATCATGACATTCGAAGTAAAAACAATAGTCTTGAAAGAACGACCGTTGGAGGAAAACATGCAATGTCTGATTCGAAACTAATGGATGAGTTTAGACAGTTGTTTTCATACCTTGAAAATACTAAGGGCTAAAGGAAACAATACCTTTAGGCCTTACTTATTTATTGGAATATGAAAAATTTAATGGGGAGGATCTTGATGGAAAGAAAAGTGGACCAATAAAATGTTTTTTCTCACTTCATGGATATGAAAAGGGAGTAGCCCAATATGAGGTTCCACATGGAAAGTATGGAAACTTGTCTGGCTCAGATCAAGCGCGAAATCCCATGCATTCCCGCCCCATCCACTCCTTCAGGTTCCAGTGCACAAGATCTGACAATACTGAATTTCTATGATTCAAAGTTGTTAGATGTTTGTTGATATCTCCTTTGTTAAAGATTAATATTAAGTTAGAAATTAGTTCTAGAGAATTAGTTAGAAGATTAGTTGAACAATTTTTTTTGTTGTAACTATCGAACTATTTTATATCTATAATTCTCCATAATTAAATAGTTTATGTGTGGTTTTTCTCAATTCTCACTCTTTGCCATAATTTGTCATGGTATCAAATCTCAAGAGTCGATCCTGTTTGTTTTCACTAGTCTTGTGAAGCCATACGCACTGGCAAGAGTCGTTGGGAGCTCCTGTCATCAAGGGAGAAGTGGCTACTTCTTATGCCTATCAATTTTGTTTATGTTGTAGAATCAAAGGACCATGACTTTGTTCGAAGAGTTTTTAGTTTCCTCCTCCGGAGAGAAAGGAGTTAAGGACAACAGAGTCATCAAAGGATTTCTTCCACCGTTGCCTAGTTCATGTCGTCGCTGCCCTTCACTCTTGTGGCAGGAAGAGACACCAAAGAGAAATTTTGTGTGTTTGGCGTTTGTTGTTTTGAGACCTAGAGCCCTGTCACCGCATGTCGCTTGTTGAATAGAACTGTTTCACCTATTTTTATTCCATTTCTACATGGATGATGCCGCCTCAATGTTTGTATTTTGGTTTTTGTAGAGAACACATTTGTTTTTCAACCTACATTTGACCCTGGAAACACATTTGTTGTTTGACCTGCGTTTGACCCTGAACTTCTGCTACCAAATATATATATAGATATGCTCTTAGTCTGAAGAATTTTCTAGTTAGGGTTCTTCTGCAAAGAAATCTTATTTCCTTATGATAATTCTGCCAGAAAGATATCAAGTTATGATATTAGATTTGCAGACAAAAATCTCGTGGTTATTATCTTCTTTGTTTCTTTAGTAGTGTAGAGGGTCTTGTTTTCTGCTTCTTGTAGAGGAGAAAAGAGAGTGCAAGTTTATTAAAGGTGTTGTTTTTCTGAAGCTTTTAACATTGTAGAGTCAGATTTATAATTGTTTAAAACATGTCTTCAAAAATTCAGCTTGCAATTCCTACGCCATTATTTATTGGAAAGAATTGTGATTTTTGGATTCTTAAAATGCAAGCATGCTTCCAAGGTTTAGGTTTTTCATATACTGTAGAATTAGGGTTCACAGAACCTAATGCAAATGTTATAGTTGTTATGAATGTTGCTCAAAAAAGACAATTTGATGAGCTTAAACAAAAATAAGATAGAGTGAAACACTTAAAATGAATGAATCAGAAACAATTGATCAGCTCATGACTAAAGTTATGGGAATTGGTAATCATCTTTGGATGAATGGTGAAGAATTAGAATATCAAATAATTGTTGAAAAGGTTCTTAGAAGTTTTCCCAAAAAAATTGACATGATAGTTACTATATTTGAGTCGAAAGAATTAACAAAATAGTTTGTGGAAGAATTAACATGTTTTTATTGGCTCATGAAGCAAGAACTAATTTAGATATCAATACTTTAGAGCATTCTTTCAAATCTAAAGTTTCTATGGATAGAGGTAGAGGCAGAGGTTTTAATGGTAGGAAAGGAAAAGGAAGATGGGAGTCTCAGTCAGATGATAGATCACAGGCAGCTCAAACACATTCAGAGAAATATCAAATTGATCATGTTCATAGGTGGATAGATAAATAAAGACTTCAATGTCAATATTGCAAAAAATATGGCCATTATAAGTCTGAATGTCGAAAATTACAGTATTTTTTAAGGAAAAATAGAGACAAAGTCATAAACACTGAATGTGAAACCTCTGATGCTTTATTTTTGGCATGCCAAGTGACTGTGCAAGTACCTAATAAGGATATTTGGTTGGTAGACAGTGAATGTAGTAATCATTTGACTGGTCATAATGATTTGTTTTCAATCTTGATACATCTTTCATTTCCTTTATTAGTTTGGGTGATTATCGTCAGGTCAAAGCTTCAGGAAAAGATGTTGTGCCCATCTTAACCAAACAAAATTTGGTGAAGAATATCTATGATGTTTACTATGTACCCAATTTCAAGCATATTTTTTTGAGTGTTGGACAATTAGATGCACATGGTTGTGATGTTAGCTTTCACAACACTACTTGCACGATTTTCGATCAACATAAATCTCTTGTTGCAAAGATTCCTATGATAAAGAATAGGTTGTATTAATTACAAATAAGAAGTGAGAAGTCGTATGCACAAAAATTTTCAATGTCAAGTGACACTGACTTGTCGCATTTGCGATATGGTGATTTTCCTATTAAAAGTATGAGTATTGCAAAGACATCTTTGGTGAAAGGTTCGCCTACTTTTTATGACAATATCTCTTTATGTACAAATTGTATAATGGGTAAACACAAGCGAGATAATTTTTCATCAGCCCCTTATAGATACAAAGAACAACTAGAATTGGTTCATACGGATTTGTGCGGTCCTATGCATGCACAAAAAATAGGTGGAAATTTCTAATTTCTTACATTTATTGATGACTTTAGTAGGAAAATTTGGGTGTATTTCATCAAATATAAATCTGAAACATTCTTCAAGTTCAAGCAGTTCAAAGCCGAAGTTGAAAAATAAAGTGTCAAGTTTATTAAAGTTCTCAGGTCTGATAAAGGAGGTGAGTATGAATCTAGATAATTCATTGATTTTTGTAAATAACATGGTATTAAAACATATGACAACTAGTTATACTCCACAACAGAATAGAGTCACGGAAATAAAGAATTAGAAAATTATGAATATGGTTCGAAGTCTGCTCAAAACACGAAATTTGTCTAAAGATTTATGGGTTGAAGCAGTTGCATGTTCGGTATATATTTTGAATAGATCACCAACTTCCAATGTTCAAAGTCTTGTACGCGAAGAAGCATGGAGTGGAAAAAAGGTAATTGTTTCACACTTTCGAGTCTTTGGTTGTATTTATTTCGCTCATGTTCTAGAGAAATTAAGAAAGAAGCTTGATGATAGGAGCGAAAAGTAAATCTTTATAGGGTTTAGTGACCAATCTGAAGCAGACATATTGTTAATCATATAACTAAGAATTTTTTCATAAGTCGAGATGTGAAATTTGTGGAAGATAAATCTTGGAATGAAATGGAGAACAATACTTCTCCTAATGCTTTTATTATGTTATAAAAACATCAAGCACCTACAACGAGAACTCCAAGATTATAGGTTCAAGACAAAACCCTATTAGTTCATCAAGCAGTAGCAGTTCATCATCTTTAAGTGAGTCTGATTCTGATAATCCAAAAATGAGAAGCTTAAGTGATATTTATGCACAAGATGATTTTGATGATGTTGTAAATTTTTCATTTCTCTCATTTCAACCTACTTGTTTTGAAGAGGCTATAAAGGAAAAACAATGGGTAGATGCAATGAATAATGAAATTGATGCTCTTGAAAGAAATCAAACATGGAATTTGGTTGATCTACCCGATGATAAAAATTTTATAGGTGTCAAATGGGTTTATAAAACTAAGATAATTGAGAGAGGTGAAGTTGATAAACACACAGAAAGATTAGTTTCCAAAGGCTTTTCACAACAAACTGGCATAGATGATGGTGAAACATTTGCACCTGTAGCAATAATTGATATTGTTCAATTTGTATTAGAAATTGCAGCAAAAAACAAGTCGAAAATTTACCAAATGGATTAAAGTCTTCTTTTTTAAATGGTGTATTGAATGAAGAAGTGTATGTCGATCCACCACCTGGTTTCGAAATAAAAAATAAAAAACATAAGGTGTACAGGTTGAAGAAAGAATTGTATGACTTGAAGCAAGCTTCAAGAGTTTGTTACATGGTTTCAGAAGGAGCAACCATGAACCAACCTTCTCTATCAAGGATGATCATCAAGGTAATATATTGATACTATGTATTTATGTTGATGACATAATTTATACAGGTAACATGCAGTTAGATGAATTTAAAGCTGCAATGAAAAATGAATTTGAAATGAAAGATCTTGGATTAATGAAATACTTCTTAGGTATTGAAGTGAAACAAACACATGCTGGTATCTTTATGGGTCAACAGAAGTATGCTACTAATATTTTGAAATTTTTTAAAGATGGACATGTGTAAACCAGTGGATACTCTTATTGAGGTTGGTACAAAGTTAACTAAAGATTATGTGGGTATTTTTGTTAATTCGGATTTGTATAAGAAACTTGGTGGTAGTATTATGTATCTAATTGCTACTAGACTTGATATAACATTTGCAGTTAGTTATATTTCCAGGTTTATGGAATCTCCTAAAGACTGTCATTGGAAAGCTGGAAAAAAGGTGTTAAGATACATTGCAGGTACAATTAATTATGGTTTATGGTATGCAATCTCTACAGACAGTAAGCTTGTTGGTTATACAGACAATAATTATGTAGGATGTATTCACAGGGACTTCACTCAATGAACCTCTGACCTATCGCGTGCGTTCGTGGCATATTAAACAATATCCTTAATTTGACTTCATATTGGAAAATACCTCTAAAAATCACATTATTTAAACCCCTACCAATATGAACCCAATACACGTTCCTAATTCAAAAAACCCCTACTTCCACTAAATATTGCAAGTACCCATTTTTTCCTTAACATTTTTTATACCCCTTTATTTTTTTTCATTAACTTTGAGATCCATTTTGTATACCTGCCAATATAAAAACCCTTTACCCCCTATATATCCCCCAATATATATTGTCATTTTTTCCTCAATATATATCCTCCAATACGAAACCACTTGGTATGGTATTGCTCCCCAAGTGAAGCCCCTATGGATGTATTGATGATTGGAAAATCACTTTTGGAAATGGTTTTCTATTTGGCATGAATTGATTTTGTGGTCATCCAAAAAGCAACCCATAGTTGTGTTATCTTCAACAGAAGTCAAGTACGTTGCAACGAATAGAACATCATGTCAAGCAGTGTGGTTGAAGAGACTTCTCTCTGACTTCGGATATACAGAAAATAAACCTATTTCAATCTATTGTGACAACACTTCCGCTATTTCCTTGTCGAAGAATAATGTATTTCATCAAAAGAGCAAATATATCGACACTGATTTTCACTTCATCCATGAACTTGTCAAAAATGGTGATATTGTTCTCAAATTTTGTGATTCCAAGGAACAGTTAGCAAATATCTTCACCAAAACATTAGGAAAAGTTAATTTTAAATTTCAATGCGAGAAGTTAGGCATTAAAATAATGTAACCCTCAAGATTAAGGGGGGGTGTTAAAGATTAATCTTGAGTTAGAAATTAGTTCTGGAGAATTAGTTAGAAGATTAGTTGAACAGTTTTGTTAGTTGTAACTGTCAAACTATTGTATATCTATACTTCTCCATAATGAAATAGTTTGTGTGTAGATTCAATAGTGATACTGCAAATATTGTATATTTTTCAATTTTGGTCTTGTTGTTATATTGATAGATAATAAAAAAATACTTGGTTTCTCATTGGATAGATTAAGACCATATACATGGTCTTCTTGTTATATTGATAGATAATAAAAAATACTTGGTTTCCCACTGGATAAATTAAAACCATCAATATTACTGATAATAGAAAATGACTAAACTTTGTAATGATTTTTTCACTGATTTAAAGTTTAAAAAAAAATGGTCGGTCCTAAACTGAAAAAGGAAACTCCTATTTCATTCATTGGACTCCAAACCTTTTATAATTTTCAGTATTTTAATGAATATAATTTATGAATAGCTGTCCTAAGTAAACCACGCCTATAAACAAATTGCCTTGGTCGGGTCGACCTTGCCCGTTGAAGCTTCCTCGGAGCTGTCACCCTGCCCGGACTCTACTCGAACGATGCTGCACGCTATTAGCCAGATCTTGCTTAAACCCCGTCATCCTACCTGACGCAGCCAGAGTATAGTCTCACCTTGCTCAGAGTTCACACGTAACTTTATTGTATGCATGTATCTATTTCAACGTTATTTTTGTTTTTCCATCGTACATTTGGTTGAAAACCAATCTGTCATTGCATCTAATATACCATCATGTAATAATCGGCGCCAGCATGGGCCAACATGCTATACAATAAAACAAAAAATTGCCCCGGTACATAGATGATGCATGTGCAGGGGAATTCACTGCACAGTGAAATGCACTTACGAACAAAAACTTCCCTCCACTTTTAAGATTCGCGTACATAGATGGGTGTGCAGGAATCCCTGCAGAGTGAAATGGAATTTATAAGAATAATATCTTTGCACAGTAAAATGGAATTTATTATGTTTTTAGATTAGAATATAAGATGAATAGCATCATTGCATAATAAAATGGAATTTGTGATGTTTTTAGATTGGAATTTAAGAAAATGGAATTTGTGATGTTTTGAGATTGGAATTTAAGAAGAGTGTATAGTAAAATGGAAGAAACCTGTGTTTTTAAATTTTCAAAATATTTAGAAATTTATTGTTATTGAATTTAGAAGTTTATTCTACAATTCAGCATGAGAGAAATGTATAGTCATTTATGTGTTCAACATAAAGTTTGCATGTCCATATGAAACAACATAATCTTATATCAACTTTATAGAAATAAAATGGTTGAAAGTTAAGAAATAACTATATATACATTATATAAAGTAAAAAAAGACATAGTTAAAATATTTTTAGCAATCTCATTAAGTAAATTTTAATCCACTTATACATTCAAAAATACAACATAAACAATGAAAAATTGCAAGTGGTCCCTATATATATATAATCGAATCTATGGAGATGTAAACATTTAATTCAAATTTTCCATTTAAAAAAAAAAAATTACATTTCTCTAAATTTTTATTAGATCCGTAACTAAGATAAATTTATATTAAAATTTTCCTCCTCTTTTTGTAGCGTACATCAACTTCAATTATAACGCACACATATTTTTTCCACACTATCGATCACCCTCGATTTATTAGACCTCTAATCCAATTGAATAATACTCTGGTTGCTCTCCCTGATGTTTTCTCTCACTGATGTTTTACTATTGGTACCAGGCAGTCGATAAGAGTTTTTGTCCGGACTTCTAAGTCAATAAGGACTTGCAGAATTTCTTTGTCGGTATAAGAGTGTTTGTCCGGACTTCTGAGTCAATATGGACATGCAGAATATTTTTGTCGGTATGGATCGGTACAGTTTCTCTCTTTACAGGAATGGCCACCTCTGAATTTCAGTCATAGATTTCCTTCTCTTAAGTGCTAGACTATATATGGACGCAGAAATAGTTTTATAAACTTATATGGTGCCCATTGTACATATAGTCCAACTAAGTTTTTCAACAAGTTCCCTTTCAATTATATATTCATATACAATTTTGACTTCACATATTTTTACTCCGTTGGGCATTGTGATGGATGTTGCATTAATCATGCAGAATTCAAGAAATTATAGTCCAACTTAGTTTTTCAACAAGTTCCCATTTCAATTATATATTCATCTACAATTTGACTTGTCATATTTGTACTCTGTTGGGCATTTTGATGGATGTTGCATTAATAATGCAGAATTCAAGAAATTATAGAGCCAGGATGTTATTTTACATGTCTCTCTAAATAAAGTAATACTTTATTGTATTTGATTTTAATTTATAATAAATTAATGTTCAATTATGTTAGTGGTTGGTATGAGGAATATAGATCATTTTTAAGTATAAATAGATTTTAATTTATAATAAGTTAATGTTAAATTATGATTAGTGGTTGGTATAATTAGTATAAATTTATTTTAAGTAAGAATATATTTTAATTTATAATAAATTAATGTTAAATTATGGTTAGTGGTTGATATGACCAGTAGTAAGAGTCTAATTTAGTATGGAGATCAAACTTTTAAATGCACATTTTGTTTAGAGTGCAAAATTTAGAAAAATAATAACATTCTTTGATAGATCTCAATTAATATGTAATGGTTCTATATATATATATAATTTTGCATTGTTTAAATTGTATTTTCACTTGAATTTGTTTTGTCCAAAATATATTTGTTGGATTTTGAAAATTGACAAAAAGAAAATATATTTAGAAATTAACCAAAATGTTAAGAGAACGACCAAAATGTTAAATAGTCTGACTACTTCAAAGTTTTAACCATAATTTTTTTTTCAATTGTTTTATATGACATATAGATAAAAAACAAAACAAAAAATAAGATATATATATATATATATATATATATATATATATATATATATATATATATATATATATATATATATATATATATATATATAGTTTACATAACGTGTGTGTGTATTGAGACATTTTATTTGTGGACTACATTGTCCACGTTTTTTTGTTATTAATATTACTTAATTTTGCTCATTAAAATATTTTGTCGATGATCCACATTGAAATTTATTATTATTATGAATATTTTTAAATGCCATATATTAATTTTATATTAAGAATTAACTGAATTACACACCTCACTCTTAGTATTCTTATTCTAATTAGGAAGCATTTAATATTTTTATTTTATTTTTTAACTTTCAATTACTTTTTTCTTTAAAGAATGAGTTTTTCTTTTCTTTTCTTCTCATATGTGGTTCACTTGACCCAGAGAATGTTGAGAAAATTGAACTAGTGACCTCTTAATAGGAAATGTGCTTTAAGGATGAGGACTGGACCAACTTCTAATTACTTTATCTCTTTTTAAAGTTGATATGAAATTATATTATATAATTTTGACATTAAAATGTTTTATTTATGAAGTGAACTATTTTTACCACATTTGGTTATAATATCAACAAAAAAAGAAGTGAACATAGTGAAGTTGAGATTATTGATGTTTTATAATACTTTTAATTTATATATTTTGTAAGATTATTTACTATATTGATATTCTTAAGCATAATATATATATAGAAAATAGCGGGTGTCGTATGAAAAACCATCTCTATATATATAGAAAAATTGGGTTTGAATTCCTTATACAATACATTTCAAAATAACCTTGTCCTTACATTATTTTATATAGACTAAAAATACATCAAAAGAGATTATGCTTTATGACTTCATGGCCAAGTTTGCATAGGAAATTACAAAAAATCAAGACACGAAATTGATGAAGCTATTCTTACTTTTCTTCAATTTAACTGAGAATTCCATAGAGAGGAGTAGGAGTGGGCTTGTCTGAATCAGGTTCCTCTTCAAGCTCCTGGGCTAACTCTTGAAGCCAAGATAAAAATATATCTTTCTTCTTGCTCATGGTTGATACCTTCTCTTCCAACTTGTTCAACCTTGGTATCAACCCTTCTTTAGCTTATTGTATTCCTTGTAAGATTATTTGTTCCTATAAGCTAAATAAATGTTGCTTAGTTAGCTGGGAAGAGACATTTTCTTCTGAAATGTTGTGGCCACCTCCTAGCAAAAGACTCAAATTTTCCTCAACCTTATTGGATCGGAAGGGTCTCACATTGCATTGTGGTGTTTCAAGGAAAAATATTTGACCTTGTGTAAAGATATGCTAGCAGCAACCAGCTCCTAGGCATCCTCTACTTGTGCCTATGTGAGCACACATTTCTTCTCTCATCATGAACGAGGAATTGATTACTCTCGTTAAAAGTCTAAGACTATAATCGCCTCTTGTCTCATCTTCCATGTTCAAGCTGAAGAGAAGTACGACTACATGACTATGGACTGACTACTTAATACCAGCCTCTTATAGGATTATGAGTCCATAGCCTTTGGCGTTTTCCACTTGGAGCCCTGACATTGAAGGTTGCCACCATAAGATAGAAGGAAATAAACCCAAAAGCAAAAAAAATTACCTGAGTGTGTGAGAGTGTCGAGGGGGAGAATTCTAGACTATGAAATTTGGTGTCCTGGAAAGCCCCATAAACCTAGGAAATTTAAGCCTTCACGCACCAATAGAGATTCACATTCCCTGAGCTCATTAAAGAAACAACTACCCACTAAATGAAAGAAAGTCTTAATAATTACCATGGTGAGTTTGAAGACTGTGCCTACCATCCCGCTAGCACCCATTTCATGCTAAAGACTACCAATTGTTCTCATACCATTTTCCATCATTCACATTTCTTCCATGTATATATGCACACTACTAATATATCTATATGTCCTCATAAAACTGATGGGATTGAAATTTAAACACCCATTGAGATGAGTTTATAATGTTGCTAGCTAAAATTGATTATAAATGCATCTTCATTTTTTTAATTATAGTTGACATTTATTTTATATTTATAGAATGTTTTATTTTTATTTTAAGTGGGACATGTGTCAGCTTCATGTCAAGCATGGACAGAATCACACATCACCCTTATACTAGACTACAAAATTCCCTTCTCGGTGCTTTGTTAAAAATTATTAAATATAAATATATATTAAGTAAAATTTTAATA